>JADBJO010001103.1:429773-439773 GCA_016801955.1 Conus betulinus
CAGCGGGGAAGATGAAAATTGGGGAGTGAAGGGGAGGATGAAGGTTTATCACGCACAAAGTGTAACCACAGGCACAGGAATAAACCTCCAAACAGGATCAAATGGAACACATGCAGACCCGGTAGCCTGAGGAAGTATAAACACGGGCACAAGCAGAGAAAAGTATGACATTCAGGCACAAAAGCACGAAGAAGTGTGGCCTCCAGCACAAAGCTTGCAGTATAGCCACAGGCACAGGCTTCAAGAATATAACCACAGGCACAGGCATGAAGAAGTTTGACCACTAACACAAGCTTGGAGTATAACCACAGGCACAGGCTTCAAGAAAGTATGACCAAGCTTGAAGACACCAGACATAAAGAAGTAGGACCTCAGACACAGACATAAAGAAATAGGTCCTCAGGCATGAAGAAGCATGCCTCAGGCACAAAGCAGGAAGAAGTATGACCTCTGACAGACAAAAGTATCCTCCGAAGAAGTATGACCTCAGGCACAAAGTAGCAGAAGAAGTATGACCTCTGACAGACACAAAGAATAGGAAGTATGACCAGGCATGAAGAAGCATGCCTCAGCATGAAGCAGGAAGAAGTATGGCCTCAGACACAAACATATAAAGAAGTACCTGACCTCTGACACAAAGCATTAAGAAGTATGACCTCAGACACAATGCATGAAGAAGTATGACCTCAGACACAAAGCATCAAGTGACCTCAGACACAAAGCATGAAGAAGTGACCTCAGACACAAAGCACGAAGAAGTATGACCTCAGACACACAAAGCACCATAGCATGAAGACGAAGAAGTATGACCTCAGAAAGCAAAGCATGAAGTATGACCTCAGACACAAAACATGAATATGACCTCAGACACAAAGCATGAAGAAGTATTACCTCTGACACAAAGCAGGGACCTCAGACACAAAGTAATATGATCTCAGGCACAAAGCATGAAGAAGTATGACCCCAGACACAAAGCATGAAGTGTGACCTCAGACACAAAGCATGAAGAAGTATGACCCCAGACACAAAGCATGAAGAAGTATGGCCTCAGACATAAAGCACGAAGAAGTATGTGACCTCAGACACAAAAGTATGAAAGAAGTATGACCTCAGACACAAAGCATGAAGAAGTATGACCTCAGGCACAAAGCATGAAGAAGTATGACCTCAGGCACAAAAATGAAGAAGTATGACCTCAGACACAAAGCTTGAAGAAGTATGAACGCGGCACAAAACATGAACACGTTTAAACCACTGGCCACAAGTGTAACCCCCCCCCCCCCCCCCCCCCCCCCCCACTCCCTTATTCTTCTGTCTTCAGAGCCGCCTTAAACGGCAAGTCCAGCGTGAGACGTGAAAGTCTGCAGTCTGCTCCCACGACCCTACCAAACACCCACAGTCTTTTTTTTTTTTTTTTCTTCCCTGGAGATACAGGGCCTGCACTGCAGCGGCGCCTCAAGGCGTCCAAGATGAGGCAGCACTGCAACAGGTGGGCTGGGGACTCTGGGGGACGACGGACCGCAACCTCTCGTGTCTCTCCTTCAGGACACCTGGAGTCGGCAGAGAAGGCAGAGCAGGTGGGCAGTGCCCTGTTCTGACCCTGATAGGCGGTGACTTGCTGGGCGAGGGGCAGCTGATGGAGAATGCTCTCTCTCTCTCTCCCACCCCCAGGGGAAGAAGGAGCTCCCCTCCATCCACGTGGTTTGACCCATATCGACTAGAGATCAGGTAGCGAGTGAGGTGTGTAAGAAGGCATTCTCGCTGCTTAGGCATCCAGAAAACATTTTGCTGAGTTGGTGGGGTTGAACGGGGAGGGGGGGGGGGGTCTGAAGTAATCGAGACATCATAGCATTTTTCGATTAACAAAGAAATATATAAAAGCGGAGGGCCTCGGATTTGGGGCAATTCATTTTCCAACTGTCCGTATAAAAACGTGGGGAATTCTCATTTTCAAATTCTTTTTTTTTTTATTAGAAGGGATGTTCTCTCGATTTTCCAAATCCTTGTAAAAGCCGGGGGGGGGGGGGGGGGGGGGGGGGAGGGGGAGGGGGGGCAAGGGTGGATAGGGGATAGAGGGAGGGGGGAGGGGGGGGAGAGGTGGAGGTGGAGAGGAAAGCAAGGATACACAGGGGATAGGGGGGGGAGGGGGGGGGGGAGAGGGATAGAGGGAGGGGGAGGATAGAGGGAGGAAGGGGAGGGGGATAGGGGGGGGGGGGGGGGGGGGGAGGGGAGGGGGAGGGGGGGGGGGGGGGGGGGGAAGAGACGAGAAGATGCCGTCATAATTTTTAGGCCTCAAAAACTTGATGGGGGGGGGGGGGGGGGGGGGGGGGGGGGGTGGGGGGGGGGGGGGGGGAGGGGGGGCATAAGGCAGTCTGCTCTCTCTATCTCTCCCTCTCCAACATTTTTCATTTGAAGGGGGTACCCCCACCCCCAAGCCCAACCCCCCCTCCCAACCCCCTCCGGTCTGACGCCACTACACTATATGAGCTGTTCAGGGTGCCAGCTGCCATGCTGGCTGACATTTCATGTCGCTGTCAGGACTCGTGTGGCACCGGGCTGCCTGCCAGTGCGGGACTACAAGACACGCCCATTTCCCACTCGTGACGATGTAAAACATGGATGGGAGCACACCCACAAATCCTCTGGAATCGTGTGTGTGTGTGTGTGTGTGTGTGTGTGTGTGTGTGTGTGTGTGTGTGTGGTGACTGGGTGTCATTTTGTTGACTTCTCTAGTCCCCGTCATCTTGGATTTCATTCAAGTCCCCTTGTTCTTAGGACCCCGTGCCTTCGTTTTATTGCATTAGGTTGTTTCTTTTGTCCTGTATTTCATTACGTTTTGTTTGTTACAATGACCTCATAGTTCATTACATTGTGTCGCCTCTATTGTCCTGTATTTTGTTACATTTTGTTGTTCCTATTTCCTCACATTTCATTACACTGTGTCGCCTCTATTGTCCTGTATTTTGTTACATTTTGGTGTTCCTATTTCCTCACATTTCATTACACTGTGTCGCCCTATTGTTCTGTATTTTACTTCATTTTGTTGTTCCTATTTCCTCACATTTTATTACACTGTGTCGCCCTATTGTTCTGTATTTTACTTCATTTTGTTGTTCCTATTACCCCATATTTTAATACATTATGTAGCCGCTACTGTTCTACATTTTATTTCATTTGTTGTTCCGATTACCTCATATTTCATTAAACTGCGTCGCCCCTATTGTTCTGCATTTTATTACATTCTATCGTCTCTATTTCCTGTATTAATTACACTCTGTTGTCCCCCTTTTGCCTCGCATTTTACAACGACCGTCTGTTCCCCTTGCCAACTGAAACTGAAAACAGCCGCCCTGTGTTTCATGTCATCACTTCTGTTGTCCCTATAGCCTCGTCTTTCATTTCAATACAGTCTGTTGCTCTGTGTTCTATTTCAGTTCATACACTCTATTGTTCTTTATTCTCCTGCACACAGCACAAATGTTCTCCGTTTCATTTGGTTTCGTTACAGTCTGTTGCTCCTCTTGCCTCGTCTTCCATCACAGTTCTGTTGTCCCCGTTGTGTCTTGTATTTGAGTTGATTTACACTCTATAGTTGTTATTGCTCTATATTTCATTGCGCTGCCTTGCATTCCGTTCTGTTGGATGCTTTGCCTCACTCCATCCGAATTCTCTTGTATTGCCCGTTCAGATTTTGAGTTATCACGGTAATCATCATTTTTTTTTATTGGTTCTCTGTAGAGTCCACTGTAAAGTTTTGTCTTTTTTTTGTATTTGAATTCTCACGTGTTGATTGGCTCGCCTCACTCTGTCTGGATTCAATTGTATTGCTTGTGGATTTTACAACGGTATCCTGTCCCCCCCCCCCCCCCCCCCCCCCCCCCCCAAAAAAAAAAAAAAAGGTGAAAATGATCGAAACTAGTTGTACTGTCCCGTGTCGTGTGAGTCGTTCCTTCTTGCGTTGTATTTCCTTGTACAGTGGTGCGAACAGCAGAGAACCCCCGCATGAACACAACACAAGGCAGCAGAAATGGCCCCCCACAAGCACAAATCAAAGAAATGTCACCCCACATCAATCACACGACACGCGCGCCTTTCTACTCATCTGAAGAAGAAGATAATAATATCACAAAGGAGCCGAACACATGATTCAGTTTTGTGATCATTAGAGAGGAGTATTGACAGCGAGCAACTCGACTTTCAATGAAGACAATGTTGGGACATGAGGAAACAACAGGGATGATACAAAACAGACTTGGCAGGTGAAGGACGGCCTTTAGTGAAAAAAAAAGTTGAACAATACACACTCTTGGCTCACTTCCTTTTTTTCTCTCCTTTTTAATTTTTTTTTTAGTATACTTCAAGCTGAACAATAAGAATTTTTGACAGTAGCTCTTCCCCGTTACTGTTGAACATTTCTTCAGCATTCACGTTGAATAATGACTGTTCTGAGCGCGGCTCTTCGACAGGACTGTTCGGCTCGAATATTATTTTTTTTTTTTTTTTTTGAAGCGTAGCTCTTCTTTAGAACTGGTCGGACAATACATGCATGGAGCCTAATTCTTGCTAAGAATCGGTTTGAGGGTAAATCTTCTTCAGTAGTTTCAGGCTGAATGATGAATTATACGAGCGTAGCTCTTCTTCGGTACTGGTTAAAAAAAAAAAAAACGTTTTGAGCGTAGCTGTTCTGCAGTAGAGCCTACTGTTTATGTTGCACCATACATAGTTCCAGCGTACACTTCGTCGGTATTGTTTCATGTTGATTAGTGAACGTTTCCAGCGTAACTCTTCTTCAGCACTGGTTAAACAATGAACGCGTAAAGCGTAGCTCTTCTCTAGGACTGTTTCTGGGTGGAAACAATTGGTATTTTCGAGCGTAGTTCTTCCTCACTACAGTTTCTGACTGAATAATTGAGCGTAGAGCGTTTTTTTATAGTACTGTTTCGGGTTAAAACAACTAACACGGGAAACGACTGAATGAAACGCCAGCTGGCAGCTCTTCAGTCAGCACTACCCAGGTGGGCAGCCCGTGGTGTAAACGAGTGTGGTTTGTATAGCGCTTAGAGCTTGGTCTCTAGCCGAGGATAGGCGCTATATAAGTATTCATGATGATAAATAATAATAATAATAATAATAATATAATATTGACAATAACAACAACAACAACAACAATAATAATAAAATAATAATAATAATAATAATAATGATGATAATAATAATAATAATAATAATAATGATGTTTTGAGCCTAGCTCTTTTACTGTACTGTTTCGGGTTTGAACAACTGATGTTTTGAACGTGGTTCTTTTATCGTACTGTTTCAGGTTGACCAACTGACGTTTTGTGCGTTGCTCTTTACAATGTTTTTTTTTCCAGGTTGAACAATAGACCTTCCAAGCGTAGCTCTTATATGGTAATGTTTAGATTGAACAATTGACGTTCTGAGCGTAGCTCTTTCATCGTACTGTTTGAAGCTGAACATTTTGACGTTCTTAGCATAGCTCTTCTTCTGACTTCATGTTGAACATTAAACGTCTCCAGCGTGGTTTTTCTTCTGCACCATTTGGATGGAACAATACACGTTTTAAGCGTGGATTTTCTTCCCCCCCCCCCCCCCCCCCCTCCCAGATCGAACAAGGCACGATTCGAGCGTAGTTCTGTACTGTGATAATGTCTCGGCTTGTCATCGAACGGTTAGTCCTGGGCTTGGTTCTTTCCTCATTAATTTTGTTTGAACATGACTCTTTCCATGATTGGTTGAAGGTGAACCTACACAGTTTTTAACACCACAGCGCACACAAGCGTCAGTTTCATTTGATTATATCCACATCATGCAGTTTTGACCAGAGAGCACGGAACAGGATAGTAGGTTCTCTTTTGATCAGTGCTGTCCCACGTTTTCATAAAACATTCATTATGGAAATGTACATATATAAATAATGTGATATGATGTATACCAGACTCAAAGGAATGTGACCAGAATGGGTTTGGAGGGAAAAAAAAAAAAAACTGTCCACACAGATGACGGTGACAATGATGAAAAGAAACGGAATGTGTCCAGTAGTTCTGTGAAGCACGTGCACACAGTATCACGGCTGAAGGCCGACGCGGACCCTCACCCACTTCCCAAACAGACTTCACGAGGTCATTTCACGGAAAAGTCCACATCACACAGTCCCCAACGTGTAGGTTCGATGACTAGGGTTCTTCTCTTCTCTTGGCTGACTCGTTACACGCCTAAATGATCTGTAGCAACGTGGCTTCTGTCAGAATGTAGGTCATGAAGGATGCTGGATGATGAAACACAGGGCTGCTCAGTCTCCACAGTCACCAGATCGTCCTTGAGTCAATCATTGCGGTAGTTAAGAATCACCTGACATTTCAAACCATGGAGGACACAAGCGGTAATCCAGTGGACTCCTGGACAGAGAAAGCCCGGCTGTTTCCCAAGACTAGACCATCTTTGGCAGAAGACGGCCGAGGCCAAGGTGAAGGCCATGAACCCGCCATCTGCAGCACTGTCCAGAGGTGGAGGTGGATGAGCTTGGTCGCTGCCTGAAGAGTGGAGAGGTCACAACGGGGCAGTAAGGAAGATGTCCGTGTTGTCCACCAGCATGTCATCATTCACGTCTTCCACCGGATTGTTTTCCCCACAGTCAGTTCACCAATTCGTCCTACAAGCAGGTACTCGGTTAGAAACATGATGTCACAGAGATGTTTCCTTAAACCCCGGTGAAGAGTCGATACCAGTCAACTGAGACTCTTGCCTGGACCGGCCAATGAACGCCGCGGTAACAACGTTTTTCGGGACCAGTTCATCACAAGCTTTCAACGTGACCAGGACGTGAACAGTACGCACCCAGGACTAAACAAGCCTTAATCATTATACATTTGTCAATGAACAGCTGGTGTAAGTACCAACAAACGAACAGGGTCTATTGAAATCATTCAAAGATATCAAAAACAGACGCGCGCGCGCACGCACGCGTGTACACACACACACACACACACACACACACACACACACACACACACACACACAGAGTCTCCCTCTCTCTCTTACACACGCACACTCACACACTTTTACACACACACACACACACACACACACACACACACACACACACACACACACACACACATGGAACATCGTATTCTGGAAGCAACCAGGGCACATTCTGACTCAGGCCCAGCGGTTCCAGACACGACTACCCACTGGCATTCCCCCGGACCAACCAACCAACAGAAAAACAACACATGTAGGAAAGGGATCGTGGAATACAGCCCTGTCATGCAGTCTCAGACCGGATTGGAAATCCGTAGCATCATCTTCATCACCCCCATTCTTATCGATCAGCATTAAAAAGTAAGTCTCAAATTCTGTGGCCCTTCATGCCCTGCTCTCACGGTGACCTCAATTTCAATGTCCTCTCCGCGTCTATGGCCTCGGTTTGACTCAGTCTGGGTCACCGGTATCGGCAAATTCGTGGGAGCTGTCGTTGGACGGACGTGGTGGCGCCCTCTGGAGGGAGAGCTCACTCATGCCGGCTCCTCAACTGAGCTAATTATTGTCGTCAGCTGGGGGGCTTAGTAGGTGGCGTCCTGCGTATGTTGGATCAGAACAGGCGCCACTGAACACCACCGAAGTGACTCGGCTGCAGTGCAGTGTCTCCTCCGGTGAGTTGCCTCTTGACGACTTGACCTTGACTGCTCCCTGTGGATTGCCAGTGCCCGAGCAGCGGTGGGCCGGGCCGGGCTGTGACTGTGGACAGGGAAGTGGGGGGTGGGGGGGGGGGTGGGGGGCTCGGAATAAGCGGCATGGGTACACTGCCACTGAGGATGCACAGAAGATGAAACAACAAACAAAAAACAACAACAAATAAACACACATAGCACGACTGACCACACAGAATCTACCCTGAGGTGGACAAACCCTCAAGCGCATCGCTCGTCATGACCGCCCCCCCCCCCCCCCCCCCCCCCCACACGCACACAGAACAAGTCAACGAATAACACGTCTGACATTCTGACCAATGGGCAACCTCTTTGAGGACCTTGCCATCCACATCTCCAATCCTGGAACAGACATCCACAGAACAAGGCGACCAACTACCCAGTCCTGTCCACGGACAACAATAGTCACTGCCATGACTAGTCTGTCAACGGCCTTTTTCAAAAAACATTTCGCGGGGGCATTTAAAGAACAGTTCCAACCGGTCAGAAACCAGCGAACAGGACTTCAGACCCTCCCCACACCATCACCCTCTCCCCATGAACCTAAAACCATGCGGAAGTTTTCACCACACAACAAACCACTGGCCAACTTCGACCAGGCTTCCCCAAGACCACACACACACACACACACAATTCATGACATGACCTTGACCTTGGCCTTGACCTGACCTCGACGATCGGGCCGAACGGTTCCCTACCACGACCTGACCCACACCCCAAGCCAATGCATCATGATCATCATCATCAGTCAGTTAAATCACCAGCCACTTTCCCCAAGACCACGACGACGACAACACCACCACAGGCCACCGGCGGCGTCAGTCCGGGGCTCACAGCCGGTTGGTGGAGAACTTGTTGGTGGGCAGCTGGCTCAGGACGCCGACCAGCCTGGCGGAGTGGAAGGTGGGCAGGGCCTGCAGGTCCCCGGGCCCCCTCAGGTCCCCCCGGGGAGGCTGGCTGTCCTCGAAGTCCTCGGGGTCGATAGGGGGCGCCACGTAGGGCTTGTTCTGGTACTTCTCCTTGGCCACGTGGCGCAGTCGGGACACCTCCGTGAGGCCCAGCTCCTCCACCAGCCTCTGGAACTTGCTGGACGGGTTCTGCAGCAGCAGGTGCGGCGCCTCCACCTCCTGGATCTTGCCGTCCCCAGATGACCTGGGGGACACAGAGGTCACCGTGTATGTGTGTGTGTGTGTGTGTGTGTGTGTGTGTGTGTGTGTGTGTGTGTGTGTGTGTGTGTGTGTGTGTGTGTGTGATCCCGAAGGGTTTCTGGTGGGTGAGGGACGTGGGGGTATTTTTTGAAAACGGTTGAAAGGCGTGGATGTAGGCCGTCATGATGGTGTTGACGTTCGTCGTCGTCGCGTCATCATCATCATCATCATCATCATCATCATCATCACCATCATCATCATCATTGTCGTCGTCGTCGTTGTCGTGGTCATCGTCATCCTCCTCCTCATAATCATCATCATCATCGTCGTCGTTGTCATCATCATCATCACCATAGAAATCATCACCATCGAAGTCATCATCATCATCATCATCTCATCATCATCGTCAACATCGAAATCATCATCATCACCATCATCGAAATCATCACCATCACACATCATTATCAACATCATCATCACCATCATTATCATCATCATCACCACCACCATCATCATCGTCATCCTCCTCCTCCTCATTATTTGCATATGAACAGTCACAGTGGCCCAGGGGAGCGTAAAAAAAAAAATTCACTCGCAGAGAGTGAACAATTGTAGGAGTATACGATAGCAAAACGAAATGAAACTTTATAATCCACATGAAAAATCATTAGTGGTACATCATTTTTATAACACGGTCTACCATCCCTAAAGGTATATAGTGCAATCTTCCACTGTATATTCGTTCTCACACACACACACACACACACACACACACACACACACACACACACACACACAAATACAAACCAAACACACTCCTACCCCGCCCCCCCCCCCCCTCTCCCCCCCCCCCCCCCCAACCCACACACACGCCCACCAACTATGTCCGTCAACGGTATATCCCCAAACGGCAAAAGTCTTCCCAAGTGAACACTGACTTCCAACCGGAACGTAGCCTAAAATAGCATGCTGACTCACCATGACGCGGTCCGAGTCTATGACGGTGTCCGGCAGGTGGGCAAAATGCAGCAAGGTGCTGTGCTCAAAGCGGGTCCTCAGGACCACCTGAATGATGGTATGCACCTGCGTGGACAGCGCCGTCACCACCACCATAATCATAAT
>JADBJO010001103.1:454773-474773 GCA_016801955.1 Conus betulinus
AAGTGATGTTTCAATGACAGTAATGATTATAATGATGGTGGTTTATTCGTTTGTTTGCTTGCTTGCTTGCTTTTTTTAATACTGCTGCTGCAACTACTTTACTAAAATGGACATGAATAACAGATCGATAAATAAATGAGCAGGGGGAACGAGTTGAGATTAAAAAAAAAAAAGCTCAGAAACAAGATTTGGCAGACGCCCGACTTTCGCATCAAGGCAACGCGCCAAAAGAACCACTGACCTGAATCTACACGCTGAATAAACCAAACTAGAACTAAACACACAAAACTAAGATAGCGTGAGTGAAGCGTATTTAATGTAAATACAAAACAAACAAACAACAAAAGAATTTTCGACAAATACGGTCTTCTTAAGTAATGCGTCGCAAACACCAGACATGCAAAAGGCACAAAACGATACTCCCAAGATGGTGTAGCAGCAGCAGCAGCAGCAGCAGCAGCAGCAGTACGGCCCTTGGGGGAATATTGCAGTCTGTTTTAAGTCTCTTGCATGCCGGGTAACACAGATGTGTGCACTGCATGTGGTTTGCTCGTGAATGAGTCAATGTGACACAGTACATACTTACCAATAGGCCAGCCACCATTCGCACAGCACGAAGCCACCCTGTAAAGAAATGATAGGAAATGAAGTGTCGTTGTTCCATTGTTGGGGGGCTGGGAGGGGGGGGGGGGGAGGAAGAGGGTGTGAAGGGAGGGGTGGGGGCAAATTCGTAAATGTTTGGAAAAACATGAAAGGTGCTGAACTTTCCTCCCTTTTTTAAAATTCAAAAATCTGAATTGAATCACACACACCATCAGGCATCACCAATAACGTTACAAGAAACACTGACCATCCCCGTTGCGAGGTCCAACCCCACGCCCTCATTCCGAAGCCCGCTCACCTGCTGCAGGAGAGAGAGGAGGACGAAGACAAAGATGCCCAGCACCCCGCCTCCCAGCAGGAAGTAGGTGTTGTAGCACTGGATGGGGGTGGGGGTGGTGGTGGCGGTGGAGGAGCTGTTGAAGCTGGTGTCGCTGTCCTGGCTCACCAGGGGGTCTCCGGAATCCTGCACACAAGTCAGCTGGTCAGTTCAGGTGTGTCCTGGTCAGTTCAGGTGTGTCCTGGTCAGTTAAGGTTTGTCCATGTGAGTTCAGGTTTGTCCTGGTGAGTTCAGGTTATGTCCTTTTGAGTTCATCTTTGTCCTGGTCAGTTCAGGTTTGTCCTGGTGAGTTCATGTTTGTCCTGGTGAGTTCAGTTTTGTCCTGGTGAGTTCAGGTTTTGTCCTGGTGAGTTCAGGTTTGTCCTGATAAGCTCATGCTTGTCCTGTGAGTTCATGTTTTGTCCCGATGAGTTCATGTTTGTCCCGGTTAGTTCAGGTTTGTCCCGATGAGTTCAGTTTGTCCCGATGAGTTCATGTTTGTCCTGGTGAGTTCAGGTTTGTCCGGATGAGTTCATGTTTGTCCCGATGAGTTCAGGTTTGTCCCGATGAGTTCATGTTTGTCCTGGTGACTCAGGTTTGTCCATATGAGTTCAGGTTTGTCCCGATGAGTTCAGGTTTGTCCATGTGAGTTTTCAGGTTTTGTCCCGATGAGTTCAGGTTTGTCCATGTGAGTTCAGGTTTGTCCCGATGAGTTCAGGTTTGTCCCGATGAGTTCATGTTTGTCCCGGTGAGTTCATGTTTGTCCCGGTGAGTTCATGTTTGTCCTGGTGAGTTCATGTTTGTCCTGGTGAGTTTAGGTTTGAGTTCATGTTTGTCCCGATGAGTTCATGTTTGTCCCGATGAGTTCATGTTTGTCCCGGTGAGTTCATGTTTGTCCTGGTGAGTTCATGTTTGTCCTGGTGAGTTTAGGTTTGTCCTGGTGAGTTCAAGTTTGAAGTTTGTCCTGATGAGTTTATGTTTTGTCCTGGTGAGTTTAGGTTTGTCCTGGTGAGTTCAGGTTTGAGGTTTGTCCTGATGATGTTTGTCCTGGTGAGCTGAGGTTCGTCCCCGACAGTTTATGTTTGTCTGTCATAAGAAGTTAACGTTCTTCAGGGTGAGTTAATAATTCGTCCCGAGTTCATGTATGCACTGACGGGTTTATGTTTGTCACAACGAGTTAACGTTTTTCAGGGTGAGTTAATGAGTGTCTCGATGAGTTCATGTATGTACTGACGAGTTCACGTTTGTCACAATGAGTTAAAGTTTTTCAGGGTGAGTTAATGAGTGTCTCGATTAGTTCATGCTTGCACGGGTTCATGTCATGTTGTCATGATGATTTCATCTTTGTTTCTGTTTGTCTCAGTGAGCTCATGGTAGTTTACGTTCGTCCTGGATGGAGAGTGATGGTGATGAAATACCTCTAACGAACCAGACCTTGCCCGTGATGTCACAGTGACGGAACATGACTAGCACGCCACACATCACCTAAAACGTCGTCGTTTTGCGGATCCCCCCCCCCCCCCCCCCTCCCCAACCCCGACCTCACCTTAATGTCGTTGTGGTGGAACATCTCACAGGACCCTGAAAGGTCAGATAGGATCTCACCTTAATGTCGTTGTGGTGGAACATCTCATAGAGCCCTGAGGTGTTTGTGGCCAGGTGGGGGTCTCAACCTTGATGTCGTTGTGGTGGAACATCTCATAGGACCCTGAGGTGTTTGTGGCCAGGTGGGATCTTACCTTGATGTCGTTGTGGTGGAACATCTACCAGGACCCTGAGGTGTTTGTGGCCAGGTGGGATCTTACCTTGATGTCGTTGTGGTGGTGGAACATCTCATAGGACCCTGAAGTGTTTGTGGCCAGGTGGGATCTTACCTTGATGTCGTTGTGGTGGAACATCTCATAGGACCCTGAGGTGTTTGTGGCCAGGTGGGATCTCACCTTGATGTCGTTGTGGTGGAACATCTCATAGGACCCTGAGGTGTTTGTGGCCAGGTGGGATCTCACCTTGATGTCGTTGTGGTGGAAACATCTCATAGGACCCTGAGGTGTTTGTGGCCAGGTGGGGTCTCACCTTGATGTCTTGTGGTGGAACATCTCATAGGACCCCGAGGTGTTTGTGGCCAGGTGGGGTCTCACCTTGATGTCGTTGTGGTGGAACATCTCATCTCGTAGGACCCTGAGATGTTTGTAGCCAGGTGGGGTCTCACCTTGATGTCGTTGTGGTGGAACATCTCATAGGACCCTGAGATGTTTGTGGCCAGGTGGGGTCTCACCTTGATGTCGTTGTGGTGGAACATCTCGTAGGACCCTGAGATGTTTGTGGCCAGGTGGGGTCTCACCTTGATGTCGTTGTGGTGGAACATCTCGTAGGACCCTGAGATGTTGTGGTGGCCAGGTGGGATCTCACCTTGATGTCGTTGTGGTGGAACATCTCGTAGGACTCTGAGGTGTTTGTGGCCAGGTGGGGTCTCACCTTGATGTCGTTGTGGTGGAACATCTCATAGGACCCTGAAGTGTTTGTGGCCAGGTGGGGTCTCACCTTGATGTCGTTGTGGTGGAACATCTCGTAGGACCCTGACGGCGTGTCCTTGAGGCCCAGCGGGGAGGCAGGCGGCGTGCCGGTGAGGAGGAGGGAGGTGCTGCCGGTGAGGTCCTGGATGAGGGGCCCGGTGAGGTCGGACAGGCGCGACAGGTCCACGTTCTTGTAGGTCCGGCTGTTGAGGAAGGTGGTGACGTCAGGCCCTCCTCCTGCAGCTCCCGGTAGCTGCCGCAGCTGTGGATCCGGCACTGGGCACACACACAGGGGAGATCACTCCATTGTGGGGGGTCGTCGACAGCTATGTAGTTCTAAGTTAAAACTGGCAACATTTCGTCGTCATCCTAAGAACATCTGGTCCTGTGGCAGACGGCTCCTAAGACTTTCACATGACGTGATCCGTTCACAAGACGTGATCCGTTCACAAGACGTGATCAGTTCAAACTTAAAAGAAAAAGGGACAAACAAAAATACACAGGCAAAAAAAAAATTTCATATCATTCCGCCGGAGAGTTAGACGAAACAAATTACACGTACAAGACAATGAAAAAATATCGTATCATTCCGCCGGACAGAAAGCCCAACAAATTACACGCACAAGACAATTAAAAAAAATATTGTATCATTCCGCCGGACAGAAAGACCGACAAATTACACGTACAAGACAATGAAAAAAGATTACATTATTACGCCGCACAAGAAGACGAACAAATTACAAGACAATGAAAAAAATATAATAATACTCCGCCGTACAAAAGGGACCAGACAATTTGTCTTGTAAATTTGTTTGTCCCTTTGTCTGGCAGAATGATTTATCTTTTTTTTTTCTTTTTTAGTTCGTTTCAATTTCCGCCAGCGGTCACCTCACTCTGAACCGAACCTTGATCAGTTCAGCTGAGGGGAGAGAGACGATTTGCAGCAGCAAGAAGGTATCCTTAAGATTTTGCTTCTGCACCGTCTCAACGTACTCTACACATAATCGGAGGGATAGAGATTCGGGCAGGTCAGGGAGCAGTGTAAGCAGCCCCTGGCAACGTTCATGGTCTGCCCACGACATGACCTGAGCGGGTTGTTTCACGACTTCCTAGTGCCAAGACCTGCCGATCAAGCTCTCCACGACAGACTCACAGAGGTCAGAAAAAAAAAACGAGTCAGGCTGGGCAATGTACTGCTAACAGAACAAGGCACGTGTGTGGGCGCCTTATGCTAACAGCTGGCTCGTAATCTAACAGCAATGCATACTTCCTTGCGGATGTAGCCTACTCATTCTTTCCCACAGCCGCGCGCTTGGAACGTGTTGGCTTCATTCGCAGAGCCAGTTCCAGCTAGCGCCTGCCTTCAGCAAAATTCTCGCACACTGGAAGATGCTGTTTCCGGCATGCAGGTTCTCTCTCTCTCTCTCATAGTGACCAGAAACAGAAAAAGAGAGAGAAGTGCACAAAAAATCAATAATCAAAACACAGACACATACAGAGAGAGAGAGAGAGAGAGAGAGAGAGAGAGAGAGAGATAGAGAGGAGGGGGGTGGGGTGGGATGAGAGAAAGAGAGGGAGAACAGTGGGGTGGGACAGGAACAGATAAACAGGAAATAATAAAATAAATGAAAATAGAACAATCAAAATTGAGCATCCAGTCACAAAAACGACGTTACGGCAAAAAAAAAAAAAAAAATGTCATAGACAAATGCATAAGTCAAAGGCGAACGAATGACTACACATATGAGTGAATAAATAAATAAACAAGTACACACATATAAAATTCCCGCTTACCTGTGACATGAGGATGACAGAGTGAGCGACCCTGGCGTGGTGAGAGTTATCGGTCACAACGAGGCGAGTCTTGGAGCGAAGAAGACCCGTGACACACCTGGATGAAAAACAGGGGGAACGTGTACAGCATGAACATATACAGCATGATCATATACAGCATGAACACATACAGCATGAACATATACAGCATGAACATGTACAGCACTACTAAAAACAGTATCATCTTTGATTTTCTGAATGTTTTCAGAATAACTCATAGCAAGTCCGCAAAAAAAAAGAGAAAAGAAAACAAGGACAAAACAAGGTACAACACAAAACACACGACGTGTTCGACCTCTTAGGTCTTCTTCAGGCAAGACAAACAACGTTCAGGACAGCGAAATCGAAGAGCGAGCAGTCACTGGTCTTCTCACGTTCTGCGCAAGATGGGCGCTGAATGAATATTTTGGCTTGACTGATTTTTTTCTCGCTTTCGTACTCTCCCCGGAAACGGGGTTATTCTCAAAGTTAAAACAATTGCAAATGAAAATAGAAACTCTCTTATATAAATAAATAACAAAGAGCTGGAAACGAGTTCATTCGAAGCGATTTTGTTGTTGTTGTTGTTGTTGTTGTTGCTGACTTTCCTCTCAGCGTCACGAAGAAGCTACAAACGTGGCAGTTAACGCCCCAAACAGACAGCATGGAGTGTTGACTCACATAAGAATAGACCTGATGATTATTCCAGCTGTCAGTACCAGTCAAGACTTTTTACACACAGCTACAGCCTAGATTTTCTTTCTTTTTTTCCCCTCCAGACAAGATGGAACGAATTTACCTCATCACCATATCGTCAGAAACGTCTTCTTCATCTTCTCTCTCTCTCCGTCTGTCTCCGTCTGTCTGTCTGTCTGTCTGTCAAACACTCTTCCTCTCATTCACTCACTCTCTCACTCATTTTTCTATCTCACTCATTCTCTCACTCACTCTTTCTCACTCAATCAGTCTCTCTCACTCTCTCTCCCACTCATTCACACACTCTCTCTTTCTCACTCACTCACCCCCCCCCCCTTCTCTCTCTCTCACACACACACGTACATACAGACAGACAGACTGACAGACAAACAGACACACACACAGACACACACACACACACAGACACACACACACACACACACACACACACACACACACACAGACCAGCACCAGCGAGTGTGCTTCCCTCACCTTTTGAAGATGTGCATGGCGGACTTGGCGTCCATGCCACGGAAGATGTCGTCGATGAGGTAGATGTCGGAGTTCTGGTACACCGCCCTGCATCGCCATCACACACAGCACCACCACGCCATGGCGTTCAGTCAGCCCCGAGGAATGGGTTGAGAGAGAGAGAGAGAGAGAGAGAGAGAGAGAGAGAGAGAGAGAGAGAGAGAGAGAGGGAGAGAGAGAGAGAGAGGGAGAGAGAGAGAGAGGGAGAGAGAGGAGGTAGAGAGAGAGAGAGAGGGAGCGAGAGAGAGAGGGAAGAGAGAGAGAGGAGAGAGAGAGGAGAGAGAGAGGGGGGAGAGAGAGAGAGGGAGAGAGGAGAGAGAGAGAGAGAGAGAGACAGACAGACAGACAGACAGACCGAGGACAGAAAGATAGAGAGAGAGATGGGGGGAGAGAGAGTGAAATAGGGAAGAGAGAGGGAGGGAGGAAGAGAGAGAGAGAGAGGAAGAGAGAGAATGAAGGGATAGAGAGAGAGAGAGAGAGAGAGAGAGAGAGAGAGAGAGAGAGAGACTGGGAGAGAGAGAGAGAAGACGGACAGAGAAAGAGAGAAAGAGAGAGAGGGAGAGAGAATGACAATGACGATGATTTATTTTATGTATAGACCATGGCCCCCTCATGAAAGGGATGAGAGAGCAAAAAGATATACAACAGGTAAAGAAAACAACACAACACAACAACAGTACACAACAACACCGATTATAAGACAAAGAAAACGAAAAAATGAATATACATGAATGCACAGTGTTATGAGGTCGCAATTGAGAGAGAGACAGGGGAGAGAGGGTGTGTGGTGTGTGGTGTGTGTGTGTGTGTGTGTGTGTGTGTGTGTGTGTGTGTGTGTTGTTATGACAAGGAATCATCAGTCACTGGTAATGTCGCGGATTTCATGTCGGATCATCTGTCAGTGTCAGGAAACTGTTCCTGTGAGCCGTATTGCCGTAGGAATGCCTGTTTACACACACACACACAATTCGTGCATGCATGCACGCCCGCACTCACCATCAGCGCATGCGCGCGCGCGCGCACACACACACACTCACACACACACACACACACATACATGCACACATACATACAGTCGCGCGCGCGCACGTATGCACGCCCGCACGTCAGGCGCGCGCGCCTGAATGATGGGAAGAAGAAGAAGAAGAACAAGAAGAAGAAGAAGAGAAGAAGAAGAGAGAGAGAGAGAGAGAGAGAGAGAGAGAGAGAGAGAGAGGGGTGGGAGGGAGAGAAAAAGAGAGACAGAGACTGAAGGGCAGCCAGACAGATAGACAGACAGACAGAGAGACAGAGAGACAGACATCAGCCAGACAGACTCACTCACACACAGAGGGAGACAGAGAGACAGACAGACAGAGAGAGGCAGAAAGAGAGCGAGAGAGAAAAGGAGAGAGAAAGAGAAACAGAGACTGAGAGACAGACAGACAGACAGACAGAGAACGAAAGACAGATAGCCAACCAAAGCCAGCCAGAGAGAGCCAGAGAGAGAGAGAGAGAGAGAGAGAGAGGAGAGGGAGAGAGAGAGAGAGAGAGACAGACAGACAGACAGACAGACAGACACAGAGCACGAAGCACAGGAAGCAACCAATGAGAGACGAGAGTAACTACTCCATAAACACGCACAGACATAGAACAGCGCGGTGTCATCCACCGCGATCGACCCTACCCCCTAGAAATCACCCACAGGCCGCCGCCAGTGGCGAAGTGGTTACGCGTCGCGGACTCCCGGCTGGGAGGTCGTACGGTTCGAATCCCATCAGAAGGGGGCATGTGGGGTTTTTCTGCCCCGACCGGCTCCTACCCAGAGTTGAGTTTGGAACTGCGGACTCAGTCCTGCATTGAGGAAGACTGGTCACCACACAGTGGAGTTTCATCGAGATTAATGGATGCGTTTCTGAGAGTGTTGCTCTAATTTCCTGACCAACACTGCAGGTGTCTGTATCTCTCGGGCCTGGTTGACGCCGGGTGTGTAGTTATGAAAGCACGTGCGTAGAGTACCGCCAAGGGCCCTGTCATGTAGTCTCGACCAGAGGCCGAATGAAAATCCGTTCGCATCATCTTAATCATCCTCATTCTTGGCCTGGGTCGATCAGCATAAAAAAAAAGTCTCGAATTCTGTGGCCCTTCATGCCCTGTTCTCATGGTGACCTCAATTTCGGCGTCCTCTCCACGTCTGTGGCCTTGGTTTGGTTCCGTCGGGGTTAACCGGTATCGACGAGTCAGTCCATGGGGGCTGTCGTTGGAACGACGCTGTGGTGGCGCCCTCTCCGGAGGGAGAGCTCACTCACGCCGGCTCCGCGACTAAGCAATTATTTTCGTCAGTAGGGGGCTTAGTAGGTGGTGTCCTCGTAGATGTTAGATCAGAAACAGGCGCCACTGAACACCACTGAAGTGACTCGGCAGGTAGTTGCAAGTGCAGTGTCATCTCCGGTGGGTTGCCTCTTGACGACCTGGACATTGACTGTTCCCTGTGGATTGCCGGTGCCGGGTGCTGTGGCGGGGCCGACCGGGCTGTGGCTGTGGACGGGGTGTTTTATAATGAGCGGCGTGGGTTGCACTGCCTCTGAGGTGGCCCAGGCTGGACACAGCAAAAAAAAAAAAAAAAAAAAAAAAAAAAAAAAAAAAAATCAAAGCGTGAAGTCTTCACGGGCGGGAAGTAAACGGCATACACCCACCCTCAACACACCCCCCAGCGGAGGGGAGGTAAGTACGGGCCAAACGCACCCATATCAACTCCAGGGCCGGGGGAAGGGGAAGGGTGGGTGAGTTCAGGGAGATGATGCCCCATTACCAGGGTGGTTCAGGAACAGGATGAGGACGAAAAGTCCTGGCTTGAGATCCAGAATCCCAGCGCTTTCAAATTCAGGTGTCACGTGATTTGATAGAGATGTTTTGTCGTTTGGGGACACTTGGAGAATTTTGAAGGAGGGGAGACTGATTTCTAGCGCAAAGGGAGGAGGGGGGCTGATTTTCTAGCGCAAAGGGAGGGGGGGGGGGGGGGGAGAAGAGAAGACAGGCATGAGGGGGGCTGGGTGTGTGAGTTTTAAGCACGTGCGCTTTTCTCAACCGCCAGGGAAGGATTTCAAGAGTGGACCGACCAGAGGCCTGATTACACCGAGATTCGAACCACCGACCTGGCCAAAGTGATCTTGGGCCTGGGTGTGCTGCTGTCCAAGGTTAACCCCTCTCTCTCCCACCACCGTCAGGTCGCCCTGAGGATAGGCGTCCACCACCTGAAACAAAAATAGATAAAAGGAGACAGGAGATAGAGGGTTAACCGTAGAGACGACCGAGTCAGACCCTGTGCGCTGCACGGGTGGAAGTGAGCTATTTATTTGTCCATGCGTTTATCAGTGTGTTTGTTCCTTTATTTACCACCTCCGTCACGGAGGTTATTATTTCCTCTACGTCCCTTGGTTGTTTTGCGTGTCTGTCGGCAAGATAACGCAAAAAACTACGCAAGTGATTCTAAAGAAATTTTGGGTTGAAAGATGGTAGGTAGTAAAAGACTTAAGTCATGTCAAGTCAATGGTGAGATTTACATCCTGTTGGCCGGGGGGGCCCTTATGGGCAAGATATACTCGCAGACCGAAGTCTGCATATGTCGTGGCAGTTGCTGTCGTTGTGCAGTAGTGTGTGCGAGTTCCGTGTGGATGCTGTCATCTGTCGCTCTCTCAGTTCTGGTTCCTTGTGAACTCCGGTTCCACTCGTGGTGTTGGTCGGCCGACGGTGGGCGTCGGTTTTCGTTTTTTTTTTGCTCCCCCCCCTACCTTATATTCCCCCCCCCTCCCCCCACAAAGACCGGTCTTCAGGGCCACCAGGCGGCCTTTTTCATGTTCGGGTGGCGATGGTCCTGTGCCGTGTGAGGCCTCCCTCAAAAAGCAAGCAGAACGAAAAGTCGCTTGAACGCTGCATGAGTTCCTTCTGTGGTCCAGAGAGAGAGAGAGAGAGAGAGAGAGAGAGAGAGAGGAGAGAGAGAGAGAGAGAGAGAGAGAGAGAGACAGACAAACACACACAGACAGACAGACAGAGAATAACATCAGGCAATAAGTCGAAAGCCACCGTTACCACCACCACCACCCCTTTACCATCACCACCATCACCAACATAACCAAACCGAGCCAGAAAACTCCCATCACACCCCCGATCCTCCGCTTTTTCCTCCTCCTCCCCCCCCCCCCCCCCCCCCCCTCCCAACCCCACCCCACCCCCCCCACGCACCCTCCTTACCCTCCCCATTCACTCCCCCCACCTTCCTCCCCCCCTCCCACCCCCATCCCCCTCCCCCACCCCACCCCACCCTCCTACCCTCCACCCACCTGCGTGAGGCTGCAGGCGTAGAGCCACCTGGTTGTAGCGGGCCTGGCAGAAGTCGGCGCCGAAGACGATGTTGTGTCGGATGGTGCCCGGGCACAGCCAGGGCAGGGCGGGCACGAAGCCCAGGTGCCCGTGGTGGAACAGCTGCCCCTTCTGCCGCTCCAGCTCCCCGATGACGGCCAGCAGCAGACAGCTCTGTGGGGGAGGGGTGGGGGGGGGGGGGGGGGGGGTGGTGGTGGTGGTGGTCAGAGTAAACGTGTGTGAGTGACAGTGTCTTTAAAGTGTGTGAATGTGTCTGTGTGAATATGTCAGAGCATCTTTGACGTGCGGTGAATGTGTCAGAGCATCTTTGACGTGCGGTGAATGTGTCAGAGCATCTTTAACGTGAGTGAATGTGTCAGAGTATCTTTAACGTATGTGAATGTGTCAGAGTATCTTTAACGTGGGTGAATGTGTCAGAGTATCTTTAACGTGGGTGAATGTGTCAGAGTGTCTTTAACGTGTGTGAATGTGTCAGAGTATCTTTAACGCGTGTGAATGTGTCAGAGTATCTTTAACGCGTATGAATGTGTCAGAGTATCTTTAACGCGTGTGAATGTGTCAGAGAGTCTTTAAAAGTCTGTGAATGTGTCAGAGTGTCTTTAACGTGTCGTCAATGTGTCAGTGTCTTTAATGTGCATGAATGTGTCAGAGTGTCTTCAATGTGCGTGAATGCCTCCTTGTATCTTTAACGTGCGGTGAATGTTATCAATTGATGAATGAATGGATGAACTGATAGATGGATGTTTGCATGGACAGATTAATCGCTGGAAGGATGAACTGGTGGGTTGCCGGGTTGATGGCTAATTTGCTGGCTCAATTTATGGCAATATAGATAAACTACTGGGCATATAACCGACTTAATTAATGTCTGGCTGACTGAATTAATGTAGAAACCGATGGATTGATGGATGAATAAATGGAGGGATGGATGCATTGATGGAGGGATGGATGCATTGATGGAGGGATGGATGCATTGATGGAGAGATGGATGAATAGATGGAGGGATGGATGAATAGATGGAGGGATAGATGCATTGATGGAGGGATGGATGCATTGATGGAGGGATGGATGCATTGATGGAGGGATGGATGAATAGATGGAGGGATAGATGCATTGATGGGGAATGGATGAATAGATGGAGGGATAGATGCATTGATGGGAGGAATGGATGAATAGATGGAGGGATGGATGAATAGATGGAGGGATGATGAATAGATGGAGGGAGGGATGCATTGATGGAGGGATGGATGCATTGATGGAGGGATGGATGAATAGATGGAGGGATGGATGCGTTGATGGAGGGATGGATGAATAGATGGAGGGATGGATGCATTGATGAAGGGATGGATGAATAGATGGAGGGATGGATGCATTGATGGAGGGAGAGATGAAATGATAAAGCGAATTAAGGAACGCATGACAGGCCAAACTGACGAATGGAATGGATTCAATTTACAGATCGATAGATGGCGGATACTGATGTACTGGTGAATGGATGAATGAATGGATGAACACTAAAACGGCTGATGAGCTGGCTGCATACAGCTAATGAACAGTGGAATGAGATTTATTTACATTAAAAAATGTATAAAACTAGCATAGAGGAAAGCAAACAGGGGAAGCAATTCTGTCAGGGAAAAGCAAGTTCTCTGATTACCTTCCCTGCTCCCGGGGGTCCAACGACGGCATAAAGTTTGTTCTGTAAAATAAAGAATGAATTCACAGTGGTGGGTCTGGTCACACACACACACACACACACACACACACACACACACACACACATACACACACACCACACACACACACTCACACACACACACACACACCAGCCTTGGTATGGCCCTTTGCGGTTGGCTGCGCTATACATACACACACGCGCGTGCGTGCACGCACATACACACACACATACACACACACACGTACGCACGCACACACACACCACACACACACACACACACACACACACACACACACACACACACACACACACACACACACACACACAGAGACAGCATACATACGAACTCTCTCTCTCTCTCTCTCTCTGTCACACACACACACACACACACACACACACACACACACACACACACACACACACACACACACACACACACACACACACACAGAGGCACATGCCATTATTCTACCTGCCTCATGTAGTACAACAAAGTAAAACGACATCAGAACCGTTCTACAGGTCAAAATAAATCGCTTCATACTGTACAGAAATTCCAAAGATGATTAGGTTTGACATCTGCTGGGTGGCATCACACGATGAACTGTTGCTGAGTAGAATTTGTAATACATCAGCTGACGTGGACTGTTTTTGAAAGATCATTTTCAACTGTCAGCTTTTCAAGTTTATTCAATCCGTGTTATATCACTAATTATGAGGAAAACACTTTAAACAGAAAACTCATTCGTTCATACATTTACCGTTGGAAAATTTATCAATGTTTCTCCGGACCACGAAAGTACATGGATTTCTTGTACAATAAAGTTGGCACCTTTATATAGAAATCAAGGCTCGGGACATACATTGGCAACTATAAACAAAGTTTGTGTAGATATTTAATACAATGCCTGTTTATAATCGTGTGTGTGTGTGTGTGTGTGTGTGTGTGTGTGTGTGTGTGTGTGTGTGTGTGTGTGTGTGTGTGTGTGTGTGTGTGTGTGTGTGTGTTCATGTGTGTATCCAAGATACAACACTGAGTTTTTTGTGTGTAGACAGTGTGTACTTAAGGCGGGTATTTTTAAATATCAAAGATACAACACTGAGTTTTTATAGATAGCAAACTTAAGCGGGTATTTTCTGCATGCATATAGAGCACTTACCAGAAAACTCGAACGAATACTGCTTGTGTTACCTACCAATCTATCAAAACACACTTTGCAAACAATGAATAAACAAAAAAAACCCGAAATTTTGTAGAACACAGACTTTAAAAAAATTTTTACTCACTTTGCACAATAAATTAATAATCAGCTCTCCTAAGTCGATGTATTAACAGCAGACATCGAATTTAGCTTCCCCCCCCCCCCCCTGGTCCCCCCCCCCCCCTCCTCTTCCCCACTACCACTCCCCCACCGTCTTCTGCTTTTTTGGGGAAATATCACAGTTGTAAATGGTCGTTCTATAAAAGACCCATGCATCCGTTCACCAAATGTGGTGGTATGATGACGTGGTGGGAACAAACCTTTTCCACATCCAGGTCGATGTTCACCAGAACCATTGGCGCCTCGTTGCCCTGGAGACAAAGAAATAAACAAAAAATATTGCGTCGTCTCAGTGTGTATCATTTAGCAGACAGACGGAAATGGAGAGAAAAAAAAGGGACCAAAGCCGTAGGGTAACGTCATCAAAATCAGTTATATATTATCTGTGTGTGTGTGTGTGTGTGTGTGTGTGTGTGTGTGTGTGTGTGTGTGTGTGTGTGTGTGTGTGTGCGCGCGCGCGCGCGCGTGCGCGCGCCGATTATTTGATATTTATCGATTTCCGACATTTTTCGTCTTCAGTCTTCTAAACACAACAAAGTATTGACATTCTTTTCTTTTGATCCACTTGTTTATCGTGAGACCAACTTGCACGTCTAGAGTACAATGTAAGCTAGTACTTCTGTCTTGAAAGCTATGCAAGCTAGTATTTTTTAAACTGAAAGATTACCAACTAGAATACAATGCAAGCCAGAACTTTTGCCTTGAAAGACTGCCTCGCTAAATGATTGCATTGAATGGTCGCTCGCTTGCGAACGATTTATCGATGAACCGGTTACCGCCCAAACCAGCACAACGACTCCCAACACAGCGTAGGCCTGCTATTTCTCGTCGATTTAAACCTAGGCCGAAATCATTCAACAACGTATGATTATATAAAAAAAAAAAAAATCACAAACATTGTGGATATCTGACTGTTTTTTGACTCGGGCCGGGCGTGCATGGCGCACGAGCCGCGCCGCCATTTTGGGCCCGAGGGCGGAAGAGGAAGTGACGTCCTACCTTGTCCCTGCTGGCGTAGTAGCTGACGAAGCGGACAGCCAGGCTGTCCTGCAGCTGTTGACAGCCCACCTGACACGTCACGCTGCTCTTCTCATCCATCAGCAGAATCCGCTGCAAACAGCACAGTGGTGTTGGTGGCAATGACAACCACAGCGACAACAACGACACAACGACGACGACAACAGCAACAGCAACGACGACAACAACAAACAACCACTACAACAACAAAACAACAACTACAACAAACAAGACCTACAATAACGACAACCACAACAATCAGCAACAAGACCAACAACAGCAACCACCGCCGCCAATAACACCACCCACCACAACAATAAGATGACAACAAAGACGACAACAACAATAAACAACAGCACGCAACGACGACGACAACAACAACACAACAACACCATCAACAACAACAAGACCTCTAACAACCGCTGCCAATAACGACAACCACAACAAAAAGATGAACAACAAGGACGACAACAACAGCAACAACAACAACAACGACGACAACAAAAGCTACACCATCAACAACAATACCACTAACAACAACAAGACCTCCACCGCCGCCAATTAACGACAACCTCAACAATAAGATGAACAACAAGGACGACAACAACAGCAACAACAACAACAACGTCATCATCACATACGAGAAAACAACAAGGTGAACAATGACAACGATAAAGACACACATGCACGCACACATACGTACACATACATACACACACAAACGCATGCACACACACACACAGGTACGCGCGCGCGCGCACACGCACACATACGCACGCGCATGCACTCCAACACGAATTATAACAACTGCAGTAGCAACGACAACAGCAACAACTGCAACAACCTATGATGACGACAGCAACAGCACCAGCACCAGCAACAGCAACTCCAAGACGAACACTTTCATCAACATACAATGGTCACAGTGGCAACAACAAACAAACAACAACAGGAACAAGGACAAAACCATGGACAACAACAAAGACAACAACAACAACAGCAACATCAACAACAACCATCGCAGCGACAACAACGAGAAAAACAACAATAACAACTACAACAACAGAAGCAGCAGCAGCAGCAGCAGCAGCCACAACAACCACCACCACCAGACAAATCGCAGTGCTCTCCTCTTTCAACATGTGGGTCCTTTGCTGACCCATCGAAAGTCATTTGAGAAGAGTTCAGGGTGGGGGGGGGGGGGGAGAAGAGTTCCTCCCCCCCCCCCCCCCATCCCACATCACTACCCACACCACCACCCCTTTCCAACACCCCCCCCCACCCACCACACACACACCACCAATCCCCACCAGACCTGCAGCGTGGAGACGGTGTCCCTGAGGTCTCTGACGTAGAGCAGCAGCCCGGCGGGCAGCAGGATGGCCAGGCTGACCCTCAGGGTCTCCAGCAGCATCATGGAGGCGAAGATCTGGGCGGGGCTCAGCCGGTAGCCGCAGGCCAGCGCCATCATGAGCGTGACGAACAGCACCAGCTTGCCGGCCGTCAGGGTCAGGGCGCCGTTGAAGCTCTGCAGGGTGCTCAGCCGCTGCTGCTGCTGCTGCTCCTGTCTGGAACCGTCCGTCAGGACAGCGGAAAGAAAAAAAAAAAAAAAAAAAAAAAAGGGGTGATTACGTTGGAGTTAGGTGATGTTCAGGTTTCATATGCACACACATGCATGCACGCATGTACGCAAGAAACGCGCGCGCGCGCGCGCGCATACACACACACACACACACACACACACACACACGTACAAAACACATACACACACACGCATACACACACGCACACTCACATACATACACACACACATACACACACGCACACACACACGCAAACACACACACGGCCCCCCCTAACACACACACACGCACACACACATACACACAAATACACACACGCATACGCACGCACGCACGCACACACACACACACACATCCACACACATACACACACAGGCACGCACGGATGCACGCACGCACACACACTTACACACACAACCACACACACACACACACACACACACACACACACACACACACACCACACACTCACACACACTCAGCAGTGATGATATGGCAGGAAGGGATGATTGTCCCGACAGAGAGAGAGAGAGAGAGAGAGAGAGAGAGAGAGAGAGAGAGAGAGAGAGAGAGGAGAGAGAAAGAGCGAGAGAGGGGAGAGAGAGGGAGACAGAGGGAGAGCGAGAGAGAGCGAGCGAGCGAGGCGAGCGAGAGAGAGAGAGAGAGAGAGAGAGAGAGAGATACATAGATACATTGATCGATAGATAGGTAGATGGGGCCAGAATAGCTCAGTTGGAAGAGTGCAGGACTCGTGATTCTGGGTTTGCGGTTTCGAATTTCTGTACAGGAGGATTTTTCCTCGGAGTTAACATTGGTTCTGACTCCATTCCCCCATACAGTCCTTCGAATGAGACTATAAACCGAGGTTCCGTGTGTGAACGCACGCAAAACATCTTGCACGCACGTAAAATCCCATCACCAACTTTCGGAAGAGAAGGCCAGTTTGGCCGTTGGTATGGATGACACGTTACACATAGCATGCATATGCCCTTCCCCGAAGATGGAGTATGGCTGCCTTAATGGCGGGATAAAAACGATCATACACACAAAACTCCCACCGCCTGTCTACACAGGCAGTGTCATCAGGAGTATCAGCCTGCGTACGCAGAAAAGAAAGAAAGAAAGATAGGTAGATAAGATATATAGATATGGAGAGAGAGAGAGAGAGAGAGAGAGAGAGAGAGAGAGAGAGAGAGATGAGGAAACTAGCTTGCACTTCCCCCGGGACCACCAGAACAACAACAGATTTAAGAGGAGCAGGCAAAATGGTGATTTTTGTTTGTTATTTTTTGGTAGGGCGCGCCAGCATGATGTGACAAACTGGCACTCTTTGACTGTGATCTGGGTCATCTAAGTAATAAACCCACTGAAGTACCCAGCCTGAGAAAGACAAAAAAAACCCACCATCCATTTTTTCTTGTTATATCTATAAAATATCGGTTCTCTCTGTCTCTTCCTCTGTGTGTGTATGTCTCTCTCTCTCTCTCTCCCGTCTCTCCCTCTCTTTATCCGTCTCTCTCTATGTATATAACCCCCCCCCCCCCCCCCCTCTCTCTCTCTCTATTTTGTTAACAGCAATAATTCCTTGTTTAACTGGTTTATTTTTTTCAAACTAACTAACACTTACACCATTTGCAGACTCTTCTACGAGATGCAGTTACCATCTTTGAATACATCACTTAAAAAAAAAAAGAAAAGAAAAGAAAAACACGCTCCATTCAAGAACCCAATCTCCCTTTCCGCGCCCCGTAACTCCTTCCCCCCCCTCCCCCTCCCCCCACCAACGTGATTTGACCACCACCACCACACCACCACCCACCACCACCAAGAAAACAAAAAGAAACAGAAAAAAAAAACCCTGGCCTCAAACGCAGACAGAAAAAAAAGCGAAGAAAGTTCTAAGGTGAGTAAGAAAAAAAAAAAAAACAAAAAACACCTGGCTCAGCCTCCAGGTTTATATTATAATTTTTTTCAAAAATAATCAACTGTAAGAACCTGGGCTGCCCTGTGGATAACAATGATTTAGGTCCGTCAAACGTCATTATCCCAGCGAAGGTCATTTGACAATCGTCGTCACAAGTATCCCGTCGAATGTTGACAGTCACTCTCGATCTCAGGCACTGGCCGCTTGCATGCACAGCGTAAGCAAAACGCACAGCGCGTTCTGTTGAAGGAGAAGAAGAAGGGGTGGTGGAGGGAGGGGGTGTGGAGGGGTGAATGGAAACAGAAAATGACTAAAGGATGGAGAGAGAGAGTGAGCAGACAGAATGGAGAGAGAGAGAGAGAGAGAGAGAGAGAGAGAGAGAGAGAGAGACAGACAGACAGACAGACAGACAGACAGAGACAGACAGGCAGACACACACACACACACAGATAGAGACAGAGACTGAGACAGACAGAAATAGCAATGAAAAAATAGAGAGAGAGAGAGAGAGAGAGGGGGAGAATAAGAGAGAGAGTGAGGGAGAGATAGAGAATGAATGACGATGTGATGATGACTATACAGAAGAAGAAGAAGAAGAAGAAGAAGAAGAGGAGGAGAAGAAGAAGAAGAAGAAGAAGCAGCAGATGCAGACTAGTTTATGAAAGCACTGACTCTCTGGCAGCACGGATGATCTTCTCGCAGAGGCTCTCCCAGCACACCATCTTCAGTTCTTCCAGACCACTGAACAACTGCTGCAGCTTTCTCACCCGCTGCCCAGACAACTGCTCCGTTTTGTGGCTGGAATGAAAAAAAAAACACCCCCCCCCCCAATCAATTCAGAGATTAATACATATCATCATCATCATCATCCATCCATCCATCCATCCATCTATCTATATCATCTATCTATCTATCTATCTATTCATTTATTATCATTTGTTTATTTATCTATTCATTCAATCATTCATTCATTTTATTTAATTTATTCATTTATCTATCTATTCATTCATTCATTCATTCGTTCGTTCCTTTATTTTTTCATTTATGTGTTTATCTATTTAAACTTATCTATCTATTCATTTATTTGTTTGTCTATGCTCATTTATTTATTTACAGTGTTTTTTTTTCCAAAAGGAAGTCCGCTTACGGTTTTTCCTTCCTTCGCGGTCGGCTGCGCTACAAACAAGATGACATGGAAATGAAGTGGAAATCGGTGATCCCAGTTTTATGCTTGTATTGAGGAAGTACTGTCGTCAGTCGAAATGATGAGACTTGAGAAAGAAAATCACCGTTATTTTTTTGAATTGGTAAAATTCCCTCTACTCACTTTGCCGAAGCTTTTCAACAATTTTAAATTTTTTGTTCGTTGTATGCACACACATTTCTTAACACACACGCACGCAAACACGCACGCACACACACACACACAAACATACACACAAACACACACATACACACGCACGCTACTTTTTATGCCTCCCACATTTCTCTCTTCATGTTTTCCTTTTCCCTCACTTCACGATCATTGCATTTTTTCAGTTCTTTACATTTTAATCTTTCATTAGTATTTCAGTTCTTTACATTTTAATCTTTCATTAGTATTTCAGTTCTTTACATTTCAATCTTTCATTAGTATTTCAGTTCTT
>JADBJO010001103.1:477273-482273 GCA_016801955.1 Conus betulinus
CCTCACACAGTGCCTCATCACCTGCACACCCCGTCACACCTCCCTCACTACCTCACCCAGTGCCTCACCACCTGCACACCCAGTCACACACCTCCCTCACTACCTCACCCAGTGCCTCCCTCAGTACCTCACCAGTGCCTCATCACCTGCACACCCCGTCACACCTCCCTCACTACCTCACCCAGTGCCTCACCACCTGCACACCCCCGTCACACCTCCCTCACTACCCAGTCTCACCCAGTGCCTCACCACCTGCACACCCCGTCACACCTCCCTCACTACCTCACCCAGTGCCTCATCACCTGCACACCCCGTCACACCTCCCTCACTACCTCACCCCCCCATTGCCTCACCATCTGCACACCCCCCGTCACACCTCCCTCACTACCTCACCCAGTGCCTCATTACCTGCACACCCCGTCATACCTCCCTCACTACCTCACCCGGTGCCTCCCTCATACCTCCCTCAGTATCTCACCCGGTGCCTCCCATCAATACCTCCCTCAGTACCTCACCCGGTGCCTCCCTCAATACCTCATCACCTGCACATCCCGTCACACGTCCCTCAGTACCTCACCCAGTGCCTCACCCACTACCTCACCCAGCGCTCCCTCAGTACCTCACCCACTACCTCCCTCAGTACTTTACCAATACCTCCCCCAATGCCTCCCTCAGTACCTCACCCACTGCCTCCCTCAATACCTCACCCAGTGCCTCCCTCAATACCTCCCCCAGTACCTCACTCAGTGCCTCATCATCTGCACAACCCGTCATGCCTCACCCCTCATCCAGTACCTCATCCAGTGCCTCACCCAGTCCCTCTTCCAGTGCTTCTCCTATTGTCTTACTGCTACAGAGAGAGAGAGAGAGAGAGAAAGACAGACACAGAGAGAGAGACAGACAGACACAGACAGACAGAAAGAAAGAAATAGAGAGAAAGAGAGAGAGAGAGATGATGTGTGTGTATTTGTGTACCAGTGCGTCTGTTTCTCTCTATCTCTCTCTCTCTCTCTCTCTCTCTCTCTCTCTCTCTCTCTCTCTCCCTCCCTCTTTCTCACACACGATCCTCCAATACCACCCCTAAACCCCCTACCTTCCCCCCCCCCACCCTCCTCTCCGATCCTTCCCAGCAACCCCCCTCCGCTACTCACTCACCCCCACCTCCATTCCTCCTCCCAACCCCCATCCTCCCCACCCCCACCCCATCCACACCCCCCCACCCATCCATCCCCCCCCCCCCCCAACACAAACCTACCAAACCAACCAACCGTCCTCCCCCATCCTCCTCACCTTCCTATAGACGAGCGAGGTGGCGGCCACCCTCATCCTGTAGCCGTGGTGGAAGAAGTTTTGTGGTCCAGGAAGATGCTGAGCAGGAAACCTCCAGGCAGACGGCGGCACCCAGCAGGTACACCTCGGGCACCGGCAGAGCCGTGGAGGAGGAGGAGGAGAGAGGAGGAGGAGGAGGAGGAGGAGGAGGAGGAGGACCTCTCGAACAGCCGGAGGAAAAAGCCCATCAGGACCGCCCTGTGCACCACTCGTAGACACTCCTGCCCATAGAGAAGTCAGGTACGGTCAAGGTCAGGGCAGGGCAGGGCAGGATAGGTCAGGTCAGGTCAAGGTCAGGGAAGGTCAGGTCAGGTCAAGTGGAGTCAGGTCAGGTCAGGACATGTCATACTAAGTCGAGTCAGGTTTAGTCAAGTCGAATCAGGTCAAGTCAAATCGAGCCTCATTCCATAGATCGCAGCCGTAACCACTTCGAAGCCCCCCCTCCCCCCCCATCTCTCTCTCTCTCTCTGTCTCTCTCCTCTCCCCCTCCCCCCACCCTATCTCTCTCTCTCCCATCTTGTGCCCTCTTGTTTCTGAAACCATCTTCCCTTCCCCACCGTTCTTTCTTTCACACGCATTGATCCTGGGAGGAGGGGTGGGGGATTGTTATAGGAATCTACAGTAAATCGGCCAGTTTTAACATGAATCGACAGGCAGAGTCAGTGTCAAGTCGTCAAGAGGCAACCCACACCCCACTCAAGGAGACACTGCACTGCCGCCGAGTCACTTGTTCAGTGGTTGCCTGTCTGATCCAACACACGCAGGACACAACGCCTACTAAGCCACGCTACTGACGACAGATTGCTTAGTCGCGGAGCCGGCGTGAGTGAGCTCTCCCACGTCGTTTTCGTTGTTTATTTGTATTTCGCCTTCTCGGTAAACACACACACACACACACACACAACACACAACACGCACACACACACACATACACACACACACACACACACACACACACACACACACACACACACACACACACACACACACACACACTACACGCACACACACACACACACACCACACACACACACACACGCACACACGCACACACACACACACACACACGACCGAACAAGCGAGCGAACAAATGAACGAACGAACGAACCCACCAACCAGCCAACCACCAACCCGACAACCAACCACTCACCCGACCAACAAACCACCCATCGGACCCAACCAACCAACCAACCACCCACCCGACCAACAAACCACCCATCGGACCAACCAACCAACCAACCAACCACCAACCATCCAGCCGACCAACCCAACCAGCCAACCACCCACTCCCTCCATTCCTACCTCCAGACAGACGAGGAGGGAGAAGGCGATGATCTGAGGTCGGTAGCATCGCCACAGGGCCCGGAACAAACTGGAGACCCCCCTGTCTTCCAGCGGTACAGCTCCTTCTCCCCACTCCCTGCAACGCCCTCATCGTCCACATCATCGTCATCATCGTCGTCGTCGTCATCGTCGTTGTCGTCGTCATCGTCGTTGTCGTCATCATGGTCATCATCGTCGTCGTCGTCGTCGTCATCATCATCATCGTCGTCGTCGTCGTCAACATCATCACCCATCGTCATCGTCGTCACCATCACCATCGTCATCATCATCATCACCATTGTCATTGTTGTCATCACCATCATCATTATCATCATCGTGATCCTCCTCCTCCTCCTCCTACCATCATCATGGTCATCCTCCTCTTCATCATAACCATCGTCATCATCATCATCCTCATCATTACAACTACCATCATCATCATCATCATCATCATCATCATCATCATCATCATTATCATTATCGTCATCATCACTATCATCATCATAACCATCATCATCATCATCGTCGTCATCATTATCATCATAACTATCATCATCATCATCATCGTAACGATCACCATCCTGTCTTTCCCCTGTACAACTCCTCTAACTTGCTGTACAACCGCCACCCCCACTACCATTCTACCACCACCTTTCTCCTCTTCCTTCCCTCCTCTTTCTCTTCATCATCATCATCATCATCATCATCATCATCATCACCATCATCATCATCATCACTGTTCTCGTATTCATCGTTCTCTCATTGTGGTCTTAGCTTTTCGTCGTTACTATAATCATTGTTGTAGAGGATATCACCACTACATGTACTGTCACCATCGCAATCTTTATCGTTCATTGTCATCTTCGTCGTTGTCGTCGTTATTGCCTATTTCTTGATCGCGCATGTGCTCAGGGATAGGAACGCGCGCAAACATAAAGGCACGCACTTACACACAGACACAGACACACACACACACACACACACACACACACACACACACAGACACACACACACACACACACACACAAGCACACACACATACACGCACGGACGCACGCACGTACATACGTACGTACGTACGCACGCACGCATACGTAGGTACGTACGTACGTACGCACCGCACGCACCCCCCCCCCCCTCACACACACACACACACACACACACACACACACACACACACACGCACATACGAAGGTACTGGAAGTAAAGAAAATCATTTTTGTCAATGTTTATGTTGTACATAAATACACTAGTATCTCATTTTCTTCAGATGTCTTTGCGCGCCTTTACAAGATCTCTCACTTTTGCGTATATGGCTCAATGGAAAAAGAAGCAAACATAATGCTAATTCAATGCGCCATCTCTATAACAAACATGTGACCTGATTTGACCCCCCCCCTCTCTCTCTCTCGCTTTCCCCCTCTCTCTCTCTCTCTCTCTCCCCTCTCTCTCTCTCTCTCTCTCGGGTAGAGGAATACAAATATCTGGGCACAACATTAGACAATAAGCTCACTTTCAATACACACACCAGGTCCGCATACAAAAAATGCCAAATTAGAATGCATTTCCTACGCAAATTGAGGAATCTGCATGTCCAGCCAAAAATTCTTAAAACATTTTACAGGAGTTTTATTGAGTCTGTCTTGACTTTTTCATGCATTTGCTGGTATGGAAATCTTAATTTGAAAAACAGCAAACTCTTGGATAGCGTTGTGAACATCTGCGTAAGATTGTTGGTGAGAGACAGGAGAGTATGAGTGAGTTGTATGAAAGGCGTGCGGTCAACAAGGCTCGTGCGATTGTTAGTGACAGTGGGCATACGCTTGCGCGACAGTTTTGTGCTCCTTCCATCAGGCAGACGATTTTGTGTTCCCAGAGCTAAGCTGATGCGCACAAAAAGAGCTTTGTGTTCAAATCCATTGCGCTTTTTTAAACAAACACAGCGTGCAAGAAGAGGCGATGGATCACCTGTGACACAAGCATGTGCGCGGGTGTGTATGTCTGTGAGCAAGCGGGAAAGTATAGATGCTGGAGTGTGGGTGTGTTTCTGTTGTTTTATGTGTGCATGTCCTGGAACAGTGAGGAATAGAAATGTCTGGAATATGTCTTATCTTAATGATTTTTAATGATAAATCACTCCCAGTGTCACGTTTGTAACTATAAATATGTATGTCTTAACTTTTAGGGCAGCGGTCACAAATGTAATTTCTCTTGTAACGCGAGATAATAAAGTTTTCTCTGAATCTGAATCTGAATCTCTCTCTTTCCTTCTCTCTCTTCTCTCTCTGTCTCTATCCTCTCTCTTTTTTCTCTCCTCTCTCTCTCTTCTCCTTTCTCTCTCTCTCTCT
>JADBJO010001104.1:0-10000 GCA_016801955.1 Conus betulinus
CCTCCCAACGCTACGCTTTCCTCCCTCTCCAAGGTCTGTGCCCTCCCAACTATGTTCCTCCCTATGTTCCTCCCTCTCCAAGGTCTGTGCCCTCCCCAACCTCCCAACGTTTTGTTCCTCCCTCTCCAAGGTCTGTGCCCTCCCAGCGCTATGTTCCTCCCTCTCCAAGGTCTGTGCCCTCCCAACGCTTTGTTCCTCCCTCTCCAAGGTCTGTGCCCTCCCAACGCTATGTTCCTCCCTCTCCAAGGTCTGTGCCCTCCCAACGCTATGTTCCTCCCTCTCCAAGGTCTGTGCCCTCCCAACGCTTTGTTCCCTCCCTCTCCAAGGTCTGTGCCCTCTCCCAACGCTATGTTCCTCCCTCTCCAAGGTCTGTGCCCTCTCCAACAACGCTATGTCCAACGCTATGTTCCTCCCTCTCCAGGTCTGTGCCCTCCCAACGCTATGTTCCTCCCTCTCCAAGGTCTGTGCCCTCCCAACGCTTTGTTCCTCCCTCTCCCTCTCCAAGGTCTGTGCCCTCCCAAAACTATGTTCCTCCCTCTCCAAGGTCTGTGCCTTCCCAACGCTTTGTTCCTCCCTCTCCAAGGTCTGTGCCCTCCCAACGCTTTTTCCTCCCTCTCCAAGGTCTTTGCCCTCCCAACGCTTTGTTTCCGACCTCTCCAAGGTCTGTGCCTTCCCAACGCTATATTCCTCCCTCTCCAAGGTCTGTGCCCTCCCAACGCTATGTTCCTCCCTCTCCAAGGTCTGTGCCCTCCCAACGCTTTGTTCCTCCCTCTCCAAGGTCTGTGCCCTCCAACCTCCCAACGCTTTGTTCCTCCCTCTCTCCAAGGTCTGTGCCCTCCCAACGCTTTTTGTTCCTCCCTCTCCAAGGTTGTGCCCTCCCAACCTCCCAACGCTATGTTCCTCCCTCTCCAAGGTCTATGCCCTCCCAACGCTCTGTTCCTCCCTTTCCAAGGTCTGTGCCCTCCCAACGCTTTGTCCTCCTCCCTCTCCAAGGTCTGTGCCCTCCCCCAACCTCCCAACGCTTTGTCCTCCCTCTCCAAGGTCTGTGCCCTCCCAGCGCTATGTTTCCTCCTCTCTCCAAGGTCTGTGCCCTCCCAGCGCTATGTTTCCTCCCTCTCCAAGGTCTGTGCCCTCCCAACGCTATGTTCCTCCCTCTCCAAGGTCTGTGCCCTCCCAACGCTATGTTCCTCCCTCTCCAAGGTCTGTGCCCTCCCAACGCTATATTCCTCCCTCTCCAAGGTCTGTGCCCTCCCAACGCTATGTTTCCTCCCTCTCCAAGGTCTGTGCCCTCCCAACGCTATGTTCCTCCCTCTCTCCAAGGTCTGTGCCCTCACAACGCTATGTTCCTCCCTCTCCAAGGTCTGTGCCCTCCCAACGCTATGTTTCCTCCCCCTCTCCCAGGTCTGTGCCCTCCCAACGCTATGTTCCTCTTTCTCCAAGGTCTGTGCCCTCCCAACCCTATGTTCCTCTGTCTCCAAGGTCTGTGCCCTCACAACGCTATGTTCTTCTCTCTCCAACGCTATGTTCCTCCCTCTCCAAGGTCTGTGCCCTCCCAACGCTATGTTCCTCCCTCTCCAAGGTCTGTGCCCTCCCAACGCTATGTTCCTCCTTCTCCAACGCTATGTTCCTCTCCCTCTCCAACGCTATGTTCCTCCCTCTCCAACGCTATGTTCCTCCCCCTCTCCAAGGTGTGTGCCCTCCCAACGCTATGTTCCTACCTCTCCAACGCTATGTTCCTCCCTCTCCAAGGTCTGTGCCCTCCCAACGCTATGTTTCCTCCCTCTCCAACGCTATGTTCCTCCCTCTCCAACGCTATGTTCCTCCCTCTCCAACGCTATGTTCCTCCCTCTCCAAGGTCTGTGCCCTCCCAACGCTTTGTTCCTCCCTCTCCAAGGTCTGTGCCCTCACAACGCTATGTTTCCTCCCTCTCCAACGCTTTGTTCCTCCCTCTCCAACGCTATGTTCCTCCCTCTCCAAGGTCTGTGCCCTCCCAACGCTATGTTCCTCCCTCTCCAACGCTATGTTCCTCCCTCTCCAAGGTCTGTGCCCTCCCAACGCTATGTTCCTCCCTCTCCAACGCTATGTTCCTCCTCTCTCCAAGGTCTGTGCCCTCCCAACGCTATGTTCCCTCCCTCTCCAACGCTATGTTCCTCCCTCTCCAAGGTCTGTGCCCTCCCAACGCTATATTCCTCCCTCTCCAAGGTCTGTGCCCTCCCAACGCTTTGTTCCTCCCTCTCCAAGGTCTGTGCCCTCACAACGCTATATTCCTCCCTCTCCAACGCTTTGTTCCTCCCCCTCTCAACGCTATGTTCCTCCCTCTCTCCAAGGTCTGTGCCCCCCAACGCTTTTGTTCCTCCCTCTCCAAGGTCTGTGCCCTCCCAACGCTATGTTCCTCCCTCTCCAACGCTATGTTCCTCCCTCTCCAAGGTCTGTGCCCTCCCAACGCTATGTTCCTCCCTCTCCAACGCTATGTTCCTCCCTCTCCAAGGTCTGTGCCCTCCCAACGCTATATTCCTCCCTCTCCAAGGTCTGTGCCCTCCCAACGCTTTGTTCCTCCCTCTCTCCAGGTCTGTGCCCTCACAACGCTATATTCCTCCCTCTCCAACGCTTTGTTCCTCCCTCTCCAACGCTATGTTCCTCCCTCTCCAAGGTCTGTGCCCTCCCAACGCTTTGTTCTTCCCTCTCCAAGGTCTGTGCCCTCCCAACGCTTTGTTCCTCCCTCTCCAAGGTCTGTGCCCTCACAACGCTATGTTCCTCCCTCTCCAACGCTTTGTTCCTCCCTCTCCAACGCTATGTTCCTCCCTCTCCAAGGTCTGTGCCCTCCCAACGCTATGTTCCTCCCTCTCCAACGCTATATTCCTCCTCCTCCAAGGTCTGTGCCCTTCCAACGCCACTTGTCACCTGGGTTCATGTTCCTCCTTCAAGTCGATGTCCTGTGCAAGTCGATGTCATTCTGTCCCGCCAGATCTCTGCCCTTTCCCTGTCTGTGTGTTTCCTCAAGTCTATGCCCCCCCCCCCCCTCTCTCTCTCTCTCTCTCTCTCTCTCTCTCTCTCGACCCCCCCCCCCCCCAACCTGGTTAACCACGTCCGTTGAACTCGAAGAATATTTATAGATTCTGATTGCAGTTGGTTATCACATCACGTGTGAGGTGCGCGTGATGGTGTTTTAAGATTAACAGAGATAAAGAGAACCCGAACCTGTGATCGTGCACCTAGGCCAGCGTGAGACCGTTCTGATATGAATGTGAATTCTCTCTCTCTCTCTCTCTCTCTCTCTCTCTCTCTCTCCTCTCTCTCTCTCTCTCTCTCTCTCTCTCTCTCTCTCTCTCTCTCTCTCTCTCTGTGTGTGTGTGTGTGTGTGTGTGTGTGTGTGTGTGTGTGTGTGTGTGTGTGCTTTGTGTATGTATTTATGTTGTGCACACACACGCACACTTACACACTCAAACACACACGCACATACACACACGCGCGCGCGCGCACGCACACACGCACACGCACGCACGCAAACACACACACACACACACACACACACACACACACACACACACACACACACACGCATCACTTTGAAACAGCTTACACGGACAGACACACACGTGCGCTTGCGTGCACGCGCGTGCTCACGTGCGCACACTCACACATGCACGAACATATGCATAAAATAGATACACATACATACATACATACATACATACATACATACATACATACATACATACATACATACATAGACCCACACTCACACCACATTTCATTACACAGTACATGTGAGTAGACGTAAGAGTACGTAAATCGCACAAAGATCAAACATCTACTCAAATCACGCACGCATGCATACAAGCACAAACACACTCCAACACGCGTGCGCAAGCAAGTACACACACTCACACTCACACACACACACACACACACACACACACACACACACACACACATACATATATATATGTCATTTGTGTGTGTGTGTGTGTGTGTGTGTGTGAGAGAGAGAGAGAGAGAGAGAGAGAGAGAGAGATAGAGAACGATCAGATTTAATTGCCTGCAGGTAAAACGAAGCTATGAAAGCAAGGGGGAGCGGGGGGGGGGGGGTGAGTGTGTGTGTGTGTGTGTGTGTGTGTGTGTGTACAATAATTTCATACATAAGCTCAATATTTCGTCACCAAAATGAAGTGAACGAGTGAGCATGAAATATGAAGTAAATATCGAGTAGAAATTACAAAGACTGAGATGTGTCACGTGCCATAAACTCAACACACATCATTCCAAAATAACTTGCCCCGATTCTGGCGGGTTTTCATCCACCCCCACCCCCAACCCCCACTCCCTATCCATAAATACACGCACTTTACCTTCCACACTCTCCACCCCACCCTCCCCAACCTTCAACCCCACCCCCCTCCCCGCGGATCCCATTCAACCCCTTATCTCCCACTACTAATCATTTCATTTGTCCTCCGACCACCGTAGTTTTAACACAGAAACGAAAATGTGCATGTGAAAAATGAACCGATCTTTATCACAGTCACCACTGTCGATTGGCATGCATCGAACACAAGAAGTACTTCACACACACACACACACACACACACACACACACACACACACACACACACACACATACATACATACATACATACACACACACACACACACACACACACACACACACACACACACACACATACACACACACACACACACACACACATAAAAAACACACACACACGCGCGCGCACACACGCACACGCACATACATGCACGCACGCTCGCACGCATGCACGCAAGCATACATTCCCCTCCTGCCCCCTCCCTGCAAATAACCACTCACACAGAAACACATATGCAAACACATACGCCCGCTCACACACACGTGCCCCCCCCCCCCACGCACCCACCACACATACGCACACACGTATGCGCGCGCGTGCACACACACACACACACACACACACACACACACACACACACACACACACACACACACACACACACACATGATCGCTATAACCTTCTTGTAATCACCAGTTTGTATTCTGGTTACAACTTTATCATTATGTAGATCAGGTATGATGGATAATCCATTCTTACGTTAATTACTCCGTTTTAGTCATGTGCGTACTTACAAATGACCTTTGAATTTGTGTACATAGTACAAAACGGACATGGTGAGGATACATAGTACAAAATGGTGAGGATACATAGTACAAAAAATGGACATGGTGAGGATACATAGTACAAATTGGACATGGTGAGGATACATAGTACAAAATGGACATGGTGAGGATACATAGTACAAAATGGACATGGTGAGGATACATGATGTAGAATGGACATGGTGAGGATACATAGTACAGAATGGACATAGTGAGGATACATGATATGGGATGGACATGTGAGGATATATGATATAGAATGGACATAGTGAGGATACATAGTACAAAATGGACATTGTGAGGATACAAAGTACAAATGGACATAGTAAGGATAGATAATACAGAATGGAGATGGTGAGGATACATGATATAGAATGGACATAGTGAGGATACATGATATAGAATGGACATAGTGAGGATACATGATGCAGAATGGACATAGTGAGGATACATAGTACAGAATGGACATAGTGAGGATACATAGTACAAAATGGACATAGTGAGGATACATACTACAAAATGGTCATGGTGAGGATACATAGTACAAAATGGACATAGTGAGGATACATAGTACAAAATGGTCATGGTAAGGATATATAGTACAGAATGGACATAGTGAGGATACATAGTACAAAATGGACATGGTGAGGATATATAGTACAAAATGGACATAGTGAAGATACATAGTACAAAATGGCCATGACCAGGAAGAGTTAAACGAAGAAGCAGAGCCAAACGTCATCCAGTGTTCAAACTCACTGACGCCACTGCCAACATCAAACACGGTACGGTGTGGTGACGTTTGTGGCGATGCAACAGCATGTAGGCAAACAACGCCTGATTTGCCATTGTAAAGTGTATGTGTTTCGGTCAGTATACAAAGCATTTGAATGTGCTGATTTCCGAACACACGGACAAAACATTTGTGCCGTGCACAAGCAGAGAATGATATATGAAGGCAACCGGCTGGTTGGTCCGGCAGCTGAAGATGGCACTTCTCTGGGTCCCATTCGCACCTTTAGTTGTCTTTTTTTCTTGTCTTTATTATCATTCCGAAAGAAATCAAAGCAGGAGAAAAGCGAAAGAACATCATGGTGAAACAATTCACTTTGTCAGTAGAAATAATACAGAGTAGAAGAATTTACGTTCCCGTGGGCTTCATCCCCTTTAAACTGTTTTTTTTCTTTTCATGATTTTCCAACAGTGATAACAAAAGGAATAATCAACATAACATACATACATACAAATGAGTACACTAAATCAGGAAGGAGAAAAATGGAGGTTAAAAAAAGCATATGTATATATATATATATATATATATATGTGTGTGTGTGTGTGTGTGTGTGTGTGTGTGTGTGTGTGTGTGTGTGTGTGTGTGTGTGTGTGTGTGTATGTATGTATGTATGTATGTATACATACATAGGTATAAGCACATGAAAAAAAAAATCAGAGACTTCCATTCAAGAATCATCGAAAAATGAAGGAAAAGGAAAAGGTCACCAACGTACAAATTTAACTCTTTTTCGTTCATGAGGCGCTCGAGGAATTAATACATCCAGTATGCCTGGCCAAGTAGGGTAAAGCGGTTGGGCAGAATTTTTTCATTATGCATTCACTTCTCTTTTTTTTAAATGTGTCGTTAGCTTCCTATTACCCCCCGACCACTTCTTGCTCGTTCTTTTTCTTTTTCCCTTCTCGTCTCACTCAGTTTATTAGACATGACAATTAGTTTTTCATGGGGATACCATTTGCTATTAAATTCCATGTATTTCATTTCTGAATAATACATATATTTTGGTATCTTTTTCTTGTCTTGCCTTTAGCCGACTCTCGAGTAAGGCCGAGTGGTGGTGAGGAAAGATCCACTGAACTCAAGGGAAGGTCCAGTTGACAGCAGGAAAGAATGTCACCCGGGATCCTCTTCGGAGGGCACTGTAGACCTCATGGCGAAAACTTGGCCGAGTCTTTGAGTTGTTGTGCTGTCTTCACCTGTCACCAGAACAGCTACAAGTAAAGCTGCCGGATGCACACGGCAGTTGCTTGACGGTGGCGTTTTTTTTCGGGTGGGTTTTTCAGTCATGAAAGAAGGGCCATTACACCCGTGAGAACGCTCCCGTGGAGGTTCTGCCGTGTCGCGTCCAGTGGCCATTACAAAGAGGCGTCAACCAGGAAGCAACCATATCTCTTGACGTTTTTACTGGAATGCCCTGTTCGTGCCTGCACCCTATGTGAATACGGCGCAAGGTTTCGAGGATTGTGCAGGATTGCTCCCAGCTTTTTTGGTTGGGCAGGTTGAAGACAGTGCTTCTCTGGGTCCCACTAGCACCGTCGGCTGCATCTTTGTCTTGTCCGCCATGTGGCCGGTTCAGGGGAAAGGCCCAGTGACAGCAGGGAAAGACAGTGATCCGGGATTCTCTTCAGAGAGTACGTGAGACCTCATGGCGAAAACGTAGCCGAGTCTTTAGTTGTGCTGTCTTCACCTGTCGGCGAAAGAGCGACGAGTGAGGCAGCTGAATGCACATAGCACTTGCTTGACGGTGGCGTTTTTTGCCGGTGTTCCGCAGTCATAAAATATGGTCTGCTATGCCCATTGGGGACGCTCCAGTTGAGGTTCAGATCTTCATCTTTGTGAAGTAAACTGACATACAGGTTAACAAAATATTTCATAATGGCTAGACGCAGCCGACTGTATATTTTCAACGAAAGTTTCTACCGAACAATGTCAAAAAATACGTAGTATACAAAAGGCGATCTTTATCAGAATATTTTGAAAACAACCCATTACATTCCAATACAAAATCAATACATGCTGCCTTTCCACCATGCAACATTTTCACCACATTGACTTTATACCATTATTTGCTCATTTAGACTCACAGTTTTCATAATAAAAAAAATCTTCACCATCAGCAAGAGTTATTGATAAGTTACTAAAAACATGAACTCTTAAAAGGGGAGAAAAGCAATCATACAACAAAGAAAATAATACATTTTCCACAGTATGCACACAAACATCACTTGGTTTAGTACGTGTGTTTCGGTCAGTACTTTAGCATTTGAATGTGTATGATTTTCGGACACACAGCAAAGAACATTTGTGTTGTGCCCACCACTGTCAGCAGGAAACATTGATATAGAGCTCTGTTCTTAACCTGAACAACTCCTTACTTTCCCTCTTGACCGGTGATCATGGGTTGTGATGGGCAGACAAAGCTGACAAGTTACTCTGTGTTCACTATTTCTTTACGGGTCGGCCATTTTCGTACATCACCATTTTGAGATTACTTTACCAATCGACAAAGAATTTTTTTACCTTAAATAATATGTTCATAGACCATTTATGCTACTTTTTTTCTGGCGGATTTCCGCTGGGGAATAAGGTGTTTAGGACTTTGACTGACTCGTGGGATAAACCCCGTGGGAACCTGTCAAACTGGACATCTTCTGACGATTCTATTGTAACCGTCAACAAATCTGGCATCAGACCCTTGCATTACTTTTTAGCCTCACGCATGCTCTCTTTGTGACGTGCCGTAATAAAGAAAAAGAACATCATTGAATCTAGAACGACTTTCCGAGTCATCCATCTATTGTTCAAATTCTAATGCCTTTACACTCAGTCTTCATTTTGTTATTTCAGACATTGGTTATCCCCGTTAAAGGTCGGCAGCCTCCTCCTCCTTCTTGTTTTTTGTTTTGTTTTTCCAGGGCAACATATTTGCAGCTCTCTCCGTGTTTCATGACAGCTTTCATTGCATCCAACTTTCCAGTGAGATCCTGCATAGATGAATTGACGTCCATGAGATGTGGTTCGTGGATGTCCAGGGCACAGCGGAGGGTGGGGTAGGGTGGGTGGATGACGGTAGACGTCTGCAGGAGTTCTTGACTTCTTCAATTTGGTCTGCCTTGGGTTGTCTGCCTTGTTGTCGGGAGAAGGTCCATGGGTTGAGAGAGAGAGAGAGAGAGAGAGAGAGAGAGAGAGAGAGAGAGAGAGAGAGAGAGAGAGACAGACAGACAGACAGACAGGCAGACAGACAGACAGAGAAGAGAGATGGCATGAACGTGTGTGATGTGGTGGTGGTGGTGGTGGTGGTGATGGTGTGTGTGTGTATGCGCGTGCGCGCGTATATGTGTGTGTGTGCGCGCGTGCTTGTGCGTACGCGAACGGGAGCGTACGTATGTGTGCGTGTAAGCATTAGTTTGTAAGTTCGATTGCGCTTGCTTGCTTGTGTAGGTATGCTGTGAACGTGTTTGAGTGTATAGGCGTGTATATGTGCGCGCGTGTAAATGAGTGCGTACATTTTAAGCTCTCCCCTCCCCCTCTCTCTCTCTCTCTCCTTTCTTTCACACAAACACACACACACACACACACACACACACACACACACACACACACACACACACACACGTACGCACGCGCGCACACAAGCACACACACAAACACACACACAAACACACACACGTGCGCACGCTCACATCACACACACACACACACACACACACGCACACACACACACACACATACACAAGAAATTAGTGATTTGAAAGCCTTTATTCCAAACACAGAAGGAAAGCAAGTAATAGAATAAAGCATTTGATACTGTTGCGACAAGCATTTGTCCCACAAGAATACCCTGTTGAAATTAAACCATTCTGAACCCTCCCCTTCCCCCCCCCCCCCTCTCTCTCTCTCTCTCTCTCTCTCTCTCTCTCTCTCTCTCTGATACGGATATCTTATTATGTATTATTATATTCTTATTATATGAATGAAATATCTGTATCCGTATCTTTCAACATCCCGAACACTGTTCGTGGCTCTTATCTCCCTTTTTCTCTGTCTTAACGCT
>JADBJO010001104.1:15000-25000 GCA_016801955.1 Conus betulinus
ACTCCACTGACGACACTCCGCACATAACAATGCACAAAAGCATACTCCACTGACAAGATTCCGCACATAATGCACAAAAACCATACTCCACTGACGACACTCCACACATAACAATGCACAAAGCCATACTCCACTGACAAAATTCCGCACATAACAATGCACAAAAACCATACTCCGCTGACGACACTCCGCACATAACAATGCACAAAGCCATACTCCACTGACAAAATTCCGCACATAACAATGCACAAACCATACTCCACTGACGACACTCCGCACATAACAATGCACAAAGCCATACTCCACTGACAAAATTCCGCACATAACAATGCACAAAACCATACTCCACTGACAAAATTCCGCACATAACAATGCACAAAACCATACTCCACTGACGACACTCCGCACATAACAATGCACAAAACCATACTCCGCTGACGACACTCCGCACATACACAATGCACAAAAACCATACTCCACTGACAAAATTCCGCACATAAACAATGCACAAAACCATACTCCACTGACAACACTCCGCACATAACAATGCACAAAACCATACTCCACAGACAAAATTCCGCACATAACAATGCACAAAACCATACTCCCACTGACAACACTCCCCACATAAAATGCACAAAACCATACTCCATTGACGAAATTCCGCACATAACAATGCACAAAAATATACTCACTGACAAAATTCCGCACATAACAATGCACAAAACCATACTCCACTGACAAAATTCCGCACATAACAATGCACAAAACCATACTCCACTGACAAAATTCCGCACATAACAATGCACAAAACCATACTCCACTGACAAAATTCCGCACATAACAATGCACAAAACCATACTCCGCTGACAAATGTAAGCAGCAGAATGGAGATTTTGAGACGTGTCCAAGTGAATGGTAGAAAAAACAAATCTGCCGCCTTTTTATTTCGGGAAAGGGAGAGGGTGATGGGGGAGATGTTGTATTCTATCGTTACTGTCACGGACAATGTCATCGTCGTAATCATCATTGTTGCTCTCTCTCTCTCTCTCTCTCTCTCTCTCTCTCTCTCTCTCTCTCTCTCTCTCTCTCTCTCTCTCTCTCTCTCTCGATGAAGTTCATAAGTTCATTTTGTATAGACTTGTCCAGTATTAGACGAACTTAGAGAGGAATTCAATCTCGAAAAGTATTTCAATAATCCTTGCCTTTTCAAATTAACCTTGTTAATGTCATTATCAAATGAAAACACAGTTAATTAAACAGTTAGCGATTTATTTATATAAAGCATTCAAAAAGCGAACTATGCATGTAACATAAAGAATATCAATGTAAGTCTGCGACATGATTTATGATACATATCCCCATTCTAAGGGGCTATGGCCTGTCAGAATAAAACATCCTAGTCTCGAGTCTCTCTCTCTCTCTCTCTCTCTCTCTCTCTCTCTCTCTCTCTCTCTCTCTCTCTCTCTCTCTCTCTCTCTCTCTCTCTCTTTCTCTCTCTCTCTCTCGTATAACTTTAACTGCGCATGGATACTAGTTTTTTTTGTTTTGTTTTGTTTTTGTTCGTTTGTTTATTTAATTGTCACAACACAACTTTGTAATAATCGGTCCCAAAACGCATTGCTTTAAGTATGTTCCTTGTTGGTGTGTTCTGTTCTTTCCCGTCAACAAAAATCACAAATGCTCGCATCTGTGATAGCATAGCAATAAAAGAACAGTTAGTATCAATAATGACAAATCAGATCTTGTCACACGAATTGCTTCAGTTGAGGAATCCTGTGTGAAAAGAAACGATACATAATGTTTGTATCGTTGGACGTAGATTGTGGACCTTTCGGTTCTGTCTTTTTGTTTTGTACTTATGTTTCCCATCATTAACAAAAAGCCATTACAATTAGAAAATATTCAATGACTTAAGTATTGTAAATATTCATTTTCGCCTACAATATTATGAATTAAGCATGGTATCTGTTTTTGGTCGCAGTATTTAGTCCTAATAAAAAAAAAAAACTCAGATTAATTTTGAGAGAAACTTTATCCTAAATTACTTGCTTATGAACATTAATTAACAGACACTGCAGATTTTACAAAATTCATATTTGATGTATCACGCGCTACTGTCACAGACCTTTGAATGATCACAATTTCATCTGTCCATTCTGTCAAGAAGATAAGGAAGATGAAGTTAATTTTGCCGTCTCTTGTCCTGAATCACCACATACCAGACAGCACGTTCATTCCATCCGAGTTTCTGCAGACAACCTTGTTCCTTCAAAGTGGCATTGTAATGGCATCACCAAGTTAAGGAAAAGAAGTAAAACAATTCGGTGTACATTTGGATAAAGCATCCAAAATGCCAAAGGATTTGTTCAGACAGTAACCTGATTTCGCGTTATTTAATGGGTCGCATAGTGTGTAAGACATACTCCTATTGTGTAAGTAAAGGCACCGCTGGCATTAATTGGTACCAAAACCATTTACATGCACAAATTTGATGTCAGGTTAATCAGAAATTAAGTTAGAAAGTTTTTCGTATGAAACTGATTTCGCGTTATTTAATGGGTCGTAGTGTGTAAGAACAACTCTTTGTTTCTGGCTGCATTTACAGCACAAATTTATGTCAGGTTAATCAGAAATTAAAGTTAGAAACGATTTTCTTTTTCCGTATGAAAATCTTTCTTTCTTCCAGTATGCAGGCTGATACTCCTGCAGACACTGCCTGGTATAGACAGGCTGGAGCTGTGTGTGTATGACCGTTTTACATCCCGCCATTACGGCAGCCATACTCCATCTTCGGGGAAGGTACATGCTGTGTGTATCGTGTCACCCATACCAACGGCCAAACTGGCCTTCTCTTCCGAATGTTGGTGATGGGATTTTTACGTGTGTGCAAGATGTTGTGCGTGCGTTCACACACAGAACCTTGGTTTATAGTCTCATTCGAAGGACTGTATGGGGAATGGAGTCGGAACCAATGTTAATTCTGAGGGGAAAATCCCCCTGTACCGAAATTCGAACCCGCAACCCAAGGATCACGAGTCCGGCGCTCTACCAAATGAGCTACCGCCCCCACCCCCCGACCCCCGCCTCCTCCGTACGAAAATGGATGTAAACGCAACAAAAGTTGAACGAAATTAGTAAATACATTATGTGTGAAATGGGAATTCAACCGAGACTTCGAACACAGACGAAATATTCCCAAGCTCTGCTAGGAGAATCATACAGGTTTGGTCTGAAAATTGATTCTCGCTGTTGGCGGGAGATGAAGATGACCTTGACCTAAATGGCTGCACAGTCACAGAGTGCACAAGCAGGCCACCAGCCTTCAAGCCCCACAACGGAATGCATCAATAACATCATATACGCTCTTTTGTGTTGCTGCTATGGCCTTTATACATATGCATCTCTCTCTCTCTCTCTCTCTCTCTCTCTCTCTCTCTCTCTCTCTCTCTCTCGGTTTTTTTTTCTCCCTCCAAACTCCATGTCACTTTGCTAAACTCCTTCTACGCATTTTCATGCTTTATGAATGAACAAATGATTACATGTTGTGCCCTCTCTCTCAGTATGGGCTATGGCCTTTATCTGAATAAATCATTCGCATTCGCATTCGCATTCTCTCTCTCTCTCTCTCTCTCTCTCTCTCTCTCTTACCGGCAAAGTCTTCTGTTGTACGAAGTGCGGTCCAGACGTTTATAGTTGAACTGAGCGCTGTCGATGCACCCTTCCATCTCTCAAACCGAACGGCCAAGCACTTGTCATTGTTGTTCGCTGCACAAGAAGTATTGCCAAATTTTGCTCCAGGGGCCAACAGGCTGAGTCTCGTTCTCTTTTTTTTTTAACATGCGTGCTGGCGACCTGCTCATTTTTGAGTGAACCAGCTTTTAAGGAAGAAGAACAAGAACAAGAACAAGAAGAAGACACCACAGTTCCCTGTTCACGTTAGCTTTGACTGATGGAGGTCAGCACGTAACATATCACCTGACGTACTGACATGCAGAAAAATGACCTCTTCCGCTGAATGAGAAGCGGACAGCTGTCCATTACTATAACGGTATTTCGCTCTTCGTGTTCGACAGTACAAGAATCGTACGAACCTGAGTGAGCAGTATTACAGAAAGATACCAGAATGACAGTAACAACAGAAAGACAGACAGACAGTCACAAAAAGATTGCGTGTGTGTGTCACATAACAAGCCATGTCTACATGGAACATAAGACATGAAGGCCTGCTTATTAGCCTTTCCCACCAAGAAGTATCCTTTTTTTTCCTGTCTGTCTATTCTACCTGAGACAGTGGCGGACTACCTGGCGGACCAGAGACAGGGGCAGACTACCAGGCGGACCAGAGACAAGGACAGACTATCAGGCGGACCAGAGACAGGGGCAGACTACCAGGCGGACCAGAGACAGGAGAAGACTACCAGGCGGACCAGAGACAGGGTCAGACTACCAGGCGGGACCAGAGACAGTTGCAGACTACCAGGCGGACCAGAGACAGGGGCAGACTACCAGGCGGACCAGAGACAGGGGCAGACTACCAGGCGGACCAGAGACAGGGGCAGACTACCAGGCGGACCAGAGACAGGGGCAGACTACCTGGCGGACCCAGCCATCATGGTCATGGGCCGGGCGCTGGGAGGTGGCGAACTGCAGTCCCATGAGGGGCGTTAATCCTGTGGGGATTTATTGGCCCTGGTCAGCACTTACCCAGAGCTGACCATACCCCCTGGCTCCAGTGAGAAGACTGGAACCACCAGCTGAGCTTCATTCAGCAAGTTACGTGCGTTTTTCAGAGCCCTGTTCAAATTTACTGACCAACACTGAAGACGTCTGTGTCTCTCGGGCATGGCTGATGTCAGGATATGTTACCAAAAGGGGAGCGTACACCACAACCGTTTCCTCCAGTCTTAGACCAGAGTGGAAATCCATAGCACAGCATTCACCATATTCACCCTTATTGATCATCATTTTTTTTTTTAAATCTCAGTTTCCGTCTCCTTTCATGCCTTGTTGCCGTGGTCACCTTCGCTTCGATGTCCTTTCCCTGCCCAAGCGCGTTCTCTGTTCATGTCAAAATCGTCGGCATCAGCACGTTCATTTGGACTGTCGTTTGAACCATGGGAGACATAACTTTTCACATTTGACCAGTTTAATCAAATGAATAATTGGATACTTTGGGGGGGGGGGGGACACAACTAGAGGCAACCTTTCTTTCAGCTTACAAAACCATTAAATTAAAAGAAGGAAACTATAAAAAAAAAATAAAATAAAAAAAAAAACTTTTACAGCAAGTGCTTAAGGAAAACAGGTCTCAATACATTTTTTGTGGGCAGCCTCTTGGGAATGCAACTCATCCCTTTAAGCTGGACATCATTTTTCTCAGCTTCAATCAACACCACCAAAGGGGAAGCACTCGTGGGCTTTCATCGGTTCAATCCTGCAGAAGACTGTTTAATCCACTCTGGACGCGCGAGGTTTGCCCAGAGCGTTGTGTTGACGCGCAGGTCAGGAACCTGCTCGAGTCGTCGCCATGAGATCCTCTTTTTACATTCTCTCACCCTTGTGATTAATTCATTCAAAGCTTAAAAATCGTGCGCAGTGTGGCCTAGAAACTTGGCAGATTTGGTGTAATGTCTATGGACAAAGCCCCGCACACAGTGATACCTCCTCCTTGATGAAACTGAAACTGGACACGACTGTTTCAGAACTTTTGTCCACCCTCAACGGGAAAAGCAAATGATGGCGACATGTTTGGGGTGAATGGGGAAAACATGGGTCACTTCCGGACCCATATGTCAACGAAGCATATCTTGAAGGTGGTGGGGGCAGTAGGATCACACACACACACACACACACACACACACACACACACACACACACACACACACACACACACACTTTTACTCACTCACTCACTCACAACACACTCGCACGCTTGCACGCATACACACTCACCCCCCCCCCCCCCCCCCCCCTCAACACACACACACACACACACACACACACACACACACACACACACACACACACACACTCCCCTCCCCTACACACACACACACACACACACACACACACACACACACACACACACACGTGTACACACACACACACACACACACACACACACACACACTCACTCACTCACTCACTCACTAGTACACACACACACACACACACACACACACACACACACACACACACACACACGCGCGCGCGCGCGCGCACACACACACACACCACAAAAGCGAAACTAAACACAGCCACACCCATCTCTCCACTGACCTCTGGCCACGGCGAACAGACAGACGATCAGCAGGACACACAGTGCCGCACATCGTGCAGGACCCATCTTCAGCACGGTTCACTTGGTCCCAGAACGACAAGTAATACACCTGTAACATATGTCATCTTCTGTCTGTCTGACTGTCTGTCTGTCTGTCTCTCTCTCTCTCTGTGTCTCTGTCTGTCTGTCTGTCTCTCTCTCTCTCTCTCTCTCTCTCTCTCTCTCTCTCTCTCTCTCTCTCTCTCTCGTCTGCCGCTCTTTGCCGTTGCTTGAATTGTGCCCCCCCCCCCCCTTCTCTGTCCTCCCCTCCTCCCCCCTCCCCCGTTTACTACGAAGACATAGTCGCTGATAGCTCAATACGTTCTCTCTCTTTCCCTCCCATCGTCTTCATCTCTCTCTCTCTCTCTCTCTCTCTCTCTCTCTCTCTCTCTCTCTCTCCCCACCCCCCCCCCCCCCCCCCTTCTCTTTCTCTCTCTCTCTCTCTCTCTCTCTCCCCCCCCCCCCCCCCCCCCCCCCCCCCCCCCCCTCTCTTATATAAGCCAGTCTACTCTCAAGCAGAAAAGAAACAGCTAAGGTCTGACAACACTATAGAAAGCAAACAAACAAAAGAACACCGACTTATAAAAAAAAAAAAAAGCCACTCAGTTCCGGGACAAACAAATCTCTCTCAACGTCAGATAGAAAGAAAAAAAAGCAAAAAAAGAAAGAAAAAAAAAAACCCCAAATGCGCAGTCATGTTTTCTGTTGCTGATCTGCGTACGCATGCCAATACTCCTGCGGACACTCCCTATACGGACAGGCAAGTATATTAATCCCATCTACCAACAAAGGGAGTGGAGTTTTGTATGTATGACCGTTTTTTTATCCCGCCATTAAGGCAGCCATACTCCATCTCCGGGGAAGGTGCAGGCTATGTGTAACCAACGGCCAAACTGGCCTTCTCTTCCCAAAGTTGGTGATGGGATTTTACATGTGTGCAAGATGTTATGCGTGCGTTCACACACGGAACCTCGGTTTAGAGTCTCATTCGAAGAACTGTATAGGAAATGGAGTCAGAACTAATGTTTACCTCCGAGAGGGAAATCTCCCTGTACCGAAACGGCACGGCGGAGATTCGAACCCGCAACCCTTGGATTACGAGTCCGGCGCTCTACCAATTGAGCTATTCCGGCCCCCTGATGCTGATCATTCCGTCGTGTTAGAACTAGAGTAAATCCAGACTATAACTATCTTTGCAGCCGATCATTCTATTGAACTAAAACTGCTATAAATGCTGACTATGTCTGTGGCTGTTTATCATTCTGTCCTATAGGAACTACATAAAACGCAGACTATGTCTCGTAAGTTCATCATTTCGTCGTATAAGAACTAAAAGAACTGTCATAGACAGGAGCTACATCTTAGATGTTGATCAGTACGTCGTGTTGGAACGATAGCAAACCTGGGCAATGTAATGTACCCAGATGCTGATCATGTCGTCATGTTAGAATTATACTAAACACGGACTTTATATCGAAGTTGATCACTCCGTCGTATTCAAACTGTAATAAGCTCAGACTCTGTTTCGGATGTTCATCATTCCGTCGTATTAAAAACTGGGAACATTGTGTCCTGTCCTGTACTTTGTTTGTCTATGTTCTTGGCGGTAACTAACCCCCTCTCTTTCTAAATTTCGCTACATTTTCCGCCCTCGGTCACTCCGTTTTGAAACTTACGTCTTGGGTGTTGATCATTCCGTCTTCTAGAACCATAACAAACCTGGACTGTGTCGCGGACTATGTTTTATTCCATCGATTTAGAACATATGAAGAACCCATTCCATCGTATCAAATTTCAAACTGATGCAGTCTATTTTGTGCGTAAAACTATTGATTTCATCGAAATCAAATCGATCTGGAATGCTACAAAAATATCAGTTAAACATTCACAGCAGAAGGAAAAACAAAGTAAAAAGGTATTTTGCATAAAGGAGGATCCACCTTTTGAGTGATGTTCGTGAGCGAAAGCAGTCTTTTTTTTTCGAGCATGGGAAGTAATTGCTTGTAAAGACTGAAAGAGTCACTTCCCGCGTTTTTTTTTCTAAGCAGGACATGGAAAGTGATGAATGTCAATTTTTGTGTTATTAGAAAGTTTCAACATTTCGCGAATATATATTACATTGTAGATAGTTATTTTTAACCTAGAATTTTGGTGTCGGAGTTCCATAAATGCCGTTATCTAGATCCTCATTCCAGAGCCACACCAGTATTCAGAGGTTTCGTACCTTTGCCTCATTCCTTTAGTTGATCAAGTTTCAAAACAGGCACACTAAACAGGAATTTTAAATGTGAACCTGCTGTGGATTAACTGCATAAATAAATCTATAACAATTTTGTTGAACTAATCTTGCATTCGCCGTTTCATCTGAATCTGCAGAATGGATCCACAATTTTTTTTTTTTTTTTTTTTTCAGATTTGTCGTTGATCTACATCCATCTTTTTACCAAGACGTTGTCGAAAAAAACGGGTTCAGAAGGTTTTGTGTAGTGCTGTTGATAGACAAACAGATGCAGTGGAAAAATGTAATCTTCCTGGTGGAAATAACAAGAAAGGAAGAGGAATGGGGTAGAGAGTCAACGTGGGTAAGGGGGGGGGGGAAAGGTGGGGGTGCAACAGGGAATCATTAGCAAGAGGAAGTTTCAACACAGCATTTCTAGAAAGTGTGGGCGGAACTACTTTGTAACTAACTGGAAGAGCGCACAGGATGCCCATGTGGGTAAGCACTATGCAACATGCTAGGCAGCACAAACTCTGTGATGATGTCTTTTTTTTGTAATTCAAACTGAGTACATGGGTGGTACTGTTTTCTGGTCTAAAAAAAACAAAACAGAATTCATGGCTCACAAACCGATTTTTTAGATCACTCTTGCTTTATTATAGGATTTGTTCTCAAGTATTGTCATACTATAAAATCAAAAGTGATCCTAAGCAAATGTGGCTATGTATACTATTTAATGGGAAGGACCTATATTGCATGTAATAAGGTAATAAAGAATCCCATGTGTGTTGTGTGTGCGCGTTACATGTGTGTGCACGCGCGCGCGCGTGTGTGTGTGTGTGTGTGTAGGGGAATGGGGGATGTTTGAACACATGCGTGCGTGAGAGAGAGAGAAAGAGAGAGGAGTTAAAGAAAAAACAATGAAAGGTGGCGCGAGAGGGGGAAAGTTGAGAAGAAAGAGAATGAAAAAGGAAGAAGGACGGTGAGGAATGAATCTAAATCGTCATCATTTTTTTTTTCAAGTGCAAAATAGCAGGCAAAATTCGTGTTTACCGCTACCCTATATTTCATTTTCATCGCATTTCCAACATTTATATAATTATAATCGAACTCTAAGCTTCAGCACAACTTAAGGACCAGTTGCGAATGGGGGGTGGGGAAGAATTGAAAGGAGGGGGGGGGGGGGGGGGTGTGGGCACGATAAAGATTTGGCCTGTTGTTACCAGGCAACACATGTCACAGGCAAGTGACTGAGAACAATTCATGGTGAAACTATCACGCTTTCCCAGGATAGCATGGGTTTCAACGGACTCGACCCCAGATGAATCCAGTTCACAGACACCAAAGAGTAAACATCGCCACACTTATTCAGTAGTTTCTGGATTATTCAATCAATATCTCTTTCGCTTCGAATATTGGGTGGAGAGGGAAGAAGATAGTAAGGGGGGAAGGGGGGGGGA
>JADBJO010001104.1:30000-40000 GCA_016801955.1 Conus betulinus
TGGTCTTTTTTTTTCATTTCTTTTGGCTAGTTTCAGTGACTTTAGTTTGATTTTGTTTTTTGTTTCGAGGCGAGGGGAAAGGGGAATTTTTCTTTCTTTAATTTCCTTTCCCTTTTTTCATTTTTTTCTCTTTGCATTGTTTGTTTTTCGTTTTTTTTCGGGGGTGGGGGAGTAGTGGTGTGGGGGGGGGGGGGGGGGGGGGGGGGGGGGTTGCGATGCTTTTTTTTTCAGTTTTTAATGCACTGTCGGCGGCTGTTGTTTTTCCACCCTTTCGGCCCACTCACCTGTCTCTGTTCTACAAATTCTGTCTACTTTTCTTGTCTCCTGTTACAGTGCTAGGTATTTTTTGTTTGTTTCTTTGTTTTGAAGCTGTCACGCATGCCGGCTTTCTAGTGAATGGGCATTTGACCACTAGAACGGGCACGAGCAATCTATTTTCCAGTGATGCTAGTTCTTACCTTTAAGGGAATTCGTTTTCTTGCAATGAAATTCCTTTGGGTGGTTTTTGTTTACGCTTTTCTGATGGACCTTATGGAGTGGCTGGACTGGCAAAGCATGTCATTGTGTAACAGACCTGGATCAAGCAGCACCAGTTGATTGAGACTGCTCCTTCTGAGGCGTAGTGCGCCATGTGTGACAGGACAGAGATATATATATATATATATATATATATATATATATATATATATATATATATATATTGCTTTTGTCACATACAAACAGGACGAAAGTGTCAGTACACCAAACATTAGTACACAATAAACCCAGACACTGTGTATCAAATGCGAAAACATTAAACTTTGCATTCGAATGTCCATCGGTAAACATAACACACAGATATGCACGGTGATCAAATGTAAGTGGAAACAAAGAAAAAAAAATGGGGGGGGGGGGGGGGTATAGGAGCTCCCACTGAAAAGAAAAGAATACAAGATGCAAAGCATATAAACGTACTCCCAGTTTATCTTGAATACGCGCGCGAGATATTTCTTACAGAAGAAAAACAGTTTTGGGCCCTTATAGCTGTTAGCAACGGCTATTCTGGTAAAATAAAACATCGGACATCATCCTAGACCTATAATGAACATACCTACAAATTTTCAGAAAGATCGGCCAAGTACTTTCTGAGATATTCCATAAAGAAGAAAAAACCGTTATGGACCGTTATAGCCGTTACTAACGGCTATAACGGTAAAATAAAGCATCGGGCATCATCCGTGACCTATAATGAACATACCTACAAATGTTCAGAAAGATCGGCCCAGAAGTTTGGACTGGAGCGAGCAAAACACATTTTGACCACGGACGCATAGACACACAGACAGACACACAGACAGCATTTCTTCGTTCCCATTCTAAAGTACTCCCTGTTCTAATAAGAACTGGGAGTACAAAAAGGGAACCAAATGAAGAAAAAATAAACAGAACAAAGTGGCAAAATAGGAGGTTGGATGCCAACAAAAGAGAAAAGAGAGAGAAAAAAAAACTTTCCACAGATGTCTTTCATTTCCAGACAGGGGGGGTGGAGCAACATCAAAATCCATCTCAGTTACAACGTTTTAAGAAAAAAAAGGAAAGAAAGAAAAAAAGCAGATTTGCTTCTAAAGGAAAGGAAGGGGGTACAAGAAATGATCCTACTCCAGTGAGTGTTCCGATAGTTTGATCGTTCCTCCGAAAGGGGAGATCAGCAGGTCCAGCAAGATCCATCTGTTTCGTTCTCTAAAGAGATCATCAGGCTCGCTACTTGACCCTGGTTTGCTTGCCCTGTTGCAAACACACACACACACACACACACACACACACACACACACACACACACACACACACACATGTATATATATATATATATATATACATGTGTGTGTGTGTGTGTGTGTGTGTGTGTGTGTGTGTGTGAGAGAGAGAGAGAGAGAGAGAGAGAGAGAGAGAGAGAGAGAGAGAGAGAGAGAGTGGCTGGGCTGCCCGAAGCCATAAACAGTAAACTGATCGGGTGATCTGTAGAGGCTTAATCTGCACATTGCCTACTCACGGCAATTTTCGCTACTGCACAAAAGCTGTCAACGTCAACGTGGCATGACGTTAACCATCAACGCCCACTAACAGTCGCATATTTTACGGCAAATGGTTGCCTTTTGACTGCCTTTGCAGTAAATCTATGCTAATTTGTTGCCGTTTGACACCTGATTTAATGCTGGTGAGAGAGAGCCTAGCATCAGTTATTTCCCTTGGTTCTTTGACTACTGATCATGCATGTACTTACTTTGTTTCTTCTCATACAAAGAGGATGAAAGGTAGGTGAGGTGAGGAGAGAGGCGCGGGGGGGGGGGGGGGGGGGGGGGGGGGGGGGGGGCTTGTGTAATGATGGTGTATGGAGAGAGAGAGAGAGAGAGAGAGAGAGAGAGAGAGAGAGAGAGAGAGACGAGAGAGAGAGAGAGATTAATAGAAAAAAGCATCATTAATTGTTCTTATTTCCAGTCATCTTACATCCATTATGACTTGAAAGCCAGAAGAGATTATACTTTACTGAGAGAAAAAAAAATGACACGATAAAAAAGCTAAATAATTGCATAATTATCCTTAAGTCACATAATTATGTTTCCCACGGTCGGGTCGGCTACCACTGCAGAAAAAGGACTGGGGAAGTCATAATTCAACGTACGCACCAAACCGCATCCTTCCAAACAGCTGGTGTGTGGTGCAGTGGTTAATGTTTCACGCTGTGAGCTGGTAGGTCCTGGGGTCGTGTCCCATCAGGAGCATTGTTCTGTCAAATTTTTTCGACTCCGATTGGCTTCTACGTAGAATTGAGCGGGCTCACAAGAGGAAACTTGAAACACACAGTCGAGTTTCGTCTTCTTAATTAATGGACGTATCTCTTGGATTGTCGTTCGAATTTCCTGACGAACACTGCAAGTGTCTGTATCTCCCGGCCTGGCTGATACAGGGTATGTTATGAAAGAATGCGTAGACTACGGCCCTGTCGTTAATCAAAGACCAGAACGGAACTCTTAAAGCATCATTCTCGTCTTCTTTGATCATGACAACTCAGAGTCTCAAATTCTGTGGATTGTCATGCCTCATTGTCGTGTTGGCCTCAAAATCGATATTTCATGTAATGAATGAGATGAGTTCATATCAGCATGTTCGCTATCGGCATGTTCTAGTTTTGTTGTTGGATAGACGTGCTGGCGCCCTCCACTGGAGGCCGCTGGCTCCGCGACTTTAGCAACAACTATCACAGAGTAATAATAACAGGGGACATGTTTACACACACACACACACACACACACACACACACACACACACACACACACACACACAGATTCACACACGCGCGCGCGTGCGCACACACACACACACACACGCACACACACACACACACACACACACACACACACACACACACACACACACACACACACACATACATACACACACACAAGCTGCTTCTCGACTCCGAACCACAGGACTGTGCATGTTATCACAGCGGTCACTGCTGTTGCCCGTGGACAAAGATTGGGACTCAAAGCGACCTGATAATTGCGGGCCTACAATCACTCTCAGCCGTCCCACAATCGGTGAGACAACATGTCCCCCAGTTCAAACAGGTGGAAACACCTTCCACCTTCTACACACCCAGGCTTAACGGCACTACTCAGCCGACAGTTCTCCCACACACATGTAAATGCAATCAACTCGCCCAAGAGTCCATAGGTATGGTATTTTCCCCCCTCCAGCCCCCAAAGGCAGAAACATCAAAACATGCTGTTCCATCAATCAGGAAGGTTATTCAGCTCAATTCCAGTCACAAGCTATCTGATTCGGTGGGATACTGCCCCCCCCCCCCCCCCCCTCTCTCTCTCTCTCTCCTCTCTCTCTCTCTCTCTCTCTCTCTCTCTCTGTGTAAATACACTATGTGGTGCTGCTGCTTGCATGATCAGATTAGTTGGCAAAAAAAAAAAATTGATGACTGGTTTGATGTTGAGTGTAGACAACAAAAGAGATTAGTGAAAAGGTTTTTACAGAGATTTCAAAGAACTAAACAAAACTAGTAAAGGAAGAAAAGAAACAACTTTATGTTGAAGAAAGAAAGATTTATGTGAATCTGCGAAAAGAAAAAAAAAGAGAACATGATGAGAAAAGATTACAAGGACTAAAAGAATGCCTAAACGACCCAAAGTTATTCTGGGCAACTATAAGATCAGTTAATAGAAAGAATATTGTGTATAACAATATCAGTATTCAACAGTGGTATGAGCACTTCCACAGTGTAATTAATATTTTTGATTCTGCCCCAGAGCATGATACTGTAGACTTTGAAGACAGTGAAGGAGAAGATGATGGTAATGAAACCCCTTTTCCATGATCAGATAACAAAAGAAGAAGTTGAAGCCGGTGTGAAGAAATTGAAACCTAGTAAAAGTTGTGGGCCTGACAAAATTTTGGGTGAGATGCTCAAACAAGGAAATACATTAGTAATTGACTATTTAATTTCATTATTCAATAAATTATTTGATAGTGGAACATTTCCAATAGATTTGGTGCAAATCTATCATTGTGCCTATCCACAAAAAAGGAGATATAAATAATCCAGACAACTATAGGGGAATTGCTTTAACTAGTGTGGTTAGTAAGGTGTACACTCACATTTTAAACAGAGGGTTAACCAATTGGGCTGAGAGAGAAGAAAAAAATATTGAGGAACAAGCAGGATTTAGGGCAGGTTATAGTACAGTGGATCATATTTACTCTGTATGCACTGGTTCAGAAATATCTTCTTATGAAAATTCCAAGTTGTATGTGGCCTTTGTTGATTTTAAAAAGGCCTTCGACTCTGTAAACAGAAATATATTATGGCATGTACTTAGGAAGTCTGGTATAAAAGGGAAAATGTACTTTGCTCTGAGGGGGTGTTTATGATTCTGTCCTTGCTTGTGTACGTGATAAATGTAATTATTCTGAATATTTTGGCTGTCCTCGTGGCGTAAAACAAGGGTGTCTTTTGAGTCCCCAGATGTTTACGTTTTTTTATTAATGAACTAGCCATTGAAATGTCGAAAAAAAGGGAAGACATGGAATCCAACTTGTACCTGGAGCTCTTGAAATATTTTTGCTGTTATTTGCAGATGATATGATCTTACTTTCAGACACTGTTATTGGATTGCAGAATCAACTAAACGCATTGAAACAAGAGGCAGATCAATTACAACTGACTGTCAATCTTGAAAAAAACTAATATAATGGTTTTTCGTAAGGGAGGTCACTTTTGACAACAGGAAATATGGTGGTATGGCAACTTGGAAGTTAAAGTTACAAATGCATACAAGTACTTAGGGATGGTTTACAACAACAAATTAAGTTTAATACTGGATGGCCAGAAATGTGTAGAAAGGGAAAAAAAGGAGTTATAGAAATTCTGAAATCCATGAGGAAATTGAGATCAATTGATTTTTCCATTTTTTTAAAAATGTTTGACACCCAAATACAACCCATGATAACTTATGCCGCAGAAATTTGGGGGCTTTCAGAAAATATTTATATGGAAATAGTTCATACTTTTGCCATTAAAAGATTTCTGAGTGTTCCAATTCATTCATCCAATACGTTAGCTTATGGGGAAACTGGGAGATATGCTCTCTTTATTGTGACTTATATAAAATGCATTAAATACTGGATAAAGTTGATACGACTTTCTTCAAACCGGCTATGCAGACAAGCTTATGATATGTTACTCTCACAGTCTGAGACAGGGAAAGCAAATTGGGTCAGTCAAGTAAAACATGTTCTTACTGTGAACGGGTTTGGTATTGTTTGGCTTTGTCAAGAGGGTAGATAATGAAAGGGAATTTATATCAGAATTCAAGGATCGTATGATCATGTTTTTAAACAAAATTGGCACTCCAAAATTGAGGAAAATGAAAGATATTCTTGGTTTCATTCATTTAAAAGTATTTTCCAGACAGAAAAATATCTGTTATCACAAATAAGTGGCATAGGAGCATGTTAGTGAGATTTAGAAACCGAACTCTTGGTCTGAACAATAATAAGAGATGGTACTATGGTGATAACATTAACAATTTGTGTAACTTTTGTTCAGATAAAAATCATGCCTTCAAGGAAAATGAAGAACATTTTCTGTTTTCATTGTGAGTTGTATAAAGACTTACGAAGAAGTAAATGTAAAGTTTTCGAAACAAATGTTGCAGTCCGCAATGACCTATGTGGATTGTTATGCATTGAAGATGAAGAATTGCTCCAATCACTTGCGAAGTTTATAGCAGAGGCCAGTTCTATCAGAAAAAAGAAACTAAGTAATTAACATAATACGTTTTCGACAAAACAATAGGTACATACTTATTTATTTACTTCTTACGATGATCTGTCCCAGCCCTGTTTAAAATTGAACGAATAGCGCAGACGCAAAACCTGACGCTGGAATGTGGCTTTGTACGCACACTTTGTATGTATGTTAGTGAGAATGTGTGAGCGCATCGTGTGTGTGTGTGTGTGTGTGTGTGTGTGTGTGTGTGTGTGTGTGTGTATGTGGGCCCGCCACGGTATTTTCACATATGTGTTAAAGATTTTTCTACATTTGTGAAGCTATGGTTTCTGATAATTATTTCTATTTTTTCGCCTTTGATAAGTTTACAAAGACAGTGTACACCCCTTGACATAGTTAGGCCAACGTCAATAAAAAGTGTCCTACCTCGTTCTGTCCTCTGTCTGGTATGTTTCTGAATGTGTGTGTGGAGAAGTTTTCTCTTACACACTGTTTGCCTCACCCTAATATCAGCCTGAAACCCTAACTCACTTTCACCTTTTGTCTGAGTGAATGATTCTCTCTTCTCTCTCTCTCTCTCTCTCTCTCTCTCTCTCTCTCTCTCTCTCTCTCTCTCTCTCTCTCTCTCCTTCTTCTTCTTCTTCTTCTTCTTCTTCTCCTTCAGTTGCTTGCCTGTTCCGAGCTGTCAAAACGTACATGTGCGTTGTCTAATTTAAATATATGTGTACCTAATGATAACGGTACATAGAAATCTTAGCCAGTAGCCAGCTACAGTGTCATTTACTAACACCCCAAATACTTCTGAGTAACATCCCCAAATACACACATGAACACTAACCCATTGTGTATTACGATTGTCGTCTATAGAGGGCCTAGTACCGTGGTGCTCTGCGTATGTCCAGTCCAAACAGGCATCACTGAACAGAGCCCAAGCGACTCGGCAACAGTGCAAAACAGGCATCACTGAACACAGCCCTAGCGACTCGGCAGCAGTGCAGTGTCTCCACTGGCGGGTTTGCCTCGTGTCGGTCTGAAACTGGTTGCTCCAAGGGGATCAGAGGCGCTGGGGCAGCAGCGTGGCCAACGTGGAAGTGACTGTGTGAGCCTGGGAGCTCCGAATGAGCAGTCGTGGAAATACTGTCACTAAGAGGACATAGAAGATGATGAAGCAACGACAACAAAAACGAACGAAGAGAAGAAGAAGGAGGAGGAGGAGGAGGAGGAGGAGGAGGTGGTGGTGGTGATGGTGGTGGTGATGGTGGTGATGATGGTGGTGTGATGGTGGTGATGGTGGTGATGATGATGATGATGATGGTGGTGATGGTGATGATGATGATGATGATGATGGTGATGATGGTGTGATGATGGTGGTGATGGTGGTGATGGTGATGATGGTGATGATGATGATGGTGATGATGATGATGATGGTGATGATGATGGTGATGATGGTGGTGGTGGTGGTGGTGGTGATGATGGTGGTTGTGATGATGGTGATGGTGATGATGGTGATGATGATGGTGATGGTGTTGGTGATGATGGTGATGGTGATGATGTGATGATGATGATGATGATGATGATGATGATGAGATGAGATGATGGTGATGATGATGATGATGATGATGATGATGATGATGATGATGGTGATGACGGTGACGACGACGACGACGGCGACGACGACGACGAGGAGGAGGAGGAGGAGGAGAAGGAGGAGGAGGAGGAGGAGGAGGATGCGGATGATGCGGATGATGATGAGGATGATGAGGATGATGAGGAGGAGGATGATGATGATGATGATGAGGATGAGGATGATGGGGGATGATGATGAGGATGATGAGGATGATGATGATGAGGAGGAGGAGGAGGAGGAGGTTGATGATGATGATGAGGAGGAGGAGGAGGAGGCGGAGGAGGAGGAGGAGAGGAGGAGGAGGGACGACGACGACGACGACGACGACGACGACGACGACGACGACGACGACGAAGAAGAAGAAGAAGAAGAAGAAGAAGAAGAAGAAGAAGTCACTGAGAATAAAATCAGTAGGCAACGGCACGGTGTCTGAACTTTGCTTCGCAGCTGGAGTTCACTCTGCTTTGGCGTCAACTGCACTCTCTCGATGATGTACATTAAGAATGCATGGAAGGGCGCGCGTAAATACACACCCAGACATGCGCGCGCTCGACCACACACACACACACACACACACACACACACACACACACACACATACACACACTCACACATACACACATGCGCCTCGCACGCACGCATGCACGCACCCACGCACGCACGCACGCACACACACACACATACACACACGAGCGCATACACACACACGCACGCACACACACACACACACACACACACACACACACACACACACACACACACACACACACACACACACCAGAGAGAGAGAGACACACACACACACACACAGACAGACTGACAGACAGACAGAGAGCGAGAGAGCGATACAGAGACAGAAAAACAGAGCGCGAGAGACAGACAGACAGAGAGACAAAAAGACACAGTCAAACAGACAGACAGACAGAGAAAGGAAAAAAAAAAGAAGAGAGAGGCTGTTTTCTGGGGGGGGGGGGGGGGGGGGGGAGAGAGAGAGAGAGAGAGAGAGAGAGAGAGAGAGAGAGAGAGAGAGAGAGGAGAGAGAGAGAGAAATACACGAGCCAGCCAACGACTACAAGAAAAACAATCAATGTTAATCATGGTCTAACTTTTCAGTAAATAAGCATCGCCGGTGTTTTTTTAACGAGGAGGCACATTACACACGAAAATCATTACGAAACGATTAGGGGCATTAACGATTCGCCATGTGTTGTGTTTTTGAACGCATAATGTCAAGAGCAAGGGCTGGTTCCCACGTTTAATGATTGAATGCTGTTTTGTTGTTGTTGTTATTGTTGCTGTTGTTGTTGCTGTTGTTATTTTGTTGTTTTTTCTGGGTGTCAATGCCACGATCATTAGTGTTAAGTGACCATGCTCAGAAATCTTTGGGATAATTATGCATTCGTCTAGAATGTACAATGAAACGTAACTCTCTCTCTCTCTCTCTCTCTCTCTCTCTCTCTCTCTCTCTCTCTCTCTCTCTCTCTCTCTCTTCTCTCTTGTTCGGCTCCCGGCAAGACGTATTTCAGCCGCTCCGGTAAATTCCGACTCGTATTAACTGTAAGTCGCCCAGAATGCCTGTTCAAGGTCTTCCATCCACATTAGAAGCCACACTCCACCCTTCTGTAGGAGACATGACATTGTCGTCGTACAAAATAAGAGGGCAGAGGAAAACAGACTGCCGTCATTCTACGATGCGCTTCAAGTACCGAACAGCCCCCTGCCACGCAAACTCAGGGCCACAGCATTTCGCATCGTCATAAGCGCCCGTCACAACTGAACAGCTATAGGCACAGAGCAGAGGCCTACAGAAACAACTAAAAGACAAGATACAAACCATATAAACGTACTCCCAGTTTATCTTGAATACGCGTGAGATATTCCATTAAGAGGAAATACCGTTTTGGGCCGTTATAGCCGTTAGTAACGGCTATAACGGTAAAAATTCGGCCGTCACCTGTGACCCATAATGAACATACTTACAAATTTTTCAGAAAGATCGGCCAAGTACTTTTCTGAGATATTCCATAAAGAAGAAAAACCGTTAGGGGCCGTTATAGCCGTTAGTAACGGATATAACGGTAAAATAAAACATC
>JADBJO010001104.1:50000-57500 GCA_016801955.1 Conus betulinus
AGTTCCGGGAAGGTTGAAAGCGGAATGAGATCTGCTGCCTTCCATCACGTCGTGCCATGGACACAGTGGACCTCTGACAGTTCACTGCCCTTGCGGCCAACAGGATTGATCTTTTCATCTTATAACAAGATTATCGCTTCTAAGAATGTGGCGTCCAGGTGTTTCTTTTGTGTCACGCGATGCTATCAATACACCCTTCATCTTTCCCTTCTCACCCTCTCTCTCTCTCTCTCTCTCTCTCTCTCTCTCTCTCTCTCTCTCTCTCTCTCTCTCTCTCTCTCTCTCTCTCTCCAGCTGTTAATTACTCCGTTTTACCATCCGCCAGTCTCCTCCTTGCCCTGTAGCCTTCCCACCTTTTGTCCCAACTGTTAGCAGCAGTCTGAAATCTCATGACCTCGACTGACGCCCTTCTCTCTAGCAATTACGCAAAAGGCCACTTGCTCGCTTCTGTTGATGAAAAGTACATCTTTGAGAACTGTTTCTCATCTACTAGACCTTTGGTATTTGTTTGTTTTTGTTTCCCACCGGCAGGTGACGCAGCGCTAATAACAATGCACGGCACTAGTGAAACTCAAGCGCATGTGAAATCGTATTTTGTCGTGATGTACGTGACTCAAGCGCATGTGAAATCGTATTTTGTCGTGATGTACGTGACTCTTTATTGCGTTTTAGGAACCAAATTCGCATTATCCAATGAAAAGCATTGCTTTTGATCCTTTTAGCAACATTATCGAATGTACAACGCTTCCATACTAGTTTTTGTGGAGACCTGTTATCACTGATACAAAAAAAAAAAAAAATTGCAGCTCTGATGCTGGTTCAATTGCTTGATTCATCATAGAGATAAACTCAGATGGTCTCCCTTTACCATTTGGTTGAACATGCCTATATAATCTATCTTGGTTCTGTGTTTATTTTTACGTTCTTACGTGAAGAATCTTTGCTGGTTTGAAAAAGGGAGGAAATGGCATTTAACTATCAAATCTTGACTGAGTCTGAATTGATATAATCGTGCTATTTGCAGATAATATCTAATACGCCTTGCCACAGTCTAAAAAAATTACATAATATTATTGTAAATGACAAATATTCATCAGGAAATGGTTCTTTTATATTGAAAATATTCTGAATTTTTTAATTGTATACGGCAAAAATGAACCGGTGACAAATCTATGCAGGGGATGGCTGGAACGATCATGAAAAATATTCATCATTCTGCCAAATTTGATGACACTGATGTTTATCCTTGCTGTGAAAATACCTGTGTTCAAGATTATCAGGGGCACACACGGACAACAAAAACTACGCAATCACATGGACACTTATTTGCACACGTGAGTCTAAAACGATACTGAAGTCCTATCCTGAAAGATGAAAGTCGACGTACCAGTTATATAGAAAACTTATAAAAGGGGGTTTGGAGAAAGATGGGGGGGGGGGGGGGGGAACGAGGGATTCGAAGCCTGACCAGAAACAGATCTAATAAGTTTGGAAGCTGTGACAGCTGAACTCGACGGGAAGTTCATTGGATAGTATATTTTACTCTTTGATACTAATGCTCTGTGTGTGTGTGTGTGTTGCATTTAAAAATAATAACTGAATGCTAAACTACAGACTTTAACAGGATTCATTTGCTTATTTGTGGCTTACCTACACTTGGCGCACACTCACATCCACGTTTAAAAAATATGTAGCATACACTACTAATCATTGGTACACGCTAATAATTCGAGTACAGATTTTGAATTTGGTAATGAAAAGCGCCCATCCCTTTGGATCATTCTTTCCTAACATTACTTGTAAGTCTCTAGCTTACTTTAATGGCGTCTGTCTTGTTCACACTTTAAGACTTAGCTTGTGTTGGGGTTGCTCAAGGCGACGAAAGGCCCCCAGATATCTTCCCTGTTTGTTGACGTTGTCATCAGATGCAGGCCTGCTGGTCAGTCGTTGGACTGCCTGACCACGCAGTAGCATGGATTCCTGTTCCTGTGCTGGGCCTGTTGTGGTGGACGTAATGGGTTCACAGGGTCTGTGGAGGTTACACAACCTGGTTTGCAGAGAACTGGCTAGGATTTCCGTTCGACGAGCCTCACGCTTGATCTCGAACTTTCAGAAAAGTGTGAGGTCACAACTAGCATGAGTGAGACTAACGTAAATGCATTATCACCTTTAACTTTCTGTCTCCGCTCTAGTTCTTCACTCAGGTGTTGGGTGGATTTTAATAAATGTTATGAGATAGTAAGAAAGAGCTTAACAACTGAAGGAAAACAATTCTTCAAAGTAGTCGGATACTTGGGTAATGTAGTTAGGAGTAACTACATTACACTTAGTCGAAGCACACATGTTCATTACAGCCACATGCTTGAAAGCATTTAGATCTTATACAGTAATTACAAATTATCTTAACAGATTTTACCAAGCACTGGCATGCAGAAACATGAATACAAAGGATGCAAAGTCTTAGGATTTAGAAACCAGATTCCACTACCTTTTCTGCTGGGTTAAACAGGGAAACTTATCACAGGATCTCAGAGTAGGAGCGATGAACATTCCTCTCACTGATATACATTGGTGTTTCGTTTTACACACTGATAGGACTGTTTTCAAACTTACAGCCTATGGTAGGCCTGTGAATGTTTGGAGCTTGATCTCTTCTTTCAGAGGGTTAAGCAAACCATCATGTTTCTTATGTTTGTCAGATTGAAAAGTTATCACAGGAACATGACAGCCTGTAGAATTTTGTATGGAAGGAAGGGGAGGTGGGTGTCATCAGAAAAAAGGCAGAGCCTTCTCAACACGTGCAGTGTGACGCAATACAGTTTGGACCAAACGTAACACACTCTCTCATATCTAAGCGGTTTTCAACCTTTGTTACTGATGCGTGAAGTAACGTGTCCCACCACGTGCGTGACAGGTTTGAGCTCATGAAGTGCGTGGGGGAATGTCACGACAGCCACATCCTTTGTAGTGGAACAGGCGGCAAAGGAACTGCTCAGGCCGCTCAAGAGCATCACACCACGATCAGACAACAAGGGAAAAAGGAGTGGCGACGACCCGTGCCCCAATGACCAAATTTCTGTTCCTGTTCCTCAGAATGTGCCTGTTAAAAATCCTACGCCGGCTTTGCAATGTGTTTTACAACATACTAGGTCTTATATCACCTCTCTGATACTTTTACAGAAGAGAATCTTTCAGGGAAAAGCTCTTGAGTAACGCATTTTATAGTTAGTTATTACTGACACGGAACATCTAGCAGACTCTACATAAACTAAGACTGACCTCTTTTCTCTTATTGCGTTACAACGTGTGTAAAGTCGCTTTCTGGTTTTCGGTTAGCATTTTTTTTTTTCTAATTACTATTTCAGTCTACATCATAGCAAATAATAATTCTGATAACTGTTTATTTTATTGACATACTAATGCTATTTAATCGTTTGATGGTAGTTCGGTATTATTTCAGGGCTGAATTTTGTGTACATCTATATGCTCAGGTTGCATACCAGCATAGAATAAAAAGGTATAATTAATGATGGCCTCTCTCTCTAATTCTCTGATCTCTCTCTCTCTCTCTCTCTCTCTCTCTCTCTCTCTCTCTCTCTCTCTCTCTCTCTTCTCTTTAACTCTCTTGCCACACAGCATTATCACGAATGTGTGACTCATGTCTCTCCAATATGAACCAATCACAAATGACAGGAGTTATCTTTCTTGAATTCAAAAAGGCGTTTGATCTTGTTGATAATTCCATTCTTCTAAAGAAACTATTTACTTGAACCATACCCCAACAGTCTCATTATTGCAATCATACTTGAACGATAGGACTCAATATGTGGTGCTTAATGGCAAAACCTCCGCTTCAGACTTTGTCAGACATGGAGTCCCACAAGGCTCAGTACTACACCCTTCCTTTCCTGCATTTCATCAATGATTTATCATTGCCCGTAATCGATGAAAAGGTCACGACAGATTTATTTGCTGATGACTCGTCACTCCAAACGTATGGTAGTGATTTACAGACAACAGAAACTTCTCTCCAGGAAAGTATAAACGAAGTGTCAGACTGGTGTCATTCAAACTCAATGGTCATACATTCAGCCAAAACCAAATCTATGATATAGTTACCCGCTACAGCACCAATTGACTCCTCTTTGCCTAAAACTTCAGTTGAATGGCACTTCTATCCAACAGGTAGATGACATCGTGTTTTAGGGCTAACGATAGATAAAAGAATTGAAATGGCAATCTCATCTCAATAAAGTATGCAAGATAGTCTCAAAACACCTTTTCCTGTTATCTCAATTAAAGCGCTACGTCAACAGTACCGTGCTTAAACTTCTCTTCAACGCACGCATAATGCCACGTATGAATTACGCTTCAACAGTATGGGACGGTTGTAGTGATGTCCGCAAAAAAGGCTGAATTCTCTCAACAGGCATGCAGCAAAACTACACTATCCAGCTGTATCTCTAACAACAGACGAAAAACTAAAAGTGCTGAACATACTTCCTCAAGCAATTGGAATTCAACAAAGAATCATTTATTTTTACAATCTTGACAAGTACTGTGCCATGTTATATCAATGTCCTTTTTACACGGCCGAACAGCTTTTCTGGCTGGACAAAATTCCTTCTTCCCTACCCACCCATTGATCTACACAAAACAAGCCTAGCTTACTCTGGACCGTATGTCTGGAACTCACTTTCACCGAATCTACAAAAACGAAAACTTTAAAACTTTTCAAGAAACGTTTGCATAAAACATTTTATGTCTCAGTAATTTGATTATTCGGTTAAAATGACTGGCATCTATTCGCAAAGTCTTCTGTGAACCATACTTTGAATACATCGTCTAAATATAGCCTACTCCGTTAAATCGCTCATCCCCACTCCCACTCTGTCTATCATCCCTTTTCTCCTCCCCCCTACCTACCCCCCCCCCCCCCCCCCTCCTCCTCTGACCTCTCTCTCTCTCTCTAGTATTGTTTGTTTGTTTGCTTGTAAGTTTGTAAGTTTCCTTCTGTTCCCACCACCCACCATGTCATTATTACTTTTAGGAATCGTTTACTTATCATTGTAGAATTAGATTAGTGTTGCTATGTTGAATTGTCAGTATGAACGATATGTGTTGAAATAATGTATGCATGACAAGGACAAACTGTAAGACTAGGCTTTGGCCTAAAATCTTCATCCTTGCGTATTAAAGATCAATCAATCAAATAATCAATCAATCAATCAATCAATCAATCTCTCTCTCTCTCTCTCTCTCTCTCTCTCTCTCTCTCTCTCTCTCTCTCTCTCTCTCATATGCCAGTAATATATTTGATGGTGGCACCTATGTATTGTATGATTAAATTCGTCGGGTCTTGCTTTATTATATACATGTGAACTAATTTCTGCCTTTTCTTTTTTCTCTTTTCATTTCCGCTCAGTTTTCGTTATGTGGGGTGTTCTTGTGTAAGGTTATGTTGGCGGCAATAAACTAAATACAGCAAGAGTTCCTTGTGTGTTCTCGGAATTGTCTGTCGGGTCATCGAAGAGAATCAACGTAATAATCCTGGTGGGTTATTCGTGACATCTTTCAGGACAAAGGCCGGATGAAAGAATGCAAGGTGTACTTGCTTATCTGTTACCCCTTGAATCAAAATATCATCATCATCATCATCATCTCTCTCTCTCTCTCTCTCTCTCTACACACGAGAAAAAAAAGGAAGGTGGCGGAGGCTGAAAGGATAGTGGTGGTGGAGGTGGAATGATGGTGAAACCCGACTGGCAAGGCGGAACGGAATCGATTCCCGCCGTCCTGCCTCGAAACAGACCGCCGCCGAGCAGTCCGGACATTGCCGAAGAGATGCTGTCCGGATCCCGATGATTCCCGAACCACGTAGCCAGACCCCCGCATCAATCACATGACCATATTGTGTCCGAGATGGCGGCAGCGTGTGAAAGTGCATGTGAGTAGAGCTTTTCGGTTTTTCTTTTTTATCGTTTGAGCAGTGCTGTTTCAGGTTAGGAAAAAAATGCAGACGGCAATCTACTGTTTTTGTGGCCGTTATGTCGTTACATATCAAAGTCTCCGTTCATTTATTTTAAACGAATTAGACTGGAAATGAATGCAGCTTGTGCCATTTTTTCACACGCTAGCGGTAGGCTTTAAAGCTGGAATCAGTCGGAGACTAGGAGCAGACGGCCGGTCTGAATATCATCAGCATCAGTAATTAGTGTCGTGACTCAGACATAGTAACAGGCTTGATCGTGCTATGCATCATCATTTTAGTCATCGCATTGATTGAACTTTTGCGTACATGTATCAATGTGGTTTTATTGAAGGCTTGAAGAACGTTCGTTCTTAAGTCGAATGACCAGACATTGACCCGATAGCAGACGACATAGACACCCTCAAAAAAAATGATCAATCGTCTGCTGTGCAGATCGCGTGACATACTTTCACATTATAAGCGTATAGTCGGGAGAAGAAAAAAAAAAGTTTCTGCAAGAAGGAAATTTTGAATGCCGCCTTTAAGCATAATCGACCGGCAAGGATATAACATGTCTTATTGAATCGGGTGATTTTACTACATAAACCGGTTCAAGCTGCTAAGTCAAATCTGCAGAGGAAGTCTAAAGCAGCATTACTTCGATGGACCATATGGCGAGGCAGGGTCCATGCCTCAATATTCTCAGTGGCATCATGGGCTGAACTGACGAATGTGTTTTACATTTCACTGGAATGTCATCAGAACTTGATGCGTTTTAATAGAAATGGTAAAGATATTATATTGTTACATATAAAGATAATGAAAACGGATACATTTTGCAGCATACTCAGTAAGAAATGTGAGAGCGTTTTGAAGAGGGGAGGGGGGGGGGGAGGGGGAATGACATGTTTATTTGTTCATCGATTTTGTTTCGCTCAGTGACTCACCTATACGAATGTCCTTGTCCTTGGTCATGTTTAACCGTTAATGTATTGTTCTTGTGTTTTGTTTTTTGAAAAAAAAGACACTTTTAAAATGGCATCAGACCAAACGTATATCCCTTGTGAACATGTTAGTAGATATATGTCAATACCAAAACTTGTGTCGTGATTTCTAGTTTGTTTGTTTTGGTTTTTTTTTTCTCTTTTTTTCAATAATGTATTTAGCATGGCGTTTTGAATGTGCAGACTTTCACAGAACAGTTTGTGAAAACAACAAAGGAAAGAAGGAATGGATAATGTTTTAAAACAACAAAACGTTGTATTGCAGTGTAGACTACCTAACGTTAGATATAGCCTACCTTTATCAATGGACTTCACTGAATTTCACTCATACTTCAGATAATTCTAGATGACCACTTCAGTATTCATAAAGACATGATGTAATCACACGATTCAAACTGTTCCTATCATTGAAATTTGCGAATACCAGACACAGTGCCCGCCAACACTGTCCCTTCCCCTCACTTGCGTTAAAATAACATTGAAGAGACCCAGTTTCAGATACATTTGCTTGTGCGTTTACACTGA
>JADBJO010001104.1:65000-95000 GCA_016801955.1 Conus betulinus
TCTTTCTCAGTGCCTCAGAGAACCTGTGGGAAAAGCTCAAGCACATTGAGTTGGCAGCTCTCAAACAAGCCATGGGTGTACCCCAAAGTGCTGTCAACGACTTAGTTTTTTCCAAGAAGCATGCTGGTTGTCTTAAAGGGATGAGTGCCGTCAGTGGTGTGCCAACTTCGAAGTCCACCTCTCGATAGTGCCAAACACTGTCAAGGCAGCACTCAATACGAATGCTACACCTGGCGACATTGCTATGGAGCGCCACCTAGCAAGGAAAACGTCTTTGATATTCCAAAGGACCAGGCCACTGAACTCGCAGACGGCAAACATCTGGGGAAAGAGCCAAGTCAGACCAGACCATGCAGTTCCCACACCAGTCATGCCCTCCCCTCCTTGGGAGATGGAAAGGCCACAGATCCTAGCATCCACAGCAAGGGAGCCACAAAACAGTCAGACCCGTTATGCCTAGCCAGCATGGCAAAGATCCAGCTTCACAAACGCTTCTGCCACCACCTTCACATATACACAGACGGCTCTGTCCAAGAGAACGGGGAGGCTGGATGCGCCTTTGTGATCCAAGCCTCGAGATCTCAAAGCTGTACCACCTGGACCAGGGGGCAAGTATCTTTGCTGCTGAACTGCAAGCCATCCTTAGCTATGGCATTCTTATGCACAACAGTGAATGCCATGCCCCAACCACCATGCTGAGCAGCGGTCATCCTGTCTGATTCCAAATCCTCACTGCAGGCACTAGCAGCTGGAGGAAGGAAAAACAGGAAAGAGCTCCAGACTGAAATCCTCTGTCTGGCTCACCAAATTATATGCAAGGGCACAGACCTCACATTCATATGGCTCCCATCCCACACTGGCATGAGGGGCGGTGAAATGGCCGACCAAGCAGCCAAGGCTGCAACAGAGAATGGCACAGCCACCGACCTTGGGCTCTCAATGACCGAAGTTGTAAACTACGCTCAAGCAGCTGATTACAGAGAGTGAGAGAAGACCCTCAGAGACGGATGTGAGACAGTGGGATGGCTTACCTTTTCATATGCGGGAAGGGTAAAATAAACCAGAAACTCCCGAGAGAGCATCTCCAACTAGTGAGGAGGCTGCGCACAGGGTGCTGCAGGGGTTACCTCATGGGCACCAAATGTGCATGTGGGAGCGTTGTATCACTCCAACATGCCTTCAGTAGGTGCCCAGCCCTAGCAGCCACCCTGGCACCACTATGGGTGTTCAGGTCAACCCATGACCTCAGAGTTCAGGACTTCCTCCAGTCACATCCCACCCTAGGGATGCAACCCATGAGTTCTTGTGTGACTCCCTCCTATCCTCCAGTGCAGACAGCTGGTTTTAACCACTGTGCAGGAAAGAGGTGTGGAAGGCAAAGAGTGTCAAAAGAGGCAAAGAGGATCCTCAAGGTCCAGCCTTGGGGTGAACCTCTGAGACTCACACCCCTGTTCTCTGGCTTCACAGCTGGAGGGGCAACCAGTAAGAATGTTCTACCCGAGCTGGCCAACATTGGATCATGTAGATCCATATCAAGTGGCCCTGAAAAGGGCCTGTGGGGAGGAGACTGCCACAGAGAGCAGACAACCAGTGACATCGACAGGGACCAGTCACCATGGGGGATAGCAACACCAAAAACTACACAGACTAAAGTCTGGGAAACCTTGTCCCTAAGGCCTGGGGCCAATAGGACGTTAATCTCACTCACTCGCACTCACTGGCTGGTACTGGGAAACCTTGTCCTTAAGGGCCTCAGGCCAATAGGACATTAATCTCACTCACTCATACTCACTGGCTGGTACTGGGAAACCTTGTCCTTAAGGGCCTCAGGCCAATAGGACGTTAATCTCACTCACTCACACTCACTGGCTGGTACTGGGAAACCTTGTCCTTAAGGGCCTTAGGCCAATAGGACGTTAATCTCACTCACTCACACTTACTGGCTGTAACCAGGATCCAGCAGCACGCCTGATGAGGTCCCCATCCAGCAGCATGCCTGATGAGGTCCCCATCCAGCAGCATGCCTGATGAGGTCCCCGCAGAATGAAAAACAGTTGTTGGTTGCTGGTCCTGCTGATCCCTACTTTGAAGAAATAATGAATCTATGGAAAGCACTTACTGGACAAGGTTTACTTCTCATGCCCTCTTCTTTCTAAACGCAAGTCGGTCTGTTAAAGTTATGCATGTTACCTGGGCCAGATCTTGATGTTTGGGCCGCTCTCTGTCCGGAAATCGGAAGACATCTGAGCCCTTGTTGTATTGGGGAGCATTTTCCAGTCATTGCTTCATGGATTTTGCTGGCTAATGCTGTTCAGAAGTATTACCAAGTACTGAGATTTAAGACAGACAGTAACTTTTAAAAGAAATTTCAGGATAAAACACTGGTCATTAAATGGCATAAAATTAAATGGCACACATTTATTATTTAGCTGTCCTGCTAAATGGAGAAACTTAAGCAGATGCTGGCTAAGTGATATTGTTTCTCTGCATGACCATCCGCACTCTTCAGACATTAAAATCACATTGTAGAAAAAATCAGTTCCATCTTTGTGAGCTCTGTTTTCCTGTACTTACATGAAAGACAGGAAGAAATAATTGTCATGGAGGAATTACCCACACAACAATGATGATAACAGTCTCTTTGGAACTGTACCCAGGGTGTGATGAAGGTTGTCCTGTTTAGACTGTACAGACCGTGGCTGATTATTGCACTTCCAGATTATCAATTTGAGAGCATAGAAGATTAAGCCATGAAGCAGGTTAGGAGAGAGAACCTGCATCTGTGTGTATAAGTTGAATGTCGTTGATAAAGATTTTAACTGAACTGAAAGAGAAGGCAAATAAGTAGGAGTGACTAGAATGATGGAGGTTACAAAAGAAGAGCAGGCAGAATTGTCCAATGAAAAATTACAGAAATTTCCATCCACAGGAAGACATGAGTGTATACTTGTGTGTGTGTGAGCGTGTGGGTGGGTGGGAGTGTATGTACATGGGCACGCATGTTTGATTTCTGTCCAGTGTTCACTGGAGTTAGTGGGTGTTACAAACATCGGAAAACTGAACATACAATTTGTTGTTCAAGTATCTGCTATGAGTATCAAATAACATCAAAGAGAAAGCAGAAATAGGTGGTGTAGATGGGTGGTGTAGCTGTGCGAGTGAGTGGGGTTTTTTGGGTTTTTTTTTTGGGGGGGGGTGAGGGGAGGGGGTTGCTTTGTATTTTGTTTTGTTTCGTTTTAAATTCTAAGGGCTTCTAACTATAGTGTGTTGTTGTTCCTGTTTTAGCTAACCCAGGATAGAACAGAATTAAGGTCCTAAATGTCATTTTCATTTAACTTAAAAAATTTTATTCAGGGCCATAAATTTTGTTGATTATCGCAGGACAGCTGTGGCCAAAAAAAGATATGAACAGGGTTAGGGTTTATCAGAATTCACAGAACCTGTGAAAAGAACAACATGCTTTAATGCATGAGTGAGTATAATTGTTGCAGAATCAGTAACACTTTCAGAAGCCCTCCAGATTTTACAGAAACTGTAAAATCACCAAAACATCACCTCTCTTGTGTGGTAGCCTAAATTTAGCAACTAAAAAAAAGTTTCAGAATGTTATCGGAGTAACAAATTCAGTGACAGGAGTTTGTTTTCTCCCGTTGTGTTTTTTCGATTGTAAAGTTCAGCTTTATAGAATGCTCTACAAGGGTGTTTTATCCTTATCATGTTGTATATGCTTTGTAATCTTGTATTTTATCATGACCAACGATTTATTTAAAGCAGTACGGATAACTGGATTCCAGTGGTATATACATCAGAATCGGCTGTGACAAAAAGCAACAAGCAAACAAATTTAGAGAGATCGTAGCAGAAGTTTAGAGTGATCACAACAGACAAAACACAGACCTGGAATTGTTCAGTATGATAGAAACGCCTGGGACAGCAAGAGAACATCCACCTTTACCTGAGATTAACAAGATTCCAACCACCGAATGGGTTTTTCAGCGCAGTGAAAGGTGTGACCTACGTTATCCACGTGGCCAGCCCGTTCCCTGCCGGCCAGCCCAAAGACGAAAACGAGGTGATCCAGCCAGCAGTGGAGGGCACACAGAGCGTGCTGAAGGCCTGCGCTGCCGCCAAGACCGTCAAACGTGTCGTCCTCACCAGCTCCTGTGTGGCTGTCAACTGTAAGATTTCTGTCACAACCTCTTTTGTCCCTCATCACAATCTTGTGTTCAGTGATAATTCCAGTGAGACTTACCTTTGCCTTTTTTAAGTGTGTGTGTGTGTGTGTGTGTGTGTGTGTGTGTGTGTGTGTGCGCGCGCGTATGTGTGAGTGTGTGTGTATGAATGACAGAGCAAAAGTGAGTGGGGAATGCCTTTCCAAAGCTACTGGATCTGTTTAATGAATATCTTGTGCCCACAGATTGAGAACTTCTTGAAAATGTCTTGTTTTCTGTCAACAACAACAAAGAAATGAGCTCATGCCTCCAAAACTGCACGACAAGTTTTTACACACTAAGACACAGAGATGCAGCGCCTTGTGTCGGGAAAAATGGACATGTAAGTAACTCTGAGAGAACCTGAACAAAAGACAGTCATGGGAAGGATTTTAGTGATGCGTTGCTTTGCATTACATTGTTTGTAATTAATGCAACCCCCGTGTTAATGGCAACGCAGGGAGCAACACGCCGACAGACAAGGTGCACACAGAGGAGGACTGGAGCGACACAGAATCCCTGGATGCTTATGCCAAGAGCAAGACCATGGCTGAGAAGGCCGCCTGGGACTTCATCAAGGAGCTGCCTGGTATGGTTAACACAGTACTTAGCCTGTCTGTCTGCCTGCCTGCCTGTCTGTCTGTCTGTCTGTCTGTCTGTCTGTCTGTCTGTGTGTTTTCTGGGGATATTGTATTCACTGTGTTGGTCTATGGATATGTTAATTACATGACATTAGTCTGTAGATTTGGCTGTGTTTGTTTTGTTCCTGTTTTTCAAGTTACTCTGTGTGTGTGTGTGTGTGTGTGTGTGTGTGTGTTTATTGCTCGACCAGTTGTCTGATCATAGAAATACTTTTTTTTAATGCATTGTACACTTTGTTCACATTTGCTGTTTCCAGTTTTGGTAGTGGCTTTGTTGGTTGATTAGTTTCCTTTTTCATTCTCCATTTTACTTGTATGTTAAATGTATCGGTGAAAAATTCTTGGAAATGTTTATGGATCATGAAACGTATCCCCTTGCTGTCGATTTTTTTTTTTTTTTTCTGAGAAGTATTGATTTTATCTTTTTTTGGCATACTTCAAACAGTTAAATGTATATGATGCCTTCATTGATCTTTAAAGAGAATTATATATATATATATTGAAAAATTGCATGTATCTTACCCATTCAGATGATGCGGATACCTACATATATTTTCTATTCTAAGCATGTTTCATTCGCTGGTCACACACAGAAAGCATCACACGTGTTTACTGTTGTGTATCCTGATGGTGTTTCTCAGTGTGATCATGCGCTGTCCCTGTGCCGATGTGTTGCAGATGAAGACAAGATTGAGCTGGCCGTGATCAACCCAGCCTATGTGATGGGTCCAGTGCTGCACGGCTCTCAGTGCACCAGTATGGAGGTGAGACGTCCAGACTGAAGGGATTTAAGAATGCCACCATGAGAAAATCATTGTTTAACTCCTTCAGCACTGCAGACGCTGCTCGTCAGCACAACACACCTGTGCCAGAGAGCGATGTGCAGGGCCCAGACCTGATGTGTTTAAACCAGTATTAATCCACAAACATGCTAGTTACCGCTTTCCAGATTTGACGCAGCTAAAAGAAAAGCTTTCTTTATCATTTGTTATAAAGTTTTCAAGTTTTTGGGCCCAAATTGAGCCTACCATTAACTTTGAAGCACAGGATTATGTCAAAGGTAAAGTAGTGTTTGAATTTGTCAAAGCATCATAAGAACAAAAATACGTGGTATAGTAGCAAATTTTCATTATGTTGCCAAACAGCTAGCTTTGTTGTAACAAGGCAGAGTTTTTGAAAAATATTGGTAGAATTGTTTTCCAGACATTTAGAGTTAAAGAGAAGCATCCAGGCTGTTTATGTAATAAGAAAAAAACAACGTTTTTGCTTATCAAAGCATCATAAGTCCAAAAGCACTTTATATTGCATGAAATTGTCATATCTTTGCTATACAATCATTTTGCAGTTACCATATGATGATTTTATTTGTCTCGTAACAAAATAGTCCTTAAGGTAACAGAGTTTAAGTGAAGGATCCCGTCCATTCGATCAGATCATCCCTAACTGGCCGGGCAGGAGAGGTTGTCCAGGCTATAAGCTTGGAAGGACTGAAAGGCTTAATACTCTCCAGTCGAGAGCGGCACGGACGGCACGATTCCCTGCCGCCGCACGCTCGCGCATAGTGCTCACTCCCTGCCGACGCACATACTTGGCCACTTTTTAATTTATTTTTTGGTTGCTAGACTACAACTGACAGTCATGTGTTAGGGTGTCAGGAAAGAAGAACAAACACTCAACTTATCAAACATAGTAATTTCAAATCATTTACTTTCATGTGTGTACACGACTGTGCGTGCGTTGAAGAACATGTCTGACAAGTAGAAAAAATGCGTTGTTTGCATTCTATTCCATTCTTTTACACAACACCAAATCAGAAGATGAATGGATGGCTGCATCTTCAAACAATGCACTTTCCTCTTCTCTTTTCAAGTTTTCTCTCTGTCTATCACTCCCCCCTCACCAGATCCATTTTGTAATATGATTTCAAGCGCTTCATTGAGCGAGAAATGGCTACCACCCTTCGCCTGACCGACATTTTTTCTGGCACAGGAAATACGTGCCGCGTGCCGGTGCCGCCAGTTTCTTTGTTTCAAAGCTCCTTGGGTCAGCCAAGTTCACAATAGGCCACTGAAAGTATGGTCTACAACTCGTTCCAACATCCCCAAGACTAGCTACTACAGAGCTTATTTCCCTTGGATCATTTTCTGGAAAGTGTAGGAATTTTTTATGTTCCCATCATGCGATAGTGGATGACTTGGCAGAATGTACTGCGGTCTGTCCGTCATCCGGCCTTGCGTGACACAGCACAAGGGAGAGAAATCCTGTCACGCTCTATTGGCTGACACGGCTGGTAAAGGTTAAAGCTTATTCCAAGAATACATGATATGATTTTACACATCACAGCTGATATTAGGTGGTGTAGTGTGTTGTACTGTTATACCACACAAAAACATGTGGAAAGGAAATCATTTCAAGTAACAAGAGCAAACCATAAGTGGGAGTTTTGACCAGTATGGTAAGAATACTGTATTAAGGCAGCAACGGACATAACCTAGACTACAAGCAAGCGAAAAATGCGCGCGCGCGCACACACACACACACACACACACACACACACACACACACACACACACACAAAATGTGTTCACAAGGAAGCCAGCGTGCCACAAATCAAGGGAGGCAACTACACCTTTCCTGTTACAGATTGGCAATGAAACGGAGCAAACAGCTTGTGTTTGTTGATTGAACATTTTAAGCAAACATACTAAACTCATACACACACACACACACACACACACACACACACACACACACCACATGCACACACACACGCACACAGGCACGCACGCACGCACACACGCGCACACACACACACACACACACACACACACACACACACACACACACACAGTTGTGTGAATGCATGCAAACGAATATGTTTATAATAATCGAATATCACATTATTGTAAAAAGATGTAAAAGTAAAGACAACATACATACAAATAAGATAGTGCACATGGGTGTGTATGGCTCAAGCATTACATGTGTGCACACATGAATGTGCAAACATATTCATGTGCCCATGTATGTATGCCCACATGTTCACACGCATGTGAATCTTGCTGTACTTGCAGATCATCAAGAGACTGCTGGAAAGGTCCATGCCAGCGTGCCCCAAGTTGAACTTTGCTGTGGTGGATGTGCGCGATGTGGCAACCGCCCACATCAAGGCCATGACTTTGCCGGAGGCCGGTGTGTCTGTCTTTCTGTGTCGTTCTCATGTAGTTAGGCTGGGCTTTTTTATGCCATTTCCATGCCTGGTGAGTGGTAGCACTGCCAGATTCATCCTGCCGCAGCCACTGCACAGCTGTCCACAGCATCGGACTGTCATAGGGTAACCCACTGGAGTAGACCCTGCGCCGCTGCTGAGTCATTTCAGTGGTGTTTAGTGGTGTGCTTGTTCCAACCCATTGTATGCAGGACACACGCTTAGTCCACTAATAACGATGATAATGAATACTTAAATAGCGCCTATTCTCAGCCAGAGACCAAGCTCTAAGTGCTATACAATCCACACTCGTTTACACAATGGGCTGCCTATCTGGGTAGTGCCGACTGAAGAGCTGCCAGCTGACGCTTCATTCAGTCGTTTCCCGTGTCATCCAGTCAGTGTTGTCTGATATCGTTCACTCAGTATCCTTACTTCCTTCATTCTTTCAATTCCTCACGCAGGGTGCATGCTATGTGTAACTTGTCATCCATACCAACAGCAAAACTGGCCTTCTCTTCCGAAAGTTGGTGATGGGATTTTACATGTGTGCAAGATGTTATGCATGCGTTCACACCCGGAACCTTAGTTTATAATCTCAATTGAAGGACTGTTTGGGAAGTGGAGTGAGAACCAATGTTAACTTCGAGGGAAAAATCCCCCAGTACCGAAACGGCCTGGCGGAGATTTGAATCTGCGACCCCAGGATCACGAGTCCGGCGCTGTACTGACTGAGCTACTCCGATAACTGATAGGACAGTTCTTTAATCCTAGATCTATCCTCATATAACCTTGACCTCCAGAGGGTACTGTCATACCCATTCAGTGTCTGTCCATGTGACTGCAAATACTGTGGACTTTGGCACAGATCTACCATGGTTGTGGATGTGAAGAGAATGTTGAAACTGAACTCGCCGCGAGAGCAGGGCATGAAGGGTCACAGAACCCTAAACTGTCTTAGTCTTTGATGATTTTCAGAAAGGATAAGAATAATGAAGATGATTGTTGTTATTGAATTAATACATGTGTACTTCTGGATTCTTGTTATGGTAGTGGAATGGAAGACTTTGTATATTTGTGTGTTGGGTGTTTGTAATTTGATTTAAGATAATTTTGTTTTTAGCATAAGCAGACTTTTCACACTTTTCAATGTCATTTGAAAACTAATTTTTGCTGTTGTTAATTCGCTAGGTCTTTTCTGTGTTATTTCTGGATATATGTATTAAGAAATATTGTGTGCGGGTGTGTGTGTGTGTGTGTACGTGTGTGTGTGTGTGTGTGTGTGTGTGTGTGTGTGTGTGTGTGTGTGTGAATCTGTTCTTGTGATTGTGTGTTTGCAACGAGTGGATTGAAGATTCACTGGATATTAACACCACATGGTGCTAAATTTTTCAGTGGAGAGCTAGTGAGGGTCTTATCTTGTCCCAAGCACTGCAGCAAAGTTGGGTGACTCCCAATGTGATGGTTCATCGTGTTGCAGGTCAGCGTCACTTGGTGGTGAACACTAACATGTGGATGAAGGAGATCGCTCAGTTCCTGGCCAAGGAGTTCAAACCTCAAGGTGTGCTGGAATTCATTTGTCACCCTACAATTTCTGTGTGCCATGTGTGTGTGTCACTGTGTGTGTGTGTGTGTGTGTGTGAGAGAGAGAGAGAGAGTGTGTGTGTGTGTGTGTGTGTGTGTGTGTGTGTGTGTGTGTGCCTACTAAGACTGTAATCCAGCTGTAGCCAGGTGTCTGTGTATTACAGCCACAGTAAGTCTCTGTTATGCCTCTAGGTGCGATGTTGCTGGGGATTCTTTGACGCTCTGTTGGTAGCATAGTATCAAATATAAGGTACGGGTTTTTTTTTTGTGTTTTTTTTTTAAGCAGTGTTTATTAAGAATTATGACCACATTCCTGATTATCCTGGGCTCAAAATTCCTTGATACCAGTGAAGAGTGTAGGAATACAAATATGGGGAAAGCGCGTGAACAGTACCCTGGAGAAGTGACTGTGTGACATTCACTGAGTGGTGCTACAGCTGTGTGGTTATGCAGGCTACAGTGGTGTTACAGCTGTGTGGTTGTGCAGGCTACAGTGGTGTGTTACAGATGTGTTGTTGTGCACGCTACATTGGTGCTACAGCTGTATTGTTTGCAGGCTACAGTGGTGTTACAGATGTGTTGTTGTGCAGGCTACAGTGGTGCTACAGCTGTGGTGTTGTGCAGGCTACAGTGGTGTTACAGCTGTGTGGTTGTGCAGGCTACATTGGTGCTACAGCTGTGTTGTTTGCAGGACTACAGTGGTGTTACAGCTGTGTGGTTGTGCAGGCTACAGTGGTGTTACAGCTGTGTGGTTGTGCTACAGTGGTGCTACAGTGGTGGGTGCTACAGCTGTTGTGCTGTGTTGTTGTGCAGGCTACAGTGGTGTTACAGCTGTGTTTGCAGGCTACAGTTGTACTACAGCTGTGTTGTTTTGCAGGCTACAGTGGTGCTACAGCTGTGTGTTGTGCAGGCTACAGTGGTGTTACAGCTGTGTAGTTGTGCAGGCTACAGTGGTGCTACAGATGTGTGGTTGTGCAGCTACAGTGGTGTGCTGTGTGTTTGTTTGTAGGCTACAGCGGTGCTACAGCTGTGTGGTTGTGCAGGCTACAGCGGTGCTACAGCTGTGTGGTTGTGCAGGCTACAGCGGTGCTACAGCTGTGTTGTTGTGTGCAAGATACAGCTGTGCGGTGTGCAGGCTACAGTGGTGTTACAGCTGTGTTGTTTGCAGGCTGTGTGTTGCTTGTGCAGGCTACAACGGTGTTACATCTGTGTTGTTGTGCAGGCTACAGTGGTGTTACAGCTGTGTTGTTGTGCAGGCTACAGCGGTGGTGTTACAACTGTGTTGTTGTGCAGGCTACAGCGGTGCTACAGCAGTGTTGTTGTGCAGCTACAGCTACAGCGGTGTTACAGCTGTGTGGTTGTGCAGGCTACAGTGGTGTTACAGCTCTGTGGTTGTGCAGGTTACAGTGGCGTTTAGCAGCTGTGTGGTTGTGCAGGTTACAGTGGTGTTGCAGCTGTGTGGTTGTGCAGGCTACAGTGGTGTTACAGCTGTGTTGTTTTTGCGGGCTACAGTGGTGTACACAGCTTGTGCAGGCTACAGTGGTGTTGTATTTTGTGCAGGCTAAAGTGGTGCTACAGCAGTGTTGTTTGTGCAGGCTACAGTGGTGTTACAGCTGTGTTGTTTGTGCAGGCTACAGTGGTGCTACAGCTGTGTTGTTGTGCAGGCTACGGTGGTGTTACAGCTGTGTGGTTGTGCAGGCTACAGTGGTGTTACGCCGTGTGTTTGTGCAGGCTACAATGTGCCCACCATGAACTGCCCCTATTTTGCTCTGTGGATGTCGGCCCTCTTCGACAAGACCATTAAGATGATCCTGCCACAGGTCAACAAAGTTCACCGCTTTGACAACAAAAGGGTAAGGTCACGCATGATTGTATTGTGTGGACGCAGGGCTGATTAATTGATCATCTGTTTTGTAATGAAAATTGTGGTTTCAGTTTTTTTTTTCAGTATCCGATACATGTTTTAACCCTTTACCTGCTATAGGTTTTATATTATTTTCTTTTTTTTTTTTTTTTTTTGCTGTGCAGTTAATGAAAGTATTTGATTTTTTTTTTTTTCAATTCCACATCAAACAATCGGAATGAACTAGTCAGCTGTGTTCCCATGCATTGTATTTCAAAGAGAAAAAGAAAGCAGATGAAAATGAAGATGAAAACATGTGCAAATTTTAGTCAATTGAGCCATGTGCTGTCATTTGCCAAGCCATTTTCTAATGAAAACTGATAGAACATATTGGTGCACAAATACTGTACAAACTCAAAACATACAGCTGAAACACCTGTGAAGAGCTTAATGCAAATAGAACGGTTGAGTTGTTAGTTTAAATGAACCGAATGTAGTGATCCATAAACGATTTTGTTTTAATGTGTTGGTAGAAGCTCCCAACCCCTATCCCTTCATTACCCTTTCGTATAGCCATGAATGGGCAAACTCAGGAAGAGGGACGCAGTTGATCTTTGACAAGGCACATCATCTGGGTTGTATCCCTTGAATTGTCTCCTCAGATTGTTAGTAGGAGGGGAAGGAAGTCATGTCCTGCCTGCATGATACAGGGCACACACCTCAAATTGGCCTGCCTGCATGATACAGGCCACACACCTCAAATTGGTCTGCCTGCATGATACAGGCCACACACCTCAAATTGGTCTGCCTGCATGATACAGGCCACACACCTCAAATTGGTCTGCCTGCATGATACAGGCCACACACCTCAAATTGGCCTGCCTGCATGATACAGGCCACACACCACAAATTGGCCTCCTGCATGATACAGGCCACACACCACAAATTGGTCTGCCTGCATGATACAGGCCACACACCACAAATTGGTCTGCCTGCATGATACAGGCCACACACCACAAATTGGTCTGCCTGCATGATACAGAATACACACCACAAATTGTCATATGCTCCAAAACACTATATAATCCATCAAAGTGTTTTGAACATAGCATGAAATTAAGCTGCAAATTGAAATGTAACTGAATGTAGATCAAATGAACAACTCCATAACATTCACTTTCTTGGTGGTTTTTTTGTTGTTTTTTTTTTTTTTTTGATTTGCATAGTTGACTTCACTCACAATCCAGGACTATGCAGACTGCTCAGTACTTGATGGCATATTTCCGACCTTAGAGTTGACCTCTGACTCTGTCTTTGCAACAGCTGGTTTTGACCAAACAGCTGCAGTCCTTTCATTTTCATCTTTATGCTTGAAACCACCTGGCGTGTATCTTGAAGGGTGCATGAAAGGAAAGAAGGAGAATCCACTTGCAGACACAGTATGAATTTCAAGAACAAGTCAGTTGTGGCTGTGTATAAGTACTGGGTTCATGAAGTGAGATCTTTTGTGCATTGATTTGTAATGCGCAGCCCACAATGTGAAATAGCACGTACTTGTCAAATGTCCAAGCGACATGAAAAGTTCAATGAGTCTGTCATGCTGGTAAAAGCACTTGTCATTCGGTAAAGTAGCCACAATCAACAGTCTGATTATTTTGCCACCGTACCGCCACCTGTTTCAAGAGAGATTGCAACAACAAAAAAATTATAATAATGTTATTAATGAGGAGAAAGGGAAGAAGCCTGTGGGTCAGACAAACCCAGTTAGGAAATACTCTGAAGGGCTATAAACCCTGACTGTGGTAGCGTTGACCCTTCATGATGAGTTGCTTGGCTATTTTGATTTCTCTCCCCCACCCATTCCTAAAATATATATATGTTTTTAGTTTTTCAGCAACTTTTTTTTCCTCTCCACACTTTCATTTTGTTTTATTTACTACCTTTCACTGTGTACTTTGGGGCTGCTGTTGGATTCTTTTTGAACCCTTGGTGGTGAGAACACCACAGAATTACGGACTGTTGTGTGTCTCTGTTTGACGCCAAGAGCACAGACACAATCAGCCGTGTCTTCCTGAGGAGTCCGATCCAGCAGACGAAAGGCCTAAGAGCAGGCGATACATATAGATCTGCCTTCAAGGGGGATTGCGATGGTTCCCTCAGCAGCTAGTGAAGGGTTTTCATATTTAATATATATTTTCCTGTTTTCTTAATCTTCATTTTTTTTGTTTTGTTTTGTTTTGTTTTTAATTTCAAATCTTTGCCAAGTCATTACTATAATGATGGAAGAATTGTTAACCTGCACTTGTTTTCCCCCACTACTTAATTGTTCAGCAATATATATATATATATATATATATATATATATATGTATATATATATATATATATATATATATATATATATATATATATTTGCAAGAGGTAGAATCATGAGATAAGTTTGTGTGTGTGACAGAGAGACAGAGAGAGAGAAAATGTAAAATGAAATACAATAAAAAGAGGCTCGTGGTGACGGTTTTGATGTCTGTACCCAAATGTACCTTTCACAGTAGAATCTGCCACCAAATACCACCGTCAAGATCTTATTATTCAAGCTTAATTGCGATGGCTTCTTAATGCAGAGATAGACCCAGAAGAGGAAAACAGAAGACAAAAATGCACTAGAAGAGAAACAAGTAGTAAGAGGGAAGGTGGGAGTTTTTCTTGGGGGGCTTGTTGATAAAGAGGTTTGACTGTTGATGTTGCAGATGAAGGAGGTTCTGGCATTGAACCGATCGACGTGAAGGAGACAGTGATAGACATGGCCTACAGCCTGATAGACAGTGGCTTCATCAAGAAAAGCAAGAAGTACAAGGGACCAGGAGGGGCAGAGGTGTGTGTCTTTGTGCTGACATAGAAGCCTCCTGTGCTCAGCTGGGCTGTAGACAGCATGAATATGTACCTGCTCTCCCTGAGAATCTGTGTGAGAAGACCTGGCTTGTATTTCAGCTGGATAGTGTTTGCAACACACTTGTTTTATGCCCATACCTGGATATCAAAGTCACCGTTCAAAAAGTAAAACTGAGGCCATGTGACTGAAGGGTAATTCTTAAGGTGCTTTGCTTCCTCGCTGAATACAAGCCAAATCTTCAGCATAATTTCTCTGGGTGAAAGAGAAGATAACTCGTCCTATTCCTTTGCCATGTACAGAGCCGTAGTAAGGTAAGAAATTATGAGGAAAGAAAGTAGTTGTATATGTGTGTTATTGAGTAGGAGTATGTGTGTGAATGGGTGAAATATGTGCTTGCATTTATGTGTGCTTGCACCGATGCCTGCAATTGTATTGATTCTTTGTATCTATAAATGTGTGTGTATACATGTATGCATTTTTGTGAGTGTGTGTGTGTGTGTGTGTGTGTGTGTGTGTGTGTGTGTGAGTTATATCAATAATCAATACAACAGCCAAGCATCTTTCTTCTCTCCAGGAACCAAAAGCAGAAGAAGAGAGAAAACTGAAGGGAAGGAAGAAGAGGAGAGAAGAAAAAGAGGGTGAAGAAGAGAAACCCAAGGACATAGAAGAAGCCAAGAAGGACGCAGAGGCGGAAGAGAAGAAAGAAGGGGACAAAGAAGAACCAGCAAAAGATGAACTGAAGGTGGACCTGGAGAGCAAGACTGAAGAAAAAAAGACTGAAGAAGCCAAGACTGAAGAAGCCAAGACTGAAGAAGCCAAGACCGAGGAGAAGACGGAGGAGAAACAGGAGAATTGAACTGCTTTTACCCTGCAAAATGTCCCCATGTCAGGAAAATCAGAAGATGGAATAACCCACAAGCATTTTGCCTTGTAATAACCCACAAGCATTTTGCCTTGTAATAACCCACAAGCATTTTGCCTTGTAATAATAACCACATAGCATTTTGCTTTGCAAGGAAATAACATCATACAGCAGCATTTCACCATTTGAGGAGATGAAATGGCTCCCCAACATTCTCTAAAGTCATGAAATAAGTAACCAACATTGTCCCATGCCAGGAAACAGACTAGCCAAATACACTCTGTCCACATCAGATGACGGAATAACCTAGTATTTTCCCATGTAAGAAAATTCAGAAAAAAAAAAAAAAGGAAAGACATCATACTGTGAACCCCCAAATTTAAACTTAAAACAATTCGCAACCAGATGCGACCAGTAGTAATCTTGAATTGGGATCCCAAGTTTGTCGAGGCTTATCACATTGAATGCGTTGACTGATGACTGATCGCATGTTCTACCCCTGTGCGCGTTTCCCTAATAAGGCTACAGGGAAAGAAGAAGAAGTTTTCCCCTGCTATGATGTCCCTTTGAATCAGCATGTCACATGAATCTGACTGTCTTGATTACTACTGTTGCTTGAACACCATGTCTGGCTTCATCGTTTGAACACTGAATGTCTTTCATTTTCTTGATTGGTTTTGATTCAAACGCTGTGTTAACCTGGAGGGAATACATAAATATATATATATATATATATACATACTGATATGTATGTGGGATTATGTGATATTGGACTTGGATGTGAAAGAATGTTGATGTTGTTTTGGCGTCACTAAATGATTTTAAGAGTGTGGGACAGAGCATAGTATTCTTTGATTGTGTTCAGTTATGTGTTCATTTTTGGCTTGGGGGAGTGCTTGTAAGGACAAGGTGAACACTCCAAAAGCAGTGGGAGAGAGATTTGGCTGACTGTGTAAAAATTATTCCTTTTTTTTTTTTTTTTGGTGCATTTGTATGCGTGATGTATGTAGACCCCTTAAACATTAAGCTTGCTTACATGCATATTTCTGCATATCAAATTCTCTTGAATATGCATATTCATCCTCAATGATATTAGTCAAGTAGATATTCTCTCTCTCTCTCTCTCTCTCTCTCTCTCTCTCTCTCTCTCTCTCTCTCTCTCTGTGGCACACACACACACACACACACACACACACACACACACACACACACACACACACACACACTCACAAACACACACACACACACACACACACACACACACACACACATATCTTGTATTGGATATCTTGCATTCCAACATGAATTTTCTCATACACAGATAGTTCAGCTGTCTAAGTTATATACATGTACCAAAATGTCTTAAAAGCATGAATAGAGTGCAATAATATCCATGTGTAATGAAAGAAGTGATCACAGTTCCATTCATGATTGTCAAAAACTGTTTGTGGCATGTATCATATTTAACTGGGCTTGCGCTTTTGAATGGAATCTGTGTTGTGGCAGTGGGATAGGTCTGTGCATCTATCCCTGCATCACTTCAGTATCTACTTTTTTAAAATCATTTTGAGTGGGAGTTTCACAAACCTTAGCATTTAAAAGATGTCCTATTTTTACTCTTGTACCCACCATAGATCCAACCAGTCATTTCATTGGATTTGTGTATGTATATTATAACAGCAGTGAGCTGTAGTAATCTGAAAGCCATACGAACACATCCAGCAAGAAAGCTGAACAAAAACTGCTGCAGCATTTATAAAATTCATAATGCAACAGAAAGGAAAAAGATGAAAAAGCTGTTTCATGTTTGTACTTTAGATGTTTTTGGATGTCTAGTTTGACCATCTGCAGTTTAGTCCAATTTTTTTTTTTTTTTCGTCTGTCCTGTTTTGCTCCTCGGGTTCATGATTGTGGACACAGGGTCTGTACTGTGCCATTTTTTTTAGTCATCCTATCGCCTACCATCCCATGCCTGGCTTTACAGGTACCATAACAGATACTGTTCCCAGTAGTTCGTCCAGTGTTGTTCATTGTTTCTTACAGAGCCCCCCATTGTGACGGTTGAGTGGGGATACTTCATGGTGCATATATCCTCTCCAGTCTTTGCTTTGTTCGTTTTCATGATCCATTCAGTGCTCACTGACATGCAGTATTGGACTGCCGTTGTATGCATCTTCTGATGAAGCTGTTACTTTTCAAGTTATCTTTTGAAGACCGTCTGTGTTTTTGCCCTCACGTCTGCATATCCAGATCAGCCATGCTGGTGAGTTTCGTACCAAGGTCTACATATGTTGATCAGAATTTCGAAAAAGACATAGGGCAGTGCAGAAACATTTCATTGAAAACCAAACCACCCAGCTCCCACCTTTGGTTAGTGTGAGTGAAAAGAGTGTGTTTAGTTTTTCACTTCGTCGGTGGGGCAATGCACTAGTGTTCCATTCAAAATGGGCTGGGTATGGTCATGTGGGCGAGGAGGATTAAAACTGCAAGTTAAACCCAGCACCCCTTAACAGTCGGTGTATACAAAGTAAGAGTGTTTGATTTGCGACTGTTCTTCTTTAGGCAGTGCAGAAATATTTATGCCAAATAAAAACCCCAAGTGTGCACATAAGCCAGTGGTAACGGAAGATACACTGATTTTTTTTTTTTCACTCATTCACTGATCGGTGCAGAAACATTTCTTTCAAAGTAAAACCACCCAGCTCTTGTCCGTCTGTGTAAGGGAAGTAACTGTGTTTGATTTTTCATTCCTTTTTTTTAAGCCGTGCAGAAACATTTTGTTCAAAACAAAACAAAACATCAAGGGAAGTAACTGTGTTGTTCATTGGGGCAGTGCCAAACCATTCCATTCAGAATAAAACCACCCAGTTTTATGCGTTCGTAAGTACAGGAGAGCTGGCTGTGTTTTTGCTGTTCTTTGTTAGTAACAAAGCAAATTTTGACCTGCTGTGTGTTTTCATTTACTTCTCGTACAATTTCCTTTTTCTATTTTACTGTTTTATACAAATGCGTAGTCTGCACGCAGCAGAAACAAAGAAAACTGGCAGAGTGGAATGAATTTAAGAAATCAAAGTAAAAAGAGGCATGCAGTACCAAAGGCTAGTGTGGGATTACAGGTGAGATCACAGATGCAGTACCAATGCCTGTGTAATCACGGATGTATACATGCTTCAATGTGCAAGACTGTGAAAAATATGTGAATAATTTTGCTGTTCTGTTTGTTTTACAATGCCCTGATGAATGTTTCTGTCATTTTTTTTGTTTTTTGTTTTTTTTTTTGTTAATAATTCATAAGTTATATGCATATATAATTTTTGCAATGCAATAATGTATTGATATCTCATTGGTCTGGCACTCTTGACAAAATTGAAAATAATTGGTGTGTCCTGTGTGTTGTGGCTTTGTTACTAGGTTTGTTCAGTATGATTATGATATTTGATTGGTACATGAATGCCAGCTGCATCCCTTCCTCTACCCCTTACCCCTGTTTCTCTTCCCCACCGCCCCCGTCCCCTCCACACCTCCTTCCCACTCTCTCCTTGGTTTCTTTCTTGTTCTCTCTATCCCACTCCCACCTCCCTGTATCTCTCTTTCTCTTTTTCTCTCCCATTGTCTCAAAGTTTATGCCTTCGGTTTTCAGCTCTGTGTGTGTGTGTGTGTGTGTGTGTGTATTTTAACTGATGGAGTTTGTTCAGTATATGAGACGCCTGTGTATGCGTGTGTGTGTGTGTGTGTGTGTGTGTGTGTGTGTGTGTGTGTGTGTGTGACAGAGAGAGAGAAAGATATCAACACAAGAAAGAAATTGTGTCCAAATGCATCTTAAGTCTGTGTTTTGATTGCATTGGATTGCAGGATACTTCACGGCCTATTTTGTTGCGTTGTGATTGAAACATTATTTACATACTTACAAATGGATCACTTTGTGTAAATATTAAGTGTGTTTTGGTACATTATGGTCGTCACTTTGCTTTTTCTCACTGTTTGAACATTTGAACCTGATTTGTTCATTTGTGTCTTTTATGGAGCCAAAATTTTTCACTGCGTTCATGAATACCATGTTTTTCAAGCTTTCTGTGGTATTTGCATGTCAGGCTTCAGCAGTTCAGAAGTGTATTGAATTACTTTTATATTTTGTATACATATGTGCCTATTTGATAATTTTGCTGTCAAAAAAAAAAAAAAAACATTGATTATCTTTGGTGGCATTTTTTTTTTTAACATTTCTTTGAGCTGAATTTTTACATTCAGCACTTTTGACATTGCTTTTGTTATGTAATCTCATCAGCAAGTTTTATTTGAATATGATGAAGTCATCACTGAAACTTTATTTGAATATTCAGATCAGTTTATTTGAATATTCTGATCATCTCACCCATTATTAAAACTTTATTTGCCTATTTAAACATTACTTTATGCAGCAAGTGTGTTGAGGTGGGGTGGGGGGAATTCACAAGATGGTTCGTTTGAGTTGTTTCCCTTTTTCCTTTGATTCATGATCTAATCATTGTCATAACAAGTCAGAAAATCAGCAACAGCCAGACAGGCCATTTGACTGTGTGACGACAACCAGCCTACCATTTTTAAGAGGAGAATGGTGCCGGCACGTTTTTGGAGGGGAACACAAACAGGCGAAAGTAGAAAACATCTTAGGAGCACGATTGCAGGGAGACGAAGAAGTAGAGACGGAGGGAAAGGTGGGAGGACAACATCAGGGAATGGGCCGTCCTTCACTTAGTCAGCTTTTGAAGAGACCAGACCAAGCATTAACGAAAGGAGAAGGATCATCAGGAAGTCGTCAGTGATGCCTTATCTTGTCACAAGATAGAAAAACCACGGCATTGTTGCATCGTTATTGATTTCATCACCCTCACTACTATGTTACTAAGGAATGTATCGGATCGAAATGTTAAGAAATGATTAAACGAAGTTGCCCAGAAGTATTGAAAAAAAAAAAAAACAAAAAAAAAACAGTACAAGCAGTGCTTGTGACGTTCTGTGCTCAGCCATCGATGTCCACGTCGGAGTGACTCATGTGCAGAAGTTGTGGTCCTGGGCCCAAACTCCAGGTGGTGGTCCTGTGCCCAAACTCCAGGTGGTGGTCCTGTGCCCAAACTCCAGGTGGTGCGGAGGAAACTGATTGTGAGCAGGAGGATGGGATTGGGGCAGGTGAGGGACTGATGAAGGTAGGTGTTAGATAAGGAATGAGGCAGGTGAACGAACCAGATGACGTAGCCATTACCACTTTAGTGCCCTTTTCATGAGTGGACGCAGATCGTGGGTTGTCATGTTTTGTTTTGTTTTGTTTTTTATTTGCTCACGGTGCACAAATGGACACATGGAAAATCCCGTAACGTGAACATCCTCCGTTGTGAAAGCGGGAGTTGCTGTAACGTTCTCTGATCTACAGATGTGTGCTGTAACATTGTCTGGAGTCCTGTGTGGTAATAATGTAAACAGTATATATAATCCTGTTTGTACACTGAATTGGATGAGTTATTTTATTCCTGATCCTGAGTACCCGTTTGGATATTGGTCACTGATTTTTTATTCTTTTTATTTTTTACTCTATGTATAATGCATTCCAGAGCTGAATAATAATAATTTTTGAAGATTTCTTTATTTTGCTCATTAACATTTTCTATTCACATTGAAATTGAAACATACCGTCCTTTTTCTGTTTTCTTTTTTTGTGACTTGTCACACTGATCCTGATCCTGATTGCTGTGTTGTGGTAGAGTATGAACAGTCACATCTGTCCTGTTCTCATAGTTGTGTCGTGTTAAAATGTGAACAATGGTACTGAAAGCTTTTCATACTTGGATTTTTGTATTTCCCATTTAATAGGCAGAGAGCGAACATCCTATACAAAAGTATTTTGCTGTTTTGTTACCATCAGTCAGCTCATACTTTGCTGATTTGTTTATTTTGTTTTTGTTTTCCTGGCATCATGTTTTAAGTCTTTCTTAAAAAAAAAAAGGTAGAGAAGACCCTACATGACCATCTTTGTATCCAGGCTTCGCATATACGTTTGATCCTCCTAAAGCCATATCTGCTTACGATTCTGTCAGTGTCAGCTATTTCTTGGTGTCCGTTCATGTCGTTGCTGGGATACGCTGAATCCCCAGCTGACCTGTGCTGCTCAGAGGGTAGTCTGTGCCTCTTACCTATCACCCCCTGTCTCTCTCACTTTAGTGCCCTTTTCATGAGTGACGACCCAGATCGTGGGTTGTCATGTTTTGTTTTGTTTTGTTTTTTATTTGCTCACGGTGCACAAATGGACACATGGAAAATCCCGTAACGTGAACATCCTCCGTTGTGAAAGCGGGAGTTGCTGTAACGTTCTCTGATCTACAGATGTGTGCTGTAACATTGTCTGGAGTCCTGTGTGGTAATAATGTAAACAGTATATATAATCCTGTTTGTACACTGAATTGGATGAGTTATTTTATTCCTGATCCTGAGTACCCGTTTGGATATTGGTCACTGATTTTTTATTCTTTTTATTTTTTTACTCTATGTATAATGCATTCCAGAGCTGAATAATAATTTTTGAAGATTTCTTTATTTTGCTCATTAACATTTTCTATTCACATTGAAATTGAAACATACCGTCCTTTTTCTGTTTTCTTTTTTTGTGACTTGTCACACTGATCCTGATCCTGATTGCTGTGTTGTGGTAGAGTATGAACAGTCACATCTGTCCTGTTCCTCATAGTTGTGTCGTGTTAAAATGTGAACAATGGTACTGAAAGCTTTTCATACTTGGATTTTGTATTTCCCATTTAATAGGCAGAGAGCGAACATCCTATACAAAAGTATTTTGCTGTTTTGTTACCATCAGTCAGCTCATGCTTTACTTTGCTGAATTTGTTTATTTTGTTTTTGTTTTTCCTGGCATCATGTTTTAAGTCTTTCTTAAAAAAAAAAAAGGTAGAGAAGACCCTACATGACCATCTTTGTATCCAGGCTTCGCATATACGTTTGATCCTCCTAAAGCCATATCTGCTTACGATTCTGTCAGTGTCAGCTATTTCTTGGTGTCCGTTCATGTCGTTGCTGGGATACGCTGAATCCCCAGCTGACCTGTGCTGCTCAGAGGGTAGTCTGTGCCTCTTACCTATCACCCCCTGTCTCTCTCACCTGCCACTATCCCCCCCTCCCCCTCCCCCCAGCTCCCAACCTCTTTTATTCAACTGTTGGATGTACATGTGCTCTGTTATATACTTTTCTTTATGTGATTCTGCATTGTGACAACATGATAAAAACTTGTGCATAGGAGGGAGAAGAGGGGAGTGGGTGGGGGTAGGAGGGGGGATGTCATGTGTTATATAGGAGGGAGAAAGGTAGGGGGGGGGATGTCACTTGGCTAGTACTTGTAGTATCACGTTGTTTTCTTCACGTGTATAGCAGAAGACGTTCGTTCTGGGGCAGTGTGTGTGTGTGTGTCCATTCTGTGCAGTTTATCTTTATTACGTGCACAACACATTACGCTCAATGTTCCATCCTTTAAATTAAGTGCTTTATTTATCTTGTGGCCTCAGAGGGGAGGGTGGTTTTTTTGTTCATTCGCAATGCGTATACACATACATTTCTTTCTTTTTTCTATGTGGACGGGGTTCTTTTTTCAGACCTGTTTGTTGTGTGCACTCCACATTATTTTATGTTAAACCAATGCATTTTATGATGGGCATTGTTCAGATTTGTATTTGGACGCGTTTTTTTGTGTGTGTGTGTTTTGTGTCAAGATGGTGCATTTATTCTTTAGTGTTTGTGAAGTTCACATGGTTCCAGATGACAAACTACATTTTGGTGTTGAATTGGTAGATGTCAGAATTTTGCTTCACGCAAAGGCACTGTGGAAATTTGCTGGCTGAGTGTAATGTGTCTGAAAATATTGGCACCCAACTTAGGGGTATCCATGTTGCAGTTGGGTGCCAGGGAGATTCTTTTTGGCATTACACCAGAACTGAAAGCATCAGATACTTTTCCATGTGTGCTTCATTGAAGAGTTCGACAATTTTGTCAGTGAAAATTTGAAATTTGCGACCAGTATCTACTAACCTGATCATAAATGTCATACTTGTTGCAGTTCCATAGCAATTTTAGCATAACTTGCTCCTTTTCCGTACGCAGGATTTCGATGGACAGTAGTTACTTTTTTTGTTGTTGTAAATACATGTGCAAAGTGCAACAGTGATTTGATCATGTGTAGGTGTTGTCAAGAAAGTTACAATCTGGTGTTGAAAAGGCTGTGTTTGGTTAGATCGTGCTTAACCCATGTTGCTTAGAGTGTAGAGAATAGTGGCAGTAGTATGATTGCGTAGACTGGGCAGTTTTTGTGTCATCTGTGGGGTAGTTTGTGCTTCTGGAATATTGTTAGGCTTATCGTTAGGATGAGCTTACGATAAAAAGGTCTACAAATACTCCTGCCAACTCGTCTACATACATTAAAGGCATCTCTCTTCTCTCTCTCTCTCTCTCTCTCTCTCTCTCTCTCTCTCTCTCAAGAGTGTGGTTGCACACATGCATGCATATCACACACACACACACACACACGCACACACACAGTTAACAGTTTTCACACAAAAATTTTTATTTGTAAAGAAAAAATCAAAGTGATTTGTTTCATGTGATGTTTACAATCGTGTTGATAATTGGTTCGTTCCTTGTTTTGCACACACACACACACCACACACACACACACACACACACACAGTACATGCGTGCCCTCATCACCACTACCACCACCACCCCACACACAAATAGAGATCAGCGGGTTTTTTTATCAACCTTTTTTTTCCTGCCAAATGCCTGCACTAGTGCACTAGTGTTGAATGTGCGAGCTCATGTTTAGAATGACAATCAAGTTGAAGATCTGCATATTCAAGATATTCTTGTAAGGGAGGGAAAAAAGGGGGGGGGGGGGGGTGAGTGTTAATGGCGAAGGGAAAAGAAAACAGGAAAAGAAAGAAAGCGTGACGTAGCTTTCACGCTCCATATAGCTTTGGACGATCTGGGACAGTGTATAGGATTTTATCGCCAATCTGCAAAACCATGAAAACCATTGTTATGAAAGACAAGGGAAGGAACGTGTGTCGAAAAGGACAGTTTGGAAACATCATGACCTCCAGATCAGAGGACAAAGAGATGGAACGTCGGACCACAGACACACAACGTGCGTGTCTCAGGCTAAACATGTCTCTTGCAGAAGTGCCAATACGTCTCTGGGTCGAATTGTGTGTAAGTCCTGCATCAACCTTTGCACACACACACGCACACACACACACACACCCTCTCCATCTTTTAAGCTTGCGGAGTGGTGTTCAGTGTTTTTTTAAACCAGAGATTTTCTAAAAGTGTATTTTGTAGCTAGAGAGACAGACGACAGACAGATAGATAGAGAGACAGGTAGAAAGGCAGATAGATAGGTAGATAGAAAGAGAGACAGGTAGATAGACAATCGATTTATATGTATGTCCTGCATCAAACCTGTGGCCCCTTCAAGCTTGTCGAGTGGAGTTCAGTACTGGTAAAGTAAGGATTCTAAAAGTACATTTTATAGATAGACAGACAGACATATAGATAGAGAGACAGGTAAATAGACAGATAGATAACCGATTTATATGTCTGTCCTGCAACAACCTTTGACCCCTTCAAGCTTTTGGAATGGAGTTCAGTGTTTTTAAAGTAAAGATTCTAAAAGTACATTTTATAGATAGATAGATAAATAAACAGATAGACAGATAATCATCAGAAGTGTACATCTGAAATTGAGAATCTGTTGGATTCACATCGAAAGAAGTGTCGGAAATAGCATTGATAAAGATCGTGCTATATGCATGGTAGGTTCAGCTTTTTTTTTTTTTTTTTATTTCATTGCTGTACAGAAACTTTCCGGCAACAGGCAACAGAAGGGGGGGGGAGAAGAACGGGGAGGTGGGGGGGGGGGGGGGGGGGGGGGGGGGGGGGGGGGGGGGGGATGATGAATGGAGCTCAGTAATGAAATCGTCAAGTGATCGAATTCGCACAGGACCTTCTGTGAGATTGCTCTGAGATCAAAAGCTTTTCATAACCGAGCCGACACCACGTACTAAAAAGAAAGGAAGGAGTTAGATGTTGCAGAAGTTTAGTGCCAAGAAGCTAATAAAGGAAAAGGCAGGTAGGCTACTGGTGAGAATTGACTTTAGACATGTCCACGGGGAACTCTGTACAATTTAATGTCTCGCTCCTTTCTACATTGTGATGTCTGTTAATGAAGCTGTTTGTTTTATTTTCCTGCTCATGTTTATGCTCCATTGCGTCAAATAAAAGTTTTGTTGGAAAAGTCTGTTAGTATTTGTGACGATGACCAAATTAAGAGTGGCTTTGACACACACAGAGAGAGAGAGGAGAGAGGAGAGAGAGAGAAATCTTTTCGAAGTGGCTGCCATCTTTTCCCTACACCCTATCCTGCCTCCTGTCCCTACAGATACCGACATAGAACAACATTCTGCTCAAACAATGTCATAATCCACAACAAAACTACAAACACACTGATATGTGCATGCGCGTACGCAGGCACGCTTACAACGAACATGATAAAAAAAAAAAAAAAACCACTGAATGGTAATTTAGCAACTGCTTTGGGTTGTGCATTACCAGTGCACGTGACCTGGGATTTGAAGTTCCGGAAAAGCTAATTTGATAATTTTCTAAGCATTTCATTCTTCCTTACCCTTCAACTGATTAATGAATACCCAGACCGTTAAACTGTAGAGCTCTCCCTCTTTCTCCAGCGACACGATACCAGCACACACAAAGTGCTAACGGGGTCGCTGGGTTTGTTTACCCCAGAAGACGTGTGAATTTGTCGTTTCCGTCTCATTTTCGTGCCCCCCCCAAAACTCCCACCCTCCCCGCCCCCGCCCCCCTGCCTCCTTTCTGGGCTTTATTTTCACGTCGCTCATTCCGCCTCCCCGCTTTATTTTCACGTCGCCCCCCCGACTCCCCCCAACACAAAAGTGCAACAGCCACATCCATGTCAGTCTTGTCGCACCTGCAGGACGACAGGAAGCCGTCAATGTCAAGTCCTTCTGAGGCATCCCACCAGAAAGAGATACCAATCCACTGCTACCGAGTCACTTGGGTGATGCTCAGTTGGCCTATTCAAATCCAGGATGCGCAGAACACCACCAACTAATCCATCTACTGACAACTGTAACTGCCCAATCCCTGAGGCAGCTTGAAATGACCCATGAGCGCCACCGCGTCCATCCATCGACAATTCCTATGAACTTGCTGAAAACATCACTGGCGTAAACGTGGAGAGGAAATCGAAGCTGAGGTCACGGCAAGCATGAAAGGCAACAGATGTGAGGCTATATCATATGAACTATTTCATATTTATTTAGGACCGTGATGGAGGTGAAGCTATGGAGTTCCGTTCTAGCCAGAAACTGAATGACAGCGCTGTGCCTTACGTTTCTTTCTATGATATGTCTTAGCGTCAAATAGGTCCGAGGAAACTGACACCTGTCGTATTTGTCAGGAATATTTCCTGGCAGATTCACTTCCATTAAGTGGATGACTCTTGACTGCGTGGCCCCATCTTCCCATTTTGTTTACAGCACGACCCAACTGTGGGTAGGTGCCTATGGTAGCCGAACTGATGTACCACATGTAGCTGAAAACCTCTGGTGGGAATCGAATCTACGACCTCCCCAGATCCACAACGCTAATCTCCACACCACCACGGCGGCTGGTCGAAGAAAGAAAATGTTATTTCTGCATCTCAACCTTGCCACCACGTACTCTGCCTCATTCTCTTCCAAAAGTCATCGCCATGCAGAACGAACATTTCTACATACTCTCGAAACCCACATCGACATAAATTCAAACTCTAAAATAAGGCACCCATATCTTCGTGAATAAAACGCTTCGATTGTAGTTAATGCTTGTAATGAAACCGTAGGCTGCAATATCTCGGCAACAACATCAAGTTTGAATTCAATGATAAATCAAGCCTCGCTGAGAAAGTTGTGAAGCCATTGTCCATTTAAAACAGCACGTCAAATAACTCGTTAATGACTCGGCAACAGCTTCACTGCTTCATGACGACCTTACATATCTTTTTTGATTGATAAGAGGCACAAATTGAAAGAAGATATTGGCATGTAAGGTTGACTGCCGAATGAACATGTGTAAATATACTTCGTAGGTCTACATGCCGGCGCAAATAAACAATATCAAATTGTCCTCAACAAAATGGCTGGCACTTATTTTGTGTAATGAGGATATGATGAGACATCTTCTCTAACGCGGTGATAGTACAGGCTAGGAAACTACCCGATGGTGACGAGCTGTGGTCCAAGGGAAAGAACTCCCCCTAACAAAAACCGCTACAGAACATCTGCTTGCTAAAAAGGCGAGGCTTCCTCCAAACCTTCAGCGAGGTGTGACCAATCCAAGAAGGCGGATGATCACAGAGACGAGGGATATCCAAGATGGTCATGTGACCAATTCAAGATGACAGACGAGCAGGGCGATGAGTGATGTTAAAGATGGTCATGACATGGCATACAGGCGGTACACGGGAACGGCTGGACTGCAGACAAAGGGGAGCCTAACAGTGGCTCAAAATGGAGAAAATTCTGTGAAAATTACGTTCCCCAATTAACATCACTGAGCTAACTGTCACTGAGCTATTCCGAACCCCACAGATTTACCACAGGTAGTGTTATTTTCTACGCAATAGTTTGAAAATTAATTACACAGACTGATTTTCTTTACACTTCCGATCGATGTAGATATTTTTTTTTCGCCTCTGAAGCTTGTTGCAGTTCTGAGTATGTAAATGCGGGACTGACTGAACTTGTACGGAACCGTCCTGAATTCGGTCTGGAAGTTGTCGATCTACGGCTGGCATTTGAAATGGTTGCACATTCCTGACTTTATCCCTGAAGGCTGAGCCTCATGTTGACACGGCTCTGTGGAAGTGACGTCACATCGCATCGCAACACGACAGTCGTTATTAACAATCGTTCTGCTTCTTTTTTAAACCTTGATTTTACGCCCATTTCAAATCAAACTGGTTTAATATCTGGGAATACTGTGTTATTCATTTTAGATCTGATCATAGAGACCGATTTGTCTTTGGCTAAATGTTTTCATTGACAACTCTCTCTCTCTCTCTCTCTCTCTCTCTCTCTCTCTCTCTCTCTCTCTCCTCTCTCTCTCAGCAGCTGGGAGAAGAACTGGGAGAAGAACGGGGAAAGCTAGAAGAATTTTTTCGTAATATCTAATTTATCAATATAGATAATTTTTAAAGCTTTAGGGTGTCTATTCACGTCATTTCTCCCCCACTCCTCCCCCCTCTTATCTCATTCCTTTTTTTTTCTCCCTCTGTCTTCACCCTTCTACCCCCCCCCCCCCCCCCCCCCCCCCCCCCCCCCCCCCCCCCCCCCCCCCCCCCCCCCCCCCCCCCCTTCCCCCCCCCCCCCCCCCCCCCCCCTCCCCCCCCCCCCCCCCCCACCCCCCCCCCCCCCCCCCCCCCCCCCCCCCCTTCTCCTGACCTTTGCCCCTTGCTCTTAAACACCCTGCCTACCTCCATTCCGCACTCTCCGCTTCCACTTTTCGCGCCACAGAGAAACGGAGAGAGCACAACGTAGAACCATTGACACATCGACAACAGCCAGGTGTTTCAACGGGCACCGTTCGCATTTCTCTTCATCCTGGCACTGGCCTCACAGCCACCGCGCGACCAAAGTGTCTGTCGGAATGTGTGCATGTATAATCCTTTGATCTCGTATACAGATGGATGAACTGAACACCTGTCGTAGGCCGACGGTATCAACTCTTATCAACTCATGGTATCAAGACACGCATACACAAATCCGTGGGATTTTCTTCTGGGACGAATCTCGGTCGTCCCGCCTACTCGGTGACTTGTTAACGGGTTAAGTAACTGTTCAAGTTGTAGAGAAATAAAAAAAAAAAAATGTCATTCTATGCGGTGACGTCCTGTGGTTAGGCAAATGTTCACGTCTGTTAGGATTATTTAGTCGTCGGCAGGTGGTACTGGTATATAATAGTGAGGCACCAAACTATCTCAGTGGTAAAACTCCGAATCAGACATCGTCAGACATCACGGTTTCGAATCCTGCCAGATCCCACCATAAAAGTTACAATTCTGTCGTCTTTCTGGCAGTGTAGGTGTTGTGTATGATTGCTTATATCCGTCTGGCATTTCACCATTAGTGGACGTGGACCGTAATGGAACATATCAACAGAAATCTCTCTCTCTGCGTCAGAATTCTAAATCATGTGCAGTTTAATACTATTACAGAAGGGTCTATTCATTATGCCTAATATTAAAACAAATATTAAAAGGCGCCTCGCCAAGGTCAAGACAGAGCTAACGAATAAAAAAGAACATTATCGTTTGCCAGGGGAAGTAATACTAGGTACGGACTGAAAGAGTGACTTCCCATATAATCTTTGGAACTAGGGTATGGAAAGTACGAACTGTCAACGTTTGCATTTTTTGAAAATTGTGATATTCCATAAAAATAGTATGTACATATAGCTTCATATAAAGCTATCAATCTACGAACTATCACCATTAATGTTACTAGAAAGTTTCCATTTTCCATGAGAAAACACAGCTTCAGGAAACGTTATCAACTCGTGCACAACTTGTGTGTGTGTTGTGTGTGTGTGTGTGTGTGTGTGTGTGTGTGTGTGTGTGTGTGTCAGCGTTCAAAAAAAAAAATGTGATGATAATT
>JADBJO010001104.1:97500-105000 GCA_016801955.1 Conus betulinus
CTATAGGACAACCCACCGGAGGAGACACTGCACTGCTGCCGAGTCACGTCGGTGATTTTCATCAGTGCTGTCTCTGGTCTAGCGTACACGCATATGGCTTTGCCTGAATCTCTTCATCACCAGCATTGCAGGACAGAAGGTGAGTGAAGGCCAACACCAGTGACCAATGCATTCCATGCCATGTGCACAAAGTGGGAATACTGGCCAGTCGCATAACTCATCTTCGTGGGATTTGGAAAGATCCCACGTGCAAGCTTCCGATGACAGTAGAATGCCGACAGTGCTTTCTACCAATGAGAGGACGTGATTCTCTTGGGGAGCATGGGGACATTTAAAAATGAAAAAGAATGACAGACTGAGAGATTGATCGTAGCGCCAGCGTGGACTAAAGCATCGATATGGTAAAGCGCTCAGAACTTGGTCTCCGACCTATGGTAGGCGCTACACAAATATTGCAATAATGATAATGATAATGATAAGGACGGCACGTTTGTCTTCCCTTGCTGCACTAGACATTCAGTGATCATCCTGGTGCTTGTCCGGTAACCACTATATGCCAATAGGTATATGTCGCCGTCTGCGCCACCCAATCAAAAGAAGGTCAATTTAGAAAGAAAGGAATTAAATCAAAGATGAAGTGCTAGCCAAACATGAACAATCATCTTTAGGAATAAGAGAGAAGAGAGATGAAAACAACGACGAATGTTAGCAAACTGTCCTTTCTTCCACGTTTAAATCCTCTCTTATCAGACTTCATCTTAAAAAGCCTATCCATGATTTTACAAAATGATCTGAAGTTTAAAAAAAAATCACACACATTGTCAAATGTACCTTTTCGTCCAAGATCATGAAAAAGATAGTCTTGCAACACACTTCTTGTTCATCAAAACAATCACAGTTAGGGCCTACCGTCCACACCACAGTACTGAAACAGCTTTTTTTAAACGTCATCAACGACATACTAATTGCTGTGAATGACGCTGATGTTCCTGGCTTTGTGCCGTTAGATTTATTTATCCGCAGCGTTGATAACATCGACCCCCAAAAATTCATTCACAGACTCCAGTGAATGTATGGAATCTCTGGTACAGCTCGTCATGGTTTAAATATACCATTTCAACAAAACACAAACCGTGATAATCAACGTAAATGGTAACAGTAATCACAGAACTGTAAATCATCTGCATTCTCTCCTAATGTAGGCCTACATGTCAATGCGTATGGACAGACACTTGAAGGCTTTAATGGCAACATTTAGATTTGGCGTGTCTGATATTTTTATTCATCACTATTGTTATACACCGGTTCATGCCTCTGATATGTTGTGTCCGTTACGTGGACAGTGAAAAAAAAAAAAAATGAAGTGCATGTTAAACTAGCTTACCCAGAAATACAAGATATAAGAGAAAGATTTATTGCACAGAAAGTTTCTACCAGACGGTGCTTATTCAGGGCTATCTTGTCAATTTCATCTGTAAATGAAAGCAATGTAAAACAGTTTTCAGTTGATCTGTAAAAAAGAAAACTGTCAGAAGGCGGAGCATTTGTGGAATTTGATAACCATTATGAGTTTGGTAATGCGATTTGGCATCCATCATTTTTGCATCCCCCTTTTAAGGGGCAAGGCCTGTAAGAATATAACGGCTGAATCTCTCCCCCCCCCCCCCCCCCCCCCCTCTCTCTCTCTCTCTCTCCCTCTCTCTCTCTCTCTCTCTCTCTCTCTCCCCCCCCCCCTCTCTCTCTCTCCTCTCTCTCTCTCTCTCTCTCTCTCTCTCTCTCTCTCTCTCTCTCATATCTTAGTTAACTTTGGGTACGAAACAGAAAATGTTCATGCCTGACTGTGCTTCTTCTCCGGTGTAGTAGCTGTCCTTCATGCCTAAGCAGGGACGAAAGTCTCGCCTTAATCTAAAGCTTTATGTTTTAAGGCTGAGATTGATGTTTTTATTCCGACAGTCTCATTTGTTAATGATCCTTGAACATGTAGGTCTGCTGATCTGTGAGTTTGGCACGTAACTATTCGACGTGTGTGTGTGTGTGTGTGTGTGTGTGTGTGTGTGTGTGTGTGTGTGTGTGTGTGTGTGAGTGGGTGGGTGTGTGCTTGCGTGCGTGCGTGCGCGCGCGCGTGTGTGTGTAAATGTGTGTGTGTGTGTCTGTCTGTCTGTCTTTTTTCCAGAGGGAATTTGTTCGGCAGTTATTGGGGCTGTGCAACAATCGCTCGCTGCCTTGGTCGTCTTTTACGGCGTGTTTCAGGGCATCGGCAGGGCAGTTCTCTATCCGGCTGCCGTGTCGCTGGCACTACAGGTAGCCGCACTGCTAGGATGGCACCCAGTGTCACTGGTGTTACCAATCAGCTGTGCTGTATGGCGTGTCGCTGGCACTACAGGTAAGCCGCACTGCTAGGATGGCACCCAGTGTCACTGGTGTTACCAATCAGCTGTGCTGTATAGGTGGTATTCACACGTCGACAGGAAGGAGTTATCTATCTTGCCTCGTCGTCACTAGCAGTAGGGTAAGCCGTACTCTTTGGGTGGTACTCACACGTCGACAGGAAGGAGTTATCTATCTTGCCTCGTCGTCGCTATCAGTAGGGTTAGCCGTACTGTTTGGGTGGTACTCACTCACGTCGAAGTAGAGAGTTCTCTATCTTACCTAGCATAAGCTGTACTGTTTACGTAGTACTCGCGCGTCGATAGTGGACAGTTACCTGTCTGTAAGCGAACTGTGTAGGTAGTGCTGACGCGGCAGAAGAAATCCATCTTGTCTCAGTGTGTCTATCATTCCAAATGAACCGAACCGGTTAGACGATCCTCGCGCGTGGGTCAGTTACATAACCTCCATGACATCCGTGTCACAGATGAGCGATACAGTGTCGGTCATAACACGTACATACTAGGTATTCATCATTGTAGTCCCGGCCTCACTGACATGACAGCTAAAAGATAAAAAGTTGGGTGGCCCACCACGCACGTACAAACAAAGCAGTTTTTCTACGTAGCCTCAGTGTCACTCGCGTTGCTGATAGGTATTTTGTTCATTTTAAAATTTAACACTTGACAATAATTTCTCTGGTGTCACTCGCATTACTGGCAAGCCGTACAATTTACGTGGTCATTACTTGTTGATAGAAAGCAGTTAGGCCTGTTCACGCAGCCTCGTTATCAGTGGCATTGTTTCATGTACATTAGCAAAAAAAAAAAAAAAACTTGCACGTAGCTCGATACGTTGCGGCTGCTCCATACAGTGTAGGGGATCCTCGCGCGTAGACACTAAGCAGTTACTTTTGACCGCACTAGACTCAGTGTCACTAGTGTGACGGGAGTCGAATGCAATAAAAGGTGATCCTAACAGGTCAACAGTAGGTAATTACCTTTCTGGACCCGGCCGGCATCGCTAGCTTTGCTGGTAAGCAGTACAATTTAGATGCTATTTACACGTCGGCACAAGCCAATGTTTTTTACCCATCTAGCCTACGTGTCACAAGCATTACGGGTAAGCAATACTATTTAGGCCATCTTTACAACACAGAGTCACCAGCCAGTTACCTATCTAGCCTCGGCGTCAAGCGTCACGGGTAAGCAGTACAGTTCATAAGGTCTTTACACGTAGACACTAGGCTTAGCCTCAGTGTCACAGCAATCCCAACATCACGCTAACCAATGAGAGTTCACAGGCGAACACCCGGCAACTACCCATCTAGCACCAGTATCACAAGCATTGCGGGTGAGATGGTCGCTGAAGGTGGCCATTACACGATGATACTTGGCAATGACCTATCTAGCCACAGTGTCTCCAGTAAGTTTAAAGTTTTGATCATTATAACCTAGCCGATCACGTAAGTGACAATTTCGTTCCTTTTCATTGTCCTATATTTGTTAGTGTCTTGCCTGAAGAAGACCTAAAAGGTCGAAACGCTTCGTGTTTTTGTCTTGTGACTCGTTTGTCCACGTTTCTCTTGGCGGTTCGCTAACATCTATTTACGACCACATAGAGCTGTCAAACTGACACAGGAAGAAAGAAGTCATAGCACGCACGAGGTAAACAACACAGTTCACGTAGACATAGCATGCAGATACAAATCAGCATCTGCCTTGCTTCAGTGCGTCATCAGCAGTACAAGCACGCGATTATCACACATGGACATTGAAGACTGTGTTCTTGCATTCAGCGTCACGCGAAGTAATATCGAGCGATAGACTCTGGGTGGTCCTTGCACGTGAAAACCGGACAGTTGTCTGTCCAGCCTCGATGTTTCCTGCATCACAAGTCAACAAGGTCATTCAGGTGACTCCACACGTGGACATAGGCTAATGAACCGTTTAGCCGTAGTGTCACTAGCATCAGTGATAAATGATTAACAGGTCGCGTCACATTATTATGGTCGCTGGATTATTTTCAACCCGATTTCAGTATTGTTGATTTTTTTTTTTCGGGATGGCTGGAGGGGATGTAGGTGGGAGGGATGGGGGGGGGGGGGGGGGGGGGGGGGGGGCGGGGATTGGAGGGGGTGAGGAGGAGGAAGGAGAGAGAGAAAGGGAACAGGGGAGAGAGGGGGTGATCATCACTCGCAGATTCGAGACAGTGATTGACTTACCTTCAACCCAGTAAGACTGTAGATAAATGTGAGGCTGTAAGCGGGTGTTACGTACAGATTGTAGGGTAATCTCCACCCGGCTTTGGCGTGACTATCATTAAGGGCAAGTGTCACTTACCTGATTGCACAGAAACTATGCTATTCTTTTACCCGACTTGAGTGTGTTGGCGAATTTCACTTTTTGGGGGTGCAGGAAATGGGGAAAAGTGGAGAGAGGGAAGGGGGTAAGGAGAGAGGGGAAGGGGGGAGGGGGGGTAGGAAGATAAGTGATATTTAATGTACTCGTGTTGTTCCAACGCGCGTACAGAGGGACCGAGACCTGCTCGTCTTCAGTGTGTTGTTGTTGTGTGTGTGTGTGTGTGTGTGTGTGTGCGCGCGCGCGCGCGCGCGCGCGCGCGCGCGTGTGTGTGTGTGTGTGTGTGTGTGTGTGTGTGTGTGGCATTCGCAATGTTTCTAGATGTGGCAAAATGATAAGAAGCTCATATATCACAAATGCCATCGTTTTAAATGACGAGCAATTCTTCAACATCGACACCGCTATTTGGACAAGAAAACCTGGTAGCTTTCTTTCAATTAATTTCATGGCGAATACGGATGAATATTGATGACAATGAAAACAATGCTGAATTCTTGGTTTTTGTGATGATGTTTGAGGAAGATAAAGATGAGGATTAACGACACTAGCATCCAGTGCTAAAACTCACACCTTGACTAGATTAACGACTCTAACATCCAGTGCTAAAACTTACCCCTTGAGCTCTTGGCACGTGCAACACTAGTGGGTGCCAGACAGGAAAGGACTGGTGGGTGGCCTGATCCTGGCGGGGTACGGGGGTGGTGCCCTGGTCTGGAACCAAGTGGTGACGAACTGGATCAACCCGCACAATCTGGAACCAGACTTCAAATACCGTGGAGACTCGTGAGTTATGTCTTCGTGGGGGGGAGGGGTGGGGGTGGTGGAAAGACGGGGGTCGGGGTTGGGCTGAAAGTTGGGGAGAGAGAAGGACGAGGGAAGGGAGGGGTGTGGGGAGGGAATCGTGACGGAGAGGAAGAGGGGTGAAAAGAGGGCAGGGGGGGGTGGGGGTGAAAACTGCTCAACCTAACGCACGCAAACACGCACGCACGCACGCGCGCGCACACTCAAACAGTTCTGATGGGAATCGAACCCACGACTCCTTCCTACCCGGAAGTCCGAGGCCCGAACGGCTTCGCGACAGCAACTGTTCTTCTCATTGTTACGATTATTCATGTCATCATCATCATCATCATCATCATCATCATCATCATCATCATCATCATCATTACTATAATCATACCTGACATCGTTACAAGTATCATCATTAGAACGAGCGTTTTTCAATTTTTGTCTGATCCAGGTACTTTACACAACCGGAAGTGCTATCTCGCGTGCCGACGTGTTTTCCTGTTGCTGGGAGGAATCGTGGGAGGCACACAGCTGCTGTGTATATTGTCTCTGACCTTTCCGCCTCGACCTGGCACAGCTCAGGAGGGTAGAAGGTGCGCGAGAGGCTGGAGAAGTCATTGACGACCCGAAGACACACGACAGTCTGGCGCTGAAAGACTTCCCTGATGCCGAGAGACAGGCGACTGCGGAACACGCCAGTGACAGTGTCTGTGGGACGACGCCTGATCGTGGTGAAGGTCCAGAGGGAGAAGGCGACTCGTCTGGATTCAGCCTTCCTGGGAAAGAAGCGGATGACCCTGGGAAGGAAGAACCCGAGAGCCTACCACAAGAAAAAAGAGGGTCGGTCTGCGCCTGCGAGATCTCTTTTTTTCTTGTTGTAGTCAGGTGACGTTTTAAGGTTGTTTGGCACCAAAATACGTGGTGAATAGGTCACAACAGAAGTTTTTTTTAAGCAAAAAAGGTTATGACGAATATTACTGTAAAATTAGCATACAGACTGTTAATTTCATACTGTGATCTTTTTCCATTTTTGTCACGATTTGTTGCATTAAGTGCCAGACCATTACACACTTTCAGACAAGCACACACACACACGAGAGAGAGAGAGAGAGAGAGAGGAGAGAGAGAGAGAGAGAGGGAGGAGAGAGAGAGAGAGAGAGAGAGAGAGAGAGAGAGAGAGCAATCCGAGACTCAGAAATATTCCTACCTATAAAAAAAAATCTTAGAAATAGACATTCACGAGACATATGAAGTTTCCGTCTGAAAATAGTATAGCCACGATTCCTGTTGCCCAAACTTAGATAGATGAATATATGCATACATACATATATAAATACTTAAGATACATGCATAGATTAATTGATAGACAGATTGATAGACAGGTAGATATAGACAGAATTTATGCATGCACGCAGGCTTGTACACACGCACGCACGCGCGCGCACACACACTCACACATACGCTCCCCCCGCCCCCTCCCACGCACATGCACATAAACACTACATAGGATTTGTAGTCGTTAGTATGTGGTTCCCAATGATGCCATTTAGACACATAGTTAACACCATTCATATCCGTTTTTTTTTCAGTTTTTGTCTGTAGTCTTCAGTTTAATATTGTTAGTTTGTTTTTTGTGGGTTTTGTTGTTGTTGTTGTTTTTGTGGGGTTTTTTTTTAAAGGGGGGGGGGGGGGGGGCTCTTTTTGTTGGTTGGTTGGTTGGCTGATTGCTTGGTTGCTTTCTTCAGTCTTCTTTCTCCCATTACTTTTCTTACAGTTGACCAAACCCACGTAGCGAGCAAAATTCACAGGAATCACTGCATCCTGCCACTAACATCCCGTCTCCCTCCGAAGACGCTTCTGCTACTGCTGCCGCTCCTACCACAGCGCACGTTCATTCTTCAGAACGTGGGAATTCTTCCAAAGAGAACAATGGTTGCGGTAGCGCAGAAGGTCGTGAGCGATCAGAACGTGGTGTAGCAGCATC
>JADBJO010001104.1:107500-112500 GCA_016801955.1 Conus betulinus
GGTCACTGAGATTAACCGTTTTTCGGGAGTAAACAGTTTTGGGTAAGGTAATATTAGCTGTCATGAAATGAAAATAAATGTATTCATGTAAAATAATCTGTTTTCACGCGATAATTTCTTTTGGGTAGGGTGCGAAGGGAGGGGTGGTGTTAGTGAAATCTGAAATAATCATTGATTTCATGATGAAAATATTTTCACTTGACAACAGTACGAAAGCAGTAATTACGATCTTTTGAATCCAGCATGATACCATAGCGACGCTTGTATAATTGTGTCCACTTGTGTCCGTCTGTTCGGCCCACAGGCCTACGGACTGACCTTCATCGGCGATGACCACTTCCTGGCCACAGTGGCGTCCAGTGCCGCGGTCTTCAACTGCGTGGGTCGGCCCGTGTGGGGCTGGGTGGCCGATAGGGTGGGCTTCATGGTCAGTTTGCTCAGTGACCCTTCCTTCTGTACACCTTGGACCCTACGAACAGACAAGGCTCTGCGGAACTAGATGTTGCTTTCGCTCCTTCTGCGTTTGCCTGTCTGTCTGTCTGTCTGTCTGTCTGTCCGCAAAGTAATCTCCTCCAGAATAGTCAGGCCGATCATTTTTTTCCCCAGGGTTGTTTTGTTAGGGCTGTATGTACTATTGACATGGTTATGAAGTCTTTAGGAACAAACCACACGAAACGCTGAAAAAGCTGTTCGAAAGTGAAATGAAACAATGTTCGATTGATAGACGGAATCATAGTGCGGAGTGTCTTTAGTGTACAGGATTTGCGTTCCTATCTCGGGCAATTTCGCTCGGCTGCTCCATCCGTTGTGCTGTATTAAGGGTATCTTTCTCTTGTTCCTGTTTTACAGGCTTCGGTGTACATTGACTTAGGTGCTGGAATAGCTCACTTGGTTGACTTTCAGGCTCGTCTTTCTGATGATCCCGGAGTTGCGGGTTCGAATCTCCGCTGGGGTTGTTTCAGTAGGTACAGGGGGACTCTCTTCCTTCGGAATTAACATTGAGTACAGTCCTTCGAATGAGAGTATAAACCGTAGTGTGTGAACGCACGCAAAGCATCTTGTGCACATTTTAAATCCCATCACCTTCCTTCGGAAGGTTCGGCCCTGAAGGCCGACGGTGATGGATGACACATCTACCCACAGCGAGCATTCTGTGCGTTGATAATGGTCTGGGGATGGCTGAGCGCGGGGCAGGATGATTCCTCTAACACTGGAAGAAGAACGGGAAGAACAGGAACAGCAATTCCTATGACTTGAAAGTCTGCTCGAAGCTTCGTGGATCCTTTGCTCAAATAAATCTTTCATGACACCACTAGTACTGTAACCTAACTTTGTCTGGTCCTTAACTCTTCCTTTTGCATCACCCCCCCCCCCCACAACCATCTCCTCCCCCTCCCCTCCCCCCCCCCCCCCCCCTCCCCCCTCTCCCCTTTCTGTCTCTCTGTCCGTCTGTTGTCTTCCATAGCACTGTCAAAGACTGACGATCACAGGGGAAAGAAAAGCAGGGGTAGGAGGGGTAGGGTGTAGCGGTAGGATTGGATTGGGGAAGAGGGGGGGAGTCAGTTGCAAAACCTGGCAACTGGGGTAGATGGAGGACGGTGAAGGGGGGGGGGGGGGGGGTGGAAGAAGAAAGGAATGGAGGGCGTGGCTACTCCCAAACATTCAGCTGTTTAAAAAAAAAAAACCATGACCAGTGAGGGGACAGTAGGATGACAGGATGGGAAAAGTACTGGATGAGAGAGGATGAGGGAGGGAAGGGAAGTCACTGAGGGATAAGGAGGGGAGAGAATTGAGGGATGGGAAGTGAAGGCACTGAGGGATAAGGATGAGAGAGAAATGAGGGATGGGAAGGGAAGACACTGAGGGGTAAGGATGAGAGAGAATGGAGGGATGGGAAGGGTAAACAGTGAGGGATAAGGATGAGAGAGAAATTGAGGGATGGGAGGCCTGGTAAATGATGAAGTGGCGGGGTCTTATGAAAATGGGACATCAGAATGTGCCACAAGTGAGCTGAGCAGGCGTTAGCTGGCCCTTCTGCTGGCAGCACCCGTCCAGTGTTGTCCACAGTTGCCCATGATTCGACTCTAAGAGAGAGAGAGAGAGAGAGAGAGAGAGAGAGAGAGAGAGAGAGAGAGAGAGAGAACAACTTAAAGCCCAGCCAGTTACAAAGAGCCGTATCAGGGCTGTCACTTCATTGAGGTCAACTCTCATAAAACCGATTTTCTAAAAACACGTCGAAGTTTCGTTCAAAATCTTTCTTCCATGAAATCTCAGATCCGATGAAAACGTTGAGCTCTCTCAGAAGCTCAAATTCATAGGTGGGACATCCCTAAACAAGATTTTCATGGAGACTGCTGTGAAGTATTTATGTCTGACATCATGTACATCCCAACACTCTATGATCACATGTTTTATAGTGAGTGGCACATCACATTTAAGTGATCTGGAGAGTGTTTATGGTTGGACAGTTCCGTTCTGTCTGAAGCTGGGTACAGAGGATCACGTGTACCTAATGGTAGGCTGATGTGCGCAGCGGTTTTGGTGTGATGTTGTAAAAAAAAAAAAATCTCTAAATACTTCTCACAATTACGACTTGATGCATACGAGCACGGACAAAATATTGTTCTCATGTCAAATTTCTTTGTTCGTTTAGTGTTTGAATTCCGCAAGTTTTGTTTGAATGTGATTTAATGAGGCCTTTGTCGCCCAGGAAATATTCTATTACTTAGTTGTGACCTTGATTGTGGCATACAGTTAACGTTTACTTCCAAATGTACCGTGGTTATGAGTAAGCTACCAGTCCTGTTCACCGTTGACGTTTATTTAGACATTTCTTCTAACACATTAATAGGCCTTCTAAACTTCGTGTAGACCCAAACTCGTACTGTACGCTCTCTCTCTCTCTCTCTCTCTCTCTCTCTCTCTCTCTCTCTCTCTCTCTCTCTCTCTCTCAGCCCGTTCTGCTCAGCGCTCAGGGCATGCTCTCGATGGCGGGGGCCACCTTCCTGACTGTGGAGTACCTGGGCAGTGGCCGCGTGGCTTACGCCCTGTGGTCTTCGCCATGTACTGGGCCATCAGTGGGGTCTACTGCCTCCAGCCCTCCCTCGTCTTCTCGCTCTTCGGGCCCTCCCACTTCGCGGCTAACCTGGGGCTCATCCGGATCTCCGGGGTGAGTGTGAGGGGAGTGGCTACGGGGACGGGGGGGGGGGGGGGGGGGGGGGGGGGGGGGGGGTAATGGTCGGCAGGGGAGGCCACCAGGCTTGGGAAGAATAATTTTGTCCTGAGACGTTACAGGTGAAAGGGGATTAAGTCTTACCGGTATCAGGGGGAAGTTTGTGAAGGAGGAAGACACAGGGTGGATGGGGCGGATGTGTGTGTGTGTGTGTGTGTGTGTGTGTGTGTGTGTGTGTGTGTGTGTAAAAAACAGCATAAATGAGAGGACTGCTCCCTGCAAAATGTACACACAAACCACGCGATTTTTAAAATGAGCGGATTTTTTTTTTTTCGCGTCATTTTTTAAGGCCCATACTGCAGTGCAGAACGTCATAAGTGATGCGTCAGCGCCTTCCTAGGCAATCGGCTCAGTTTCAATTTGCATTGTTCACACACTTTTTTCACACACTTCGCCCTGTCCGCCTCTTTTTCACGGCGTTTTGCATTACGCCATATTTGTATCCTTCTACAGGCATGTGTGTGTTTACAAAACAGAACAACCTGATTGTGCTGCACAGACCTGTAACAATCCCCCGTGACTGAAAGACGTTTGATTCCAGTCTCCGCATTTATAGAAATCTTTTTTTTTTTTCTGTCCGCCTCATTTCATGGCGTTTTGCATTATGCCCCACTTGTATCTTTTTTACAGGCAGTAGTAGCATGTTGGAATCTGTTCAGAATCCGAAGCTTTTATTCCTGTCTCATCTTCTCATGTCCCCTCAGTGGCCTCCCCCCCCCCCCCCCCCCCCCCCCCCCCCCCCCCCCCCCCCCCCACCCCCCACCCCATCCCCCCACACCCAGCCGCTCATTCTGGTTCCCCCAACACATCCACACCCAGGCTCATTCTGTGGCACCCACAGCACTGCAGTCACAAGGAGCAATGAATCACATCAAACCATCATAGGATAAGCCAGTGGATGAGGCACCGTTCTGATGCCAAGCCACAGCAATTAAAACTTACTGGAAAGATGCGGTTCAGCGTCACGAAAGTCCTCTCAAGTGTCGGAACAGCCCAACAGACGATGGAAATTTGCGAGGTAGGGAATGTGTGTTAGAAGCTCACACGTTCAGCGATGGTGACCCTGCATTTTCATGGGACAGATGGCGCTGGTGGGAGCCCCCAAATCAATTTAGCCCCACCAGTCGGCTTAATAGTTCAATCAGCAAGAAAAAAAAAATCTAAAACTTGAATATGAAACGGTGTGCCTATACTTCAAACAGTTCATATCCCGATCGTTATACTGACGTGTGCTTCAGACAAAGTATTCCTTTCCCTGGATCTATCTGTTTGTCCCATGAACTGAGGAAAGGTAAACTTATTTTCAGTTATAAGACAGGTGTTGTCTTCCCCTCATTTTTTCCGAAACAGATCTATTTCAAATCATAATGCGATTAGAAACGTCATAAAATCTCTGTCTAATAACATACAAAACCATAACTGTAGGCTTGTTCCCAAGAACCTAACAGAGTTCTTAAGTTGTTTGTTGATCAGCCATTTTAAGAAACTGGACTTTAAAGATCAAATGAGGATCCACTTACAACTTTTCTTGCAGCCATATTTTTTTCTTTCTTTTCTTACTTTTTTTTCGTGAGGGGCAAGGGTTGGGCGTTATTTTTGTACGGTTTTAGAAGTTGAAAATCGACTTGCTGCTAATGCACAACGAACGTAACATTTTTCAAGAGAATGCAAAAGCGCCATGATACAAAACTTATTCATTAAAAAAAAAAAAGAAAAAAAAGAAAGAAAGAAAAAAATAAATAAATCTCTCTCTCTCTCTCTCTCTCTC
>JADBJO010001104.1:115000-127500 GCA_016801955.1 Conus betulinus
CAATTTTTTTGTAAAGGTACGTGATTTTAAAGTGGAAAATAAATTTTTGTTTAAACCAAACTGAATTTTCATATCCAAGAACAAAGACTGCAAACTGCAGAGACAGACGGGGCACAGTCACACAGATTTTCATACAGGCAGACAAAACTCGCTTTACATATGAAAAGTAATATATTCGTATCTTTCATGTAAAAGACGTATATCTTTAACTTGTAAATGGGTTATTGGGATTGGTCTTTTTTTTCTTTTAATTCCGATTAGATTTGACATATAGGTTATTTGTGACGGTGTCCAATTCTTAGTTTTTTTTTTTTTCTCATATTTTTGGCTTTTGTCGTCTTTCGTCTCGACAAACTCAACACTTTCTTTTTTCTTTTTTTTTTAACTTCAATTGTTTGGTGACATTTGTCTCATTTGTCCGTATACTGGTTTAGTCTAGACATGGGCTGACGCAATCGAAACATAAAACAATGAGCATATGAAACGACGTTATGAAGTGCATAACCTTTACTGCGCAAAGACAATCACATAATGCATGAAAACAGTACATTTCATGGGCGCACATTCAAACAGTGAATCCGATCCTTCAAATGATTCGCCTATCCATGAACCAAACACTCAAATCAGTCAACGACAAATGGTTTCAGGCATGTTTCATCAACGCCACCTTCTTGCTGGACTGCGGATGCGCTCTCCCTTCACAGACGAAGAAGGTCTTGTTCAGTGGCCGTCAACCGGAAAAGGAAGTCACATGTGACTCCAGTGACGCTCGTCCGGGAACGACTACCGACAGCGAGCCCTCTCCCCAGAAAGAAAACAAACATACGTCTGCATAGCATTGCTTTCACTTTTTAAATCTGAGAGAGAGAGAGAGAGAGAGAGAGAGAGAGAGAGAGAGAGAGAGAGAGAGAGAGAGAGAGAGTTTAGACCAGAGAGATGAGAGAGAGGAAAAAAAAAAAGAAAAAAAAATGTATTCTCCTCTAATGGTTTGATTTTTCATGGCTATTTTGATTGAAGAGTACAAGCGGACAATAAATACAATATGTTTCTGAACGATCTATTTTTTCTCTCTCCCCTTCGTGTTTTTTTTCACATTCACATAACTAACATGCAAATATATACACATGCATGTGAGAATGTGAATCAAAATACAGGCAATATGATTTTTTCTTTCCCTTGTTTTAACATCTTTGAAAACGTGTGTTGTTTTTTTTTTTTCGACTGGTCTTGTCATTATTAGCCTTGTAAAGATTCATGATGATGCAGTGGACATGAGAAGAAACTCTTAACATTTCAGCAACTGATGTATCCTATACTTTTCATACACAAACCACTGAAAACACCCTACAATAATGATCCAATGTGTGTGTGTGTGCGTGCATGCGTGTGTGAGCGCGCGCGCGCGTGTGTGTGTGTGTGCGTGCGTGCGTGCGTGTGTGTGTGTATGCGTGCGTGTGTGTGTATGTGTGTGTGTGTGTGTGTGTGTGTGTGTGTGTGTGTGTGTGTGTGTGTGTGTGTGTGTGTGTGCGCGCGCGCGCACCTGATACAGATTTTTCCATGGAAATATTTGGATCTCTTAACGAAAATTTACAACGATCGTCATGAACTTTTTCTTTTTTTTTTTTTTTTTTAATGATTTTCCAACAGTGATAACAAACGGCAGAATCAACATAACGTCGTACAAATGAGTGCTACGAAATCAGGAGGAGGGGGGGGGGGGGGGGTGTTTGGAAAACAGAGATATAAAAAAACTAATAGAAAAATAAGAATAAATCAGACAGTTTCCATTCAATAATCTACGAAGAATGAAGGAAAAGAAATAAGTCACAAACCTACAACCTTTTCTCATTCACGAGGCGTTAGCAGAATTCATACATCCAATATGCCTGTCCCAAAGGGTAAAGTGGTACGTAGAATTTTTTCGCATGCATAAACATATTTTCTTAAATTTCATCAGCTACTTACCATCAACCACTTATTGCCCGTTCCTTTTCTTTTTCTCTCCTCGTCTAACTCATTCCATTAGACACATCATCTAGTTTTTCATAAGGATACCGTTTTCTATCAAATTCCATGTATTTCATTTCCGAACAATGCATGTTTGTTTCAACCCTACATATATTACTAAGTTCTCTCTCAAAAGAGTTTTACAGTACGTTTATTTTGTGTATTCTACATCTGTATATATAATGTTTAGCCCATAATATAATGTGTTCAAAAACTTCATCAGTTTTGGTATGATCATCATTTCCAAATAAAACCTGCTCCATATTAAACTCCATTCTGCTGCAATGTTCACATCTTTCTTTTTAATGTTTTTTTTTTTTTTCTAGTTTCCCCCCCCCCCCCCCCCCCCCCCCCCCCCCCCCCCCCCAGAAATCAAAGTCATGAACTTCGTTGAACATTTCCACACCGCTTTCCGACACTTCAAAGTGCTTTGTTTTGTCAGTCAAAAAATACACTCACACATCTGGACTTGAACACACACACACACACACACACACACACACACACACACACACACACACACATGCGCGCGCTTTCAAATTCACACACACTCACCCACACCTACATGCACGTTGAGAGAGAGACACAAACACACACACACACACACACACACACACACACACACACACACAGTCAAAGACTTAATTGCACATAAGGTGATGACGAACAATACCAAAAGATATCCGCTCGCTGTGTTCGCAATGTAAGACCAAACTCCACCACCCCTCCATGGCTCACTCCTGGTTCCAGTGTCACTGTGGGAACCAAGCAATGCCGCAAGGATGCTGAGAGTCCCGTAACGTCAACGATGCCTTGGCCTTATAATCAAAGGGTGTAAGTCTTGCGAAGACCCGCATGCGTCTGTCCGACGACCCTCGCCCAAGCTGCAACCTCTCACGCGCAGCGCGCGTGCCCCGAGTTTAATGCATCCAACCTCGCGCCGCGCACGCGCCATCCGAAGACTTCCGGTTCCCTCAGCGGCGGTAAATTATTAGAGTTATTAGCAAGGGGCAGCCAGGGGTGGTGGGTTATCTATAATAGTCGACGTGGACAGGCAACGCATAAGGGTGCTGCAGTCGTGTCCACGCGGAGTCCGCACTCATTCGGACTTCAATGATCAGGGCGGGTTGGGAAGGTTAACTACTCCTTGATTTAGATTGCACGTGATGGTCCGGTGGTATACAGAGTTTTTGCGTCCTCCGACATCAATATTCATCGTTGTTGCTTATCTTTCTCGTGTCTGTTTCTTTCTTCCTTTTTCTTTCTGCTGTTTGTTTTTTTTTTTTTTTTTTTTTCTCCTTTTTTTTTTTTTTTTTTTTTTTTTCGTCTTCGTCAATTTATTTTTTTTTTTTTTTTAACAATTACAAGCAGCAATAGAAGTTATGATCGATGCTAGGATAATTCCAACTGACCCTTTGTAATGTTTTTACCCACCGTTGTCTCTTTGTTTCTGCTCATTACGATCAGCCTCTTATCCAGTTCATTGTCCTGGTGGCAGTTTTAGCGAGAACCATACTCGTACAGTCATTCAGGTTTGATATTCTACAGGAGAACTCGTTTACTTCCTGAGTAATTGCTTTCTAAATGCTGCTGGTTTGGCGATTTTCTTTTTACATATGTGGGGGTGGGGGGTGGGGGTGGAAATGGTGTTTTTTTTTTTGTGAACTCATCATGCCTTGAATTGTCTGCATAAAAAAGCATTCGCTTTCCGCTTCAGTTCTATCCAACATGAGTATGACCACGACTGCCAACAGGTAAAACATACATCATGATTCGTTCAACAACAGTTCTCGTCCTCCTTTGTCTTTATGCATGTCATCAAATGTTCCTTGTCTGGAACTGACAGGTCAGTCCAGAACCAGGTGTCGCCTGACAACCGAGTTCACCTGACTCATCATCTTCCATCGGACGTACGTGCACGATCTGTGAGTGTCTCCGCGTCTATCTGTCAACCTGGCGACCAGTGGAGCGTGATGAACAGGAATTTAAATACGTTTTGTCAATGGTGATCTCTAGAACGGGCATATTTAAGGTCAGCTTTGGGTGGACTCAGTTGCAAGCCAGTCAACAGCAAGTCGGTGCTAAACTGTTCTGTGGTTTACTGTCTTCTTCTTCTCTTCTTCTTCTACGTACGCAGTCTGATACTCCTGCCGGCACTCCCTATATGGACAGGCAAAGAATAATTCCATCTGCCCTACAAAGGGAGTGGAGTTTTGTGTGTATGGCCGTTTTGTTTAATCCCGCCATTAAGGCAGCCATACTCCTACTTCGGGGAAGATGCATGCTATGTGTAACGTGTCATCCATATCAACGGCCAACCTGGCCTCCTCTTCCGAAAGTGGTGATGGGATTTGACGTGTGAGCAAGATGTTATGCGTGCGTTCACACACGGAACCTTGGTTTATAGTCTCATTCGAAGGACTGTATAGGAAATGGAGTCAGAACTAATGTAAAATCCCCCTGTACTGAAACGGCCCGGCGGAGATATTAACTGTCTTATGCAATCTTTGGACAGTCCGAGAAAGAGACATAAACAACAAAAACGTAAACTGCTGGCCCTACCTTTTGTGGAAAAAGGGGGGGGGGGGGGGGGGGGGGGGGGGGGGGGGGGGGGGGGGGGGGGCGGCGAAGCAAACGAGGATTCTTCGTTGTGCTTGCAGATATTCAAGTTTTCATTGGAGGCTTAACGTAGAAGACAATCTCTGTTTAGTCTGCTGCTAAACGCATTTCGAACTACGTGGAATAAAAGATTCCGAAATTGACTATAGTGGCCATGTTACCGACTTGAGGTGTTACGTGACGAATGTATACACAGAAAGTTGCAATACATGAAACGTAGTTCGTTCAAACGCGATTCGGTGAAGAGCGATGACATGAAACGTGATCCGGTGTGAAATGGGAATGGACAAAATGTGATATGGCGAAGTGGGGTGAAACGTGATGCACCACTGCTACGTACAGTACAAATCCTCACTGTGACATTTCAAGAGGTATGAAAATGAAGATGCTGACAGTGTCATTCTCAAAGCAATAAAGATTCATTTGGAGGGGGGGGGGGGGGGGGGGGGGGGGGGGGGAGGGGGGGAGGGGGGGGGAGGGGGGAGAGAGAGAGAGAGAGAACAGGAAGTGTTATGACACTCAACGCAGTGAAGAACCATTTGAACAAAACAAAACAGGATGTGTTAGTGCCCAAAACGCAACAGAGAACCATTTAAAGGAAACAAGACAGGTATTACAACCCTCAACGCAACGAAGAATCATCTGCAATAAACACAACAAGGGGTGTTAACATATCCAACACAACGGAAATGTATTTGTACGAAATAAGCCAGGGACAGGGGGTGTTACCATTCCCTAGCAATGCAAATCCGTTTGGAGAGGAAAAAAGGGGGGGAAAACAAACAAGGAGAACGACAACAGGACCAGAAAAAAAAAAAAGAAACAGCTTAACCGAAGAAAGGCGCAGAATTGCGTGGAAAAAACAGCAGTTCTCAAGCATGAACAGATGAGATTTTGTTACTTTGATAGCCCATCCGACCTCGAAGGGCGTATATTCGGACTGTCACATAGTTGAAGTCAATTTTAAGAAATAACCAAAATGTTACAATCAGTATAACTGAATTTTTTTTTTTTTTGGGGGGGGGGGGGGGGGGGGGGGGGGGGGGTTTGTTAGAGGAGGAGGAGGATAACGAAACTTACTTCGGTTTATCTATAATCAACATGAATTGAATAAGTTACTTTTTGTTTGTTTGTTTGTTTATTTGTTTTTTATGTCTCATCTTCCCATGTGTCTATACCCCTTAGGTGAACGGGAACCGCAAACAACACAAGTTACCTTTCTCACGTATCATTTATTGTTTACGTTTCCTCAGTGTTGCTTTCAATGACTACCTCTACCGCCCTTTATTCTGCCCTGTTTCTCCCATCCTCTCCCTCTGTTCCTTTCCCTCTCCCAAACCCCGTCACCTTCATTCCCACTTTTTTATTTCCTGTTCACGAATAATTCATATGACGTTACATTGGCCAAGTCATTCATTTGCAATGTCTGTAGATGTGTGAACATTTCAAAGGAAACATGCAGGTCCAAAGCAAAAACCACCCCCACCCCCACCCCACCCCTCCAAAAAAGAGAAAAAGAAAAAGAAAAAAAATCACTCAGGAGAAGAGCAGGCTCCACCATACACTTTTTCCCCGCCAGGGGAAATAATACTAAGTACGGAGTTATTTCCCATGTACTTTTCGTACGGAAAATAACATTAATGAAAGAGTTTTAAATTTTTATTTAAAAATACATAGCTTCATAAATTATTATCACTATAGAAATGTACATTTTCATTTAGAAAAATATCATTTCCTAGACTATAATCACTATAATCAGTTTGTAAGCACTAAACTCTTGATCATGTTTAGTGAAACATTTGTAGTCCGCCTTCTGATCCAGATCGATGCCACGGATCCATGACAAAATTTAAGGAGTTTGTCCTACGCCACATTCAATATGTTTTGTCAATTTCTTGTTAAACTCGTTTCAGTAGGTTGTGCATGATCTCTCCTGCAGTCTGATGAACAGACAGGTTCAGGTGAAAACTTAGCCTCCTTAGCGGAGGTAACAATCGAAGGCCAGGACGCAAACCCTGTGCGCTGTAAGCCTACCCTGAACCCACGGAACATAACTACAGCGCTCGGCCCTGACAAAGTTTAATGTAACCCGTCGGCTATGTATGAAAATCAACAATGAACAAGTGCATTAAACCATTAAGCCGCACATCGGAGCATGGTCAGGTCTACTGGCTTTAGCTGAGAAGAATTACGACAGTGTTGTCATGTAACAAGATCCAATGGGCCCTGCTGATACAGTCCTCCAGGGAACTGTCGTGGGAGGGACACGGAGGGAGAACAAAAGGGACCCCGATGGACTGTCAAAACTGCAGAACTGAAAGGGAGACAATTGCCAGAGACCCTGGACTCAGCACACAGTCGACAGAAGTGGGAGAACCTGGGTGAACAGATCTACAGAGTGGTGCTGCAATGACTTTCCATGAAAAGGGGGAGAGAGAAGGAGTCGGATAACAATCGGCGAGTGGTTTTGGAACAACAAGAACGGTGTGCTTTCAGTCATGTGCGTGATCCTCTAGAACAGTTTGAGTATTCTGAAGGAGGAGAGTGGTTCTGGAACAATGGAGGAAGCTGATCTAGGTTTACTCCCTAGGCGTGATTTTGTTGTTGTTTTTTTTGTTTTTGTCTTTGTTTGTTTGTTTGTTTGTTATTTGGGGGCATGTGTTTTCTCACCCGACAGGGAATGATTTTGGGAAAGAGATGTCACACACCGGGATTCGTACCCCTCAACGCCTGACTGTCAGTTGGATGCTGTGCCATGGAGCCAGCCGGCCATCTACGTTTAACCAGACTCAGTCCTAAGGCGTGAAAAACCACAAGGTGACTGGCTAGCTTATCCCTGCGGCGGGGGATATGAGAGACGAGGGGAGTGAAGAAACGGGCACAAGACAAATATTCAAACTGACTTCAATGGGACTACTTCTTCAAGCTCTTCTTGCTGTTAAAGGCTCAGCACATTGATCGTTTAAAGTACCAATCAGAGAATGTTATCATCTTTCATTCACCAATCACACGACGTAACAGCTGTCGGCCCATTTCCCTAACATGCAAGACAGCGCCAAGACAGTATCGTGCCCTCTCGCCTTTCCCTAGCACCGCTCGCCGCTGGAGAGTGCCATGAAATGCTCACACGCGCCAGACAAGCAAGAATCCTCGCCCCCCTCGTCTCTATGAAACGCACAGCTGCCCTCCCTGACATCAGGAACTGGCTGGATGGTGCCGGCGTCCACGCCACTGACAATAACCTGGCCAGGCCCATGACGCCGTAAATCGCCAGTCAAACGACCCGAGGGGGTCGGAGGTCAAGAGGCCAGCAGGTGACGAGCAGACAGTTTGTACTGTTTGTATTGTGTTGTATGATGTATTGCTGAACCATGGCGGTGAGGTGGAGAGCAGCGGAGTGGAAATGAAATGAAATGGGGGCCGGAATGGCCCAGCTGGTAGAGCATCGGACTCGTAATCCTGGTGATCTAGGATGCGGGTTCGAATCTACGCTGGATCTTTTCGCCACAGAGGGATTTCATCTCGGGGTTAACATTGGTTCTGACTCCATTTCCCGAAAATTCCTTCGAATGAGATCATAAAGCGAGGTTCCGTGTGTGAACGCATGCATACAATCTTGCACACAAGTAAAATCCCATCACCAGCTTTCGGAGGTGAAGGCAAGCATACCCGTTGGTATGGAAAAGCACGTATATATATATATATATATATACACACACACACACACACACACACACACACACACACACACACACACACACACAACATGCACCCTCAATGACAAATGGAAAGAATGAAGAAAACTGATACTGAGTGAATGAAACGGGAAACGACTGAAAGATGCACCAGGAGGCAGCCCTTCAATCGACTCTACCTGGGTAGACAGCAAGCTAAGAGCTTGGTCTCTGTACGAGGATAAGCGCTGTATAAGAAAAAAAAAAAAAACTCTTGATAATATTTTATCCAGTATAGACCACAGCCACGTCTGAACTTATGGGGCGGGGAGGATGAGGGATGGGGAGGGGGTGGGGGTCATCTCTGTGCACATACAAGATACATTTTTTTAGTCCGGTGTGGTTTTATAAAGAAAGTACAGAGCCGTTTAGTACAGCACGGCGCAGCACAGTCAAAAACTATTAAGTACAGAAAAAAAACCCAGCGCGCCGAGTACTCTTTTTACGTTACAGCGCAGCAAATACAGCACGTGCAGCACGGGATGAATCAGTACAGTACTTACGTTGAGTGCACTGTAAGCTCACCACCATGCGGCACAGCGGAGACTTGTGCAACTGTAGTGGTCGATGTGATGATATCTTACACACGGATGGTGCTGTTTCACAATTATACAGTTCATTGCAACTCTTCGAACATGAAAAACATTGCATTTATTATTTTTTTTAATTAAAGAGTAAACCTGGCCGTTTGAAGCCAAACCTAAACCCCACCATCGAAGATTTTAGCGCAGCATGGTATATTCACGGTCCATTTCAACTTTGCCCAGTGTACTGTGTTAAGTCGACATGTTTTTTAAACCCCGTATTTAACCACACACTCCACCGCGAGCCTTCAAACATGCCAAATCTAAGATAACCCCACCCCCCCCCCCCCCCCGCCCCCCGCCCCCCATCTCAAATCCCTAAATTCACCGACAAAGAGCTAAATGGATAGACAACTATCTCTCCTGGGGGCATGGTGGGGAGTGGGGAGGGGGTGGTGGGAGGGAGGGGGAATATGCTGTTTACTCATTTATCACAAACAGACACAGACTCTCAGAAACAATGGACATCTAAAAGCTTTCAGGGGCATCTCACTAACTCAGCAGCAGATTGAGTGAAACGCTGCCGTTGAAATACGATCGTTATCAGTCACTCAGCTCTTTGCTGATTCGTTCGTCACATTAAGCCACTAATTGCTAACAGCTCTTTTGAAAGGCGCGCAACACCTGTGTATGAGTGGTGTACACATGCATTCTCGAACCGCTTCGTTATTAGTCCATTTTGAGTCAGCGATAGACAAGATACATCATGCACCGTATTAAAACAAGCATTTAAAAAACAGACAGGAAGAAAAGAAAGGGTTGGAGAGAAAAAAAGCAGAAAACAAACAAACAAAAAACATATGATGGAAATGGATCACGCATATATGCAGGAAAGTAAAAGATAGTTATGATGATGGTGGTGACGATAATAATGATGATGATGATGATGATGATGATGATGATGATGATGGTGATGATGATGATGATGATGATGATAATGAGGAGGAGGAGGAGGACGATGATTTTCAGTTTCGAAGGGTAACAGATCAGCAAGTAATTCTTTCTTTGATGTAGCCCTTACCATGGAAAGGGACTTAACTCTGAGTAGCAAGATATAACTGAAAACATTATTTAAAAAGACTTACTACACATTCAGAGAGTAAACGAGGAATTGGAACTGGTTTAAAGTTCTTCGTCGACAGTAATTCAAGGAAGAATACGACAAGTAGAAAAAACACCGCATTTAACGAAAAAAAAATGCAAACGTTTTTTTTTTTCTCATTAATCTATTAAGACATGAATTCATATCCTTGGGAGGAAAAATGTGTGTGTGTGTGTGTGTGTGTGTGTGTGTGTGTGTGTGTGTGTGTGTGTGTGTGTGTGTGTGTGTGTGAAGCGTTCCACCAGTGGAAGGTGTGCCCCCTAAATGCCAAGCCAGCAGAACGAAGAACACCAGCCACTTTGATGCCACGAATTCCGATGCTCCAGAAAGTTCCTGACCAACACAAAGAGGGACTATGTTACCGGCAACGAAGAACACGGAAAGCAGTCTCAGCAATATCATGGGATGTACCCCACAGAGGGGGTGTTACCTGACAAGAACGGTAACTCTTGCTCCCATGATCGAATAATTAAACACGTCCAGTAACTCCAAACGAATGCTGCTTTACGACACCAAATCGCCCAGCAGAAAAGTCAACACAGAACACACAGAACAAACAAGAAAACATCTAAAATAAGGATGTTCCAATCTTGCTCTTATACCCTGATTTTGACCCATATACAAAGAAACAAAGAACGCACGAAGACTATATTTTCTACATTATGGCCTTGAACTTTATTTTTAAAATCTGTGAAAAGTCCTTTTACAAAAAAAAAAAAAAAAAAAAAAAAATCCTTGAATTTTTTTGTTCGGAAGTTTGTATGTACTCTGTCTGATACTGTGAGAGTCAAAAAAAAAAAAAAACAGCAACAACAAAATTCACTGCTGGCAGTTTCATCACGTTTGTAACAGGAGAACTGAGACGTGAGAGGACCGGCAGCTCACTGGATGATCAACAGGACTTGCACGGAGTTTTTGTTCTTGAATCACTTGGACCAATCCGCTGTGTACAGTGTACCGAAGACGTGGTTTCACAAATGTTAGGTCTGCTTCTCGATGGCACAAGCCGACAGCACTGCCCACACTTTGGGGAAGACCTGACGTAACAATGTAGCAACACACACACACACACACACACACACACACACACACACATAAAACAACCTCGGCATAATTTCAGCGGTGTCGCTTAACTTGAAATCCTTCTAATAACAGCCCAAAATCCAAACAGTCCTCCAGAGAATGAAGGACAGCTAGAGCCACGTCAGAACCGCTGCTTGATGACCAGTCCACCTTGAAAGGCGCTGACTGCCTCCAAGGCGCTCACTGCCTCCAATTGTTTGGACTTCAGAAGAACATTCATATTCACGAGTGACGAACTTTGTTCTTGAAGCGTTTCTAATTTCGGAGGAACACAAGCAAACAAACAAACAAAAACCAGAGCTGGCCTGGGAAAGAAGAGTACTTTTGACATCTGCTGCAGTTGGAAGCGCCTTTGAGCCAGTTCAAATCATTCCCATACCACTGTTTGCAGTTTCACGTCATTCGGTTACTTCAGCCACCTTGGAATCGTCTCCACCCACCCCGTCACTCCAGACAAACCTCCTCCTCCTCCTCCACGGGACGAACGAAGGCTTGTCAAGCATTTCACGTGAAGACTTGATCTTGTGAAGAACAAATGTACAAAATTTCAGGTGAGAAGGCGTGAATACCACTATTTGACTGAGACCAGAACATGGTGGAAAATCTTTCGTGAACTACCTCTCAAAAACTGGCTTATTCCCCGTGAAACTGATCCTTTCAAGGTCCGGCTCCGTCGTAAGCACCCACGATGATAACAAAACCATTGACCTACCTGAAGTCGTGTGGAGATGGAGAAGGGGAATCATCCAGATAGAAATATATCAATATCAGTTGTTAAAAACTTGCATTTACCCGTCTTACCCCCCCCCCCCCCCCCCCCCCCCCCCCAACTTCTTCTTCCCCTTCATTCCACGACCCCATCTCAATTTCAATCCCTCGCATCCTCCCACTCCTCTGCTGCCTCACCTCCTTCTCCTCACCCATCTCTTCACCCCCAACTCCTCCCCCTCCCTCCACTCCCTCAAAAAAAAAAATCTTGAACACTACATGGGGGGGAAAAATGTCTTAACGTGCGCGTAGATTTGTTCTGTCTTATAATTTTTTTTTTGTCCCTTTCCACCGGCAGAATATTTTTTTTTTCTTTTTCTAAGTTTGTTTAAAAGGATCCAGCCCCGCTACAAAAAAAAAAAAAAAAGCAAAAAACAAACAAACAAACAAAAAACCGCTGAATGTGGATAACCTGGATCACCAAAAAGGTGTGTAGATACCTTTTTCAAGGTTCGCTGAAGCTCACCACGCCACGCCTGACAGACCACCAAGTGGAGCGAACGGTCCGGCAGCTGGTGTCAGCGTGTCGTATCACAGTCAGCAGCACTATCACTGTCGGTTCTCAGCCGCCGCTGGAATTGACTAATTGCATCCGAAGCTCTG
>JADBJO010001104.1:135000-137500 GCA_016801955.1 Conus betulinus
GGGGGGGGGGGATCATGTCGGACATTTAAGTCAGTCTACAGGTTACCAAGCAAAATCTTTTTCTCGCAGCTGTAAATCGCCATGAGCGTACATGGTATGAGCATGTATATCCACGTATGTCCGAGACCAATCTACAGAGTACAATGGAAGGTAAATGTGCCAGAAACAAGCCAAGAAACTGTGGATGGACAAGGCAAAGTATACAGTACATCTTCTGTCCTTCGCCTGACTTAGACCAGAGGACCGCGGAGATTTCTTGGCTGCCCAGCCCTCTGTTGCGGCATCCTAATGACGTAATTGACATGGGACATTCATGAATGGCGAGCAGATCACTTGAGACAGCGCAGATCCCCGCCACGGGACCCGCACTGTAATCCAGATGTACATCAAAACCTTACAAAATCGTAGATTTTAACACATCTAATAAGCCTGATTTTTATCCGAGCGTTAAGAAGATCCGAGCCTTACTTCTTGAGAAACTTAGGAAAATATCGAAAAGTTCCAATTTGCAATGTTCCAAGAAAGTTAAATCCGTTCTTCGATCTGGATCCGTGCCACAGTTTACATAGGTTTGTTTTGACGTCACGTTCTGTGATTCTACCACATATTCTAAAAAAAAAAACAAACAAAAAAAAAACCCACCTCAGTTCAGCAGTTTATGCGTGATTTTGCCGAGAGACAAACAAAGCGACAGAAGTGGCCGAAAACATGGCCTCTTCAATAGAACAGCTCCAGCGACATGTATTGTATAATGTGTCAGAAAAATATTTTATTATCAAAAACTTCAAAGACATATGATATTGTAATCTTCACCAGGAAAGTTGTTATCGTAAATAACTCCAGCTAAAAAAAAAAAAAAAAATGCTGTGTTGTACATAGCTTCAATGAAACACGCTGATGTAAATTATTTTTGTGAGATATGTTACCGTAAAGCGCTTCAGAAACAAACATTGAGTGGGAGCATTTTTCGGTTATATACAGGGCTGTAGGCCGCTTCAGTGAAATACATGAATGTAAGTAACTTCGGTGAAATATATCGTTGGGAGTAGCTTCAGTGAAATATACTGTTGTCAATAGCTTCGGTTAAAATTGTTGTAAATAGCCTCAGTGAAAGTGTTGTAGACAGCTTCAGGGAAAACAATAGTAAACAACTTTAGTGAAATATGTTGTAGTAAATAGCTTCAGTGACATATACTATTGTAAAGTTCAGGGGTAATATGTAACAAATTGATCCAGAAAAATGTTTTTCTTGTTTTCCAGGAAAATGTAGTGAATTACCCCATGGAAGTAATACCTCCACCCCACCCTCGAGGAAATTATCGTCAGAAATAATTCGATCGAGTAAATATGCTGTTGTAAATACAGTTTCAGGAGATGTCTAAATATCAACAAAGGTAAATGAGTGCCTCTTTTTCTTTTTTCTTTTTCTTTTCTGTTTTTTTTTTCCGACTTTTTTTTTTTAGTCTATCAAGTTTGTTTTTTTTTAATCAGTTGTGGTCTTATTCTCTCATTGATTTATCCATTTCCTCTCTTTGAAAAAATTTTTTGTCGTGCTTGATTGTTCTATCGTTAACTTGTTTGTATGTTCGTTTGTGTGTTTTTTTCTGTTCTTTCCTTTCATTTGCTTTTGAAAACACACGTAAATGCGTGAAAAGCCTTAGACAGCTATGTCAACTTAAATAAATCTGAAAATGAAGCAAAATTTGCTATATTCTAGTTGTTATTTATTCACACATTTGTTTTATATGTAGGCCTATGTGTTTGCACGTTTGTGTGGGTTTGGAATCGGAAGATGTGTTATGCATGTTGCATGTATATGTATGTGTGCGCATGTGCGTCACTGTACTACAAATAGTATCTTTCTATCAAATTTTAAAACTGAAATACTTGAAACGGTCAACTTATGCGTCTATTCGGCATTTATACTTGTGAGTAGGACACTTACGTGTTTTCGAATTAAATTCATTCTGGTCTTTGACATTACTGAAACAACAGAAGGAGAGTGTCGAAAGTAGGAGGGAGTCCCTAACCTCAAGTTTGCTTAAAAATGGAATTGCTCTTCCACAGTCTGTATATCCGTATGATCTATAACTAACGTCCGTTTCAGTAAGGTTTATTTAGAAGGGTTTTTTTTTTTCAGGTAACATCACGTGAAAACTTCTGCGCACGTCGACCTGAAATCAAATCAACGTGAACTTTACGGTCCATCATGCGTTAGTCACGACCTTTCCCAGCGTAAACACTAATATTAAGGAGCGATTTGCGTTAATTAAACGACCTGCCCATTAATAACACTGGCAGACATATTACGCCAGCAAACTGCCGTACGCCTGCTTAAGCAGCACGTGAGTCTTGTACAACTTGTTTGTGTGTTGTTTCTTGCACCTCAGACACACAAGTGGGATCAGAATTGTACCTTATTTCACACACACACACACACACACACACACACACACACACACACACACACACACAGAGGTAAATGGCCATTATGAAATGG
>JADBJO010001104.1:140000-150000 GCA_016801955.1 Conus betulinus
CTCCGGGGTACAGAGGGTCTTTTTTTCTTTCTTTCCTCCTTTTTCTTTCTTTCTTTCTTTTTACCTTGTTTCTTTGTTTCTCTCTCTCTCTCTCTCTCTCTCTCTCTCTCTCTCTCTCTCTCTCTCTCTCTCTCTCTCTCTCTCTCTTCAGGTTACGGGTATTTCTTTCTTTCTCTCTTTGTTTCTTCGCCCGTTCCTTCCATCCTTCCTTTCTATGTTTTTATGGCTTAAGTCTTCAGCCTATCAGCTCTGCCTCGTTTCAGCTTCAACTTTTTTAAAATGGCCTCCTAAACCTGTAAAGACAGTGAACGAGAAAGGGACGCAGACTGCGCGCTTAACTATTCCCTGTAGGCTGCATACATAAAAATGTCGGATATTGTTTTTTTTTTTGGTTTGTTTAGTTTTTCAATTGGTTGCACCGATTTTTTTCTTTTGCATAGTTAATCGCTTATATAAACTTTCACAACCAGCAACTATTTGAAACTGGATGGAAAAACCCTACCAATTGTTTCCGACTGCAAATTATGGGGCTAAAGATTTAAAGTTTCTTAACGCCTTAAGCCTAATGGTGGTTATCACTGCCCGTACGTTATTGATAATCACCATGTGTAAAGCACGGCATCACGGAAAGCAGATGCAACCGACTCCATCCGCCGCCTTGTCTTTCCCTGAACCGAATCAGGTGCTCGTTGACTGCTGGGTGGTCACAGAGGGTTTTCAAGCCATTAAAAACGGTGCAGGTACTCGTTGTCTGCCGGGTGGTCGCAGAGGGTTTTCAAGCCGTTAAAGAGGGCACAGGTACTCGTTGACTGCCGGGTGGTCGCAGAGGGTTTTCAAGCCGTTAAAGAGGGCACAGGTACGCGTTGACTGCCGGGTGGTCGCAGAGGGTTTTCAAGCCGTTAAAGAGGGCACAGGTACGCGTTGACTGCTGGGTGGTCGCAGAGGGTTTTTCAAGCCATTGAAGAGGGCACAGGTACTCGTTGACTGCTGGGTGGTCACAGAGGGTTTCAAGCCATTAAGGAGGGCACAGGTACTCGTTGACTTCCGGGTGGTCACAGAGGGTTTTCAAGCCATTACAGAGGACACGAATGCCCTCGGCTGTTCCCACCAATGAGAGGACGTTGCTATTTTCGGTGCATGAAAATATCTATGGCTGAATCATGATCAGAAAAGATTTCCTTTTTTAATCTGTAACCTTTAAAGGTGACATGTGTCTGGTTTGTGCAGAAGGTGAAAGACATTTAAACAGCAAGAAGCTGAATCAGAAACTATATTATTTGAAGGTCGTTTTCGTTCGTCGTCTCTGTCTCTTTTATTCATCAATATTCATGTACATGCCGAGGTGCGCGACCCACCCAATTCTGTTAACTTCCTAGCGAGAGTGGTAGAACATGCCGCCAGAATTCACTAGTCCAGAGGGATAAGCTGACCCAGACGTGGTGGGGTTCGATGTCTTTACTGTCAGCCCCACACCTGAATTCTCCAACCACTGGACCCTGGGCCCTGTCAGTAGTGTCATGTAGACAGACATGCTGACAAGCAGACTGTGTGGGGAAAACGGTACCATACTCCTTAGTACTTGGTTTGCGCGCAGGATAATAAGAACAGTGGAAAGCTGAGAAGAAAAAGGTTTTGTTCAGTCTTCCTTGGTGACACATGATGAGTTCCAGGGATTTTTTTTTGGTAATCGTTCCCAAAATATTCAATCAAATCCCAGAAAATGACGCCAGTAGGCACAATTACAGTTTTTCCTCACAGATTTAACGAGAGAGATTATTATCATTTTAAATTCCATGTACAAATAAACCTGTTAAAATGATGCATCTAATAAAACATAAACCAGGATGAAATCATATGCAGAGTAAAAGCTACTTTCCTGAAATACGTTGTTACATATACAACGTTCTTCATGCTCCCGTGCTATAGAACGTACTTCATGCGCCATGCTATATAACGTACTTCATGCTCCATGCTAGAGAATTGCTGATCGATGAAGATACAGACCCAGTTGTTGTTGACGATGTTGATGTTGTCATTGTTTCCCCAGCTGAACACTTGGGGGAGGGCGGGCGGGGGGGGAGGGAAAGGGGGGGGGGGGGGGGGAGGGGTCATCTGGTACACGCACCCTGACCAGCAGTGAATGTCACCGCTCCATTGAGAGCAGTTCCTAGGCAGTGGAGAGGGTTGGGTGTATGACCGTATCCTGGGGCGGCCCGGAAAATCCGCTAGCTTGTTTCCGCCTCAGATCATAATGGCTGTCGCAAAGCAATCCCATGCCACCCATTCAGTGTGTGTGCCCCCCCCCCCCCCCCCCCCCCCCCTCCCCACCACCATTACGGGCGTCTGCTCTGGCTGGAAGATTTGCAGGGACGCTTTTCTTTTTTCACACAACCAACCGAATCGTCACACTGCATCGTTTACACTGTTCACAGCTGTTCTCATGCTTCGGTACCAGTATTTCACAACTTTAATGAAACTTGTTTTCTGCGTTGTTACGCTGTGCGCGAATGTTTCTCTGCTTTGATGTAACCAGTTACTGCGTTGTTACACTGTTTATAAATGATTCTCTCTGCTTAATATAACCACTTACTGCGTTGTTACACTGTTTATAAATGATTCTCTGCTTTGATATAACCACTTGCTGCGTTGTTACATTGTTTATGAACGTTTCTCTGTTTTGATGTAACCACTTACTGCGTTGTTACACTGTTTACGAATGTTTTCTCTGTTTTGATGTAACCACTTACTGCGTTGTTACACTGTTTATGAATGTTTCTCTGCTTTGATATAATCACTTACTGTGTTACACTGTTTATGAATGTTTTTTTCTGCGTTGATATAACTATTTACTGCGTTGTTACACTATTTATGAATGTTTTCTCTGCGTTACACAACTAATCGCTGCATTCACTCTGAGTGTTTTTCCGTTCTTACACGATTATCTTCAGTGTTGTAACACTGTTCGAAGATGTTTCTCTGCTTTGACACGAGTATATACTGCGTTGATGCATTGTTTGTGAATGTTTCTGAGCGCTAATGCGGCCATTTACCGGGTTCACTATTCGTGTATGGTACTTCGGGTTCAACACAATACTTTGAGTGCTATTACACTGGCTTTGATCACACTGTGTCAATACATTGATCACGGATGGTTCTCTACTATACTACATTAGTACGATCATTCAATATTTCAACGTGTGTGAACGATGCCTTGTGATTTACTGAAGCGAAATTGAAATACAGATCAAAGGTAGGCCTGTATGGGTAACTGCACAAGTGATACATCAGCCTGTACTCCATCAGTAGATAACGTGAGACGAATGGCAGAAGTTTGAGGGAAACAGATATTTCATCACTGTAGATTTCGTGGGAGTAGACCTTGTGGTTTCAGCCAGATTTCTGGAGAAAATGTTGAGGTACTGCCGTAGATTTCATGGGAGTAGATAGTGTGGTATCACAGCGGAATCCGTAAGAATAAATATCGCGGAATAACATCGTGGCACCACTGTAGGGGAACATTTTGTGAAAACGGGTGATGTGGTATCACAGCGGATTTTATGGGAATTTGTAGGAAGAGATGATGTGTGGTAAGACGTCTGTATAGTTCATGGGAATAGACTTTGTTAAACTTATATTGTGATACAACCAAGCATTTGATGGGAACAAATATTGTGAAACCACTATACATTCTATATGAACAGATATTGTTATACCATCATAGACTCTACAGGAACAGATTCTGTATAAACAGGTATTGTGGTACCACAGGAGATTTCGTCAGAAATGGTATTGTGTGCCACCATAAATTTTGATCGTTTTAGATATTGTGAAAAAAAAAAAAAAGGGGGGGGGGGGGGGGGGAGATTTTGTAGAAAGTGGCGTTTTTGTACCACAGCAGATTTTATGGAAACGGGTATTTGGAACCACCTTTTAAGCCATGGGAGTAGATTTTGTGGTACCACTTTAAGATTTCAAGACAGCAGACATTGTAATACCGCTATACCTCTGATGGGAATAGATATGGTGGTACTTCTGCAGATTCCATAGGTGCAGGCACTGTGGTGCCACCATAGATTTCAAAGCAGTAGAGATATTGTGGTACCACCGTGCGTCTAATGGGAGCATTTACTGTGGAAGCACCACAAGTTTCATGGCAACAGAAATGGTTGGACCACTATAGATTCAATAGGAACAGACACTGTGGTACCAACATAAATTTAATGGAAACAGATACTGTGGTACCGTCTCAGATATAACAGGAAAAGATACTGTGTTTATACCATAGATTTAGTGGAAACAGATTTTGTGGTATTGCCATGATTTAATGTAAACTGATACTATGCTACAACCAAAAAAGAAGCATGCTTAGGGTGCCACCACAGGTCTAATAGAAGCAGATACTGTGGCATCACTATAGATTTAATGGTATTGTGGTACCACCATAGAGTTCATGCAAACAGATATTGTGATACTACCTTTGACTTAATGGGAACAGACATTATGATACCACCGTAGATTTCACGGAAACAGATATTGTGGAACTACCAATCACTTGATGATGGGAACGGATATTGTGTTACCGCCATGGAGCTAATGGCAACAGAGACTGTAGTACCACCATAATTTTCATGGGGACAAATATTGTGGTGTCTTCATAGACTTCATGGAAAACGATATTTTGGCAGCACCATAGATTGATTGGGAACAGATAATTATTGTGGAACAGCTATTATGTACCACCATAGATCTCATGGGGACATACATTGTAGTGCCGCTAGAATTCGATGGGCAACTGATACTGTCGTCCCGATATGGATTTCATGGGAATAGGAATTGTGTAACCAGCATAGATTTAACGGAAAGAAAGTATTTGTAGAGGCGCCATAGATTCAGTGGGAACTGGTGTTGTTGTATCATCACAGATTTCAAGGGAACAGGTGAAATGGTACCACAGCAGATTTCATAGGAACAGACTGATTTTGTGAGAGTAGTAGGTAATGTGATGTTATAGTATATTTCACAGGAATAGCCAACGCACCACCGTAGGTGTCAAGAATAGAGATTGTGTGTAAACAGCTATTCAGGCATCATCCTGCATTTCAGAGGAACATGTATTGTGGTGAATTTCGTAGGCATTTATTTCATTGGAGACGTGTGTTATAATACCAAAGTACATTTTATGGGAATTCATTTCATCATAACACACACACACGCACGCACGCACGCACGCACGCATGCACGCACGCGCGCACGCACGCACGCACGCACGCACGCACGCACGCACGCACACACACACACACACACACACACACACACACACACACACACACACACACACACACACACACACACACACACACAAACACTCCCCCTCTCTCTTTCTCCCCTCTCTCTCTTTCTCTCTGGCTCTCTCTCTCTCTCTCTCTCTCTCTCTCTCTCTCTCTCCCTCTCTCCTCCTCCTCCTCTCTCTCTTTCTCACTCTCCCTGCCCCCCCTCTCCCCTAAGAAAATAGCTCCCCATTTTCATAAGAAAATCAAACTTGTTACACTAGAAGATCACTCCGGCTGAAAATAATTCTTGCGCGCGATTTCATATCTATCACTTTATTTCGGGTCTAGGATTGAGCTTCCATTGAAAACGAACAAAATATCGGAGTGGCTGGGAAGTAAGGGAGGGTATGAGTGGGGCGGAGGAGGAAGAGAAAGCCCTCCTTGTTGCAGGAGGGTGAACGACATGCACTCAGAAACACCGCACACACATTTCAAGTGTTGGACGTCATCCCCGAAGACTGACCGTGCCTTCCTCAAACCTAGGATTTCAAAACGGTCAGGTGCCGCAAAAAAACTCGCCAGCCCGGAGTCCCCAGAAGAGAAGCGAGAAAGAAGGAAGAAGAAAAATGAATGGTATGGATTTCTTGTCCTTGTCAAGGCCTGTTCGTGTCAAAGTCGTCGGATGGACATGGCGCCACCCTCCGTAGGGGGAGGCTCGTTGAAGCTGGTTCTGCATCTAAGCCGCTAGTCGTCAATAGGGTCCTGTGTACGTTGGTTACTGGTCAATAGGGTCCTGTGATGTTGGTTCAGTACAGACTCCTCTGAACGCCGCCCAAGTGACTCCGCCGCAGTGCAGTGTCACCTCTGGTGAGTTACTTCACCGCGATCTGACATAGGGATGGCTTCCTGACTGCTTGTGCTGCTGAGCCTGCAGCTGGGCCGTCTTGGATGTGGGTGTAACATGAGGAAGCCAGACTCAGCGGTATACGAGTAATGCCAGTAAAGAGGCTCGGAAAACGAGGCAAAAATAAAAGAGAGGAAAGTACAAAAAAAATGGCTTTGCCTCTCTCTCTCTCTCTCTCTCTCTCTCTCTCTCTCTCTCTCTCTCTCTCTCTCTTTCTCTCACCTCCCCCCCCCCCCCCACCCCCCACCCCCCCACACAAGTTTTGCACACAGAAATGTTGAAATCTAATCATTTACAGATTTTATGCAACGCGGAACCAAAACCAGGCGCGCGCGCATTTACACCGAATTCATTTTGAGTGAGCTAGTCAGCGAATTTGTTTTTTCCCAAACAACAGAGTCTGTGACTTTACTCTTCGTCAAAGTAAGACTGGTGCTTATCCTTCGTCAGCTCAAGGCTGGTATCTGGTTCACTGTATCGTGGATTGCAGCGGAGGGAGTTCTTGTTTGGATAAGTGACCCAGTGCTGTGGATTTAGCTGCAACTTTCGAGAAGCATCCACGGGAGCAGAAGATGAAACCAAGCTGTATCGAAAATTACCCACGCATGGCTCCGTCCATCTTGGGGGAACTTGCCCATACGTCGCAGCGGTGACAGACTTTGACTTTTATTGCAGATAAACGGTTGTATGCATCCTGACACAACCAGGGTCTGAGTGTTCACGAAAGATTCCAAATGTTCCATTAAATTTCCAGACTTTCCTGAACATATTTTCACACGGGTTGGCACATCTTCATAACAGTTTTTTCCGCTGATTCTGTTTATGAACAGACAGGTAGACAGACAGACAGACACACGCAGACAGACGGACAGACAGACACGCAGACAGACAGACAGACAGACAGACAGACACTCACAAAACTTTTTTTAAGGTAAAGAAAGAATATACATTCTGCAGCAAGGCGCTTTGTGCTCAAAATAAACAGGAATGGGAAAAAAAAATGATTATAAAATGGTGGGAGAGAGGGGAGGGAAGGAAGGGAGGTGTAATAAATGACGTTGTTTATTGCGTGCAATTGAAGTTGATGACACAGGGACCGTTTAGGTGGTTTTTACCGGGTTTTTTTTTTTTCCATCTGCGGTGGTATAATTTTTGTCATCATCACATCACACCAAAGTGACACACGCGCAGAAACCAATTTTGCGTTCACGGCACATGTTTCTATCATGTTTGGCATTGTTTTGTTTTGCTTTTATGTGTGTGATTTTCTTTCCTGCAAGTTAGGTAATAAAAGAGCGCAGGACTGTATGGAGTGCTTTTTTCCCCCCATGACACAGGAACCCCAGCTATCATTTTTTTATGACTGAGAGAGGGGTGGAGGGGAAAGGAGTTGTAAAGATGCGGCTATTATCACAATAACCTGCCAAAGCCCCGCGTATTGAAAACCATTTATGACACCCATAAACTCTTGCATCTAAGTTAAGAGAGTAATTCACCCCCAACTCACTATTTCCTGACTAGTCCCGCACTTAATGAACAATCTGAAAAATCCGTATTTAGTTGTTGTAGTTGTGGTTGTTGTTGTTGTTGTTGTTGTTGTTGTTGTTGTTGTTGTTTTTCCATTGCTCTTCTTTTTCGTTCAATCTTTATCCCTTTATTGTATTTGACAATTTCTCAAATTTACGCGGCCCGGTAGGTTTCATTGAAAGACCCACCACGGCGTATAGTTAGGTGGCTGGTTGATTTGTAAACCGAGTGGTGACCTCCCTTTCCCCCTCCCCCTCCCCCCCTCCTCCCCCTCTCTCTCTCTCTCTCTCTCTCTCTCTCTCTCTCTCTCTCTCTCTCTCTCTCTCTCTCTCTCTCTGCTCTGCTCTGCTGTGCTCTGGAAGCAGCTTTTATTTGCTTTACCTCCGGTAAGTGATTTGCGCAGATGTTAATTGCCCCGTCGACGCGTCTTAATTGGTGGATGAATGAAGGCGTATAAATTGTAATGAAGGTCATTATATGTCAGTTTGGTATGATGGAGCCGGAGCACATTAAAGCATAATGAAAAACGAGTTTTTGCGGTCACATGTGTTTGGGTTCTTACTTTACAATGCAGCCTCACAGCATCAACATCCCCCCCCCCCCCCCCCCCCCCCCCACACTTCACACCATCCCCACTTCACCCCCTCAACTCGTTCTCTCAACCCCATCAGCCTTTTTTTCCCTTACGGTGTGTTGGGGTGATGGTGGTGGTGGGTTCTTTTTTTTTCTCTTCACTATCGGCCTATCTCTCTCTCAATTCTCTCAGTTTCTCTCTCTCTCTCTCTCTCTCTCTCTCTCTCTCTCTCTCTCTCTCACACTCTCACACACACACACACACACACACACACACACACAGAGCCTGAGTGAGAGAGAGAGCCTTTTGTCTGGGTTTTTTTTTGTTTTTTTTTGTCTCTTTTGTCTTTGTCCTTCTCAATCTGTGTCTGTGTCTGTCTGTCTGTCTGTCTGTCTGTCTGTCTGTCTGTCCCCCCCCCCCCCCCCCTCTCTCTCTCTCTCTCTCTCTCTCTCTCTCTCTCTCACCCGTTTTACCGCCTCTTTAGCACATCTCTCTCTTCTTCCCCCCTCCCTGTCTATCTCTTTCTCTGTCTTTTCTTTCCTTCTCTCCCTCCGTCCTTTCCTTTAGCATGGAGGGAATTTCAGATGATCATGCACTTGGTGACAAGTTTTTGAAATCTGGCGTGTTGTTAGGTATGGGTATGAGGATTTCAGAAACCACGCGCGAACAAAATGAGCTCAACCTACTTTCGCCTGTTGGCACAAAATCCAATATGGCCGTCACGCAGAAAAGTGACTGTCAAATTGTAGCTTTCGTTACTACTGGAACCTTATGAAATACCATTATTTATATTGTTTTCGGGGTAAGGAATCCATATTTGACATTGACTTAGCGTTTTGAGGTCATTTTGAAGGTCAAATTTTATTTTCAAGATCATTTTGGCCCAAAGATGTCCGACCAAGAGCTACAGTTGGAATTTTCCAGGTCTTTTATGAGAAGGCATCATCAATGGCCATGCAGAAACACTCCATGCTCATTTATAAGAAGGCAGATGACTGTGTTAACCCCGGTCAGATTCCAGTGATTGTAGGTGACTGTCCCTGCTATGCTCAACAGAAGAAGTGTCAGTGGAGGTGTCCTGAGGAGGTTGGTGAATCAAAGATGGTGTGCTTCAGGGGATTCCTCCACACTGAGACGGCATCCCAACAATGTGGGGGGAAGCTGCTGGCTGGATCTGGCTGGGAGCGTGTTCTCCTCGGCAAGAGCGTTCACCCCTGGTGTTGCAGCATCTCTTCTAGGAAGCAGTCCTGTCAAGCGCACACGGTATTCATACCAGCTGACTCTGGCCTGACATATCCAGCACAACTACAGAGGCTTTTTTTGGCTGCAGGAGAACGTCCAGGATCAGGCATACCAGGAAGACAGCCAAGAAGACTGTGCTGATGTACAGCAAAAACTGCCGATCCACTTCTGTCAGTGAAGCCAGAAAGCTGTTGTTCACCATTGGCCTCAAACCTCTTGAGTCCGTCCCACCAGCTCTGCGTGCCTTGTTCCAGCATGTGAGGCGAGCACTACCCGTTGCGGCTTTCACCTGGAAAGAGTCTATCTCCAAACTTCCCAACGTTCCAAGCCCGAGTGAATGGGGATGGCAGTGGAATGACCGAGCCAAGGCATGGGTATCACACTGGACTGATCTGCCAGATGCCAGCAAAGGATGCTCATTGTTGCTCCACTGTGGCTGCTTGGTTGTTTGCAAAGGAAACTGCAAGTGTCACCGAGCTGCAC
>JADBJO010001104.1:167500-175000 GCA_016801955.1 Conus betulinus
TTGGTGGAGGTCTACGTTCTCCACAGCAGGTATTGTTAGTATTATTGCTGTTGTTGTCGTTGTTATTGTTGTTATTATTATTATTATTATTATTATTGTTATTTATTATTATTATTATTATTATTATTATTATCATCATCATCATTATTATTGTTATTCTTATTATGATTCTTATCATTACTGTTATTATCAATAATATTATTTTCATCATTGTTATTATTATTATCATTATTGCTGCTGTTGTTGTTGTTGTCATTGCTCTTGTTGTTGTTATTGTTATTACTGTTTCTGTTATTACTATTGATACTGTAGTAGTAGTAGTAGTAGTAGTAGTAGTAGTAGTAGTAGTAGTAGTAGTAATGATAGTAATAATAGTAGCAGTAGTGGAAGTAGAAGTGTTGGCAGCATCCTCTGCGTCCATACCAAAGGAAAATTCGTTGGAAACGTTCTACATTGGTGGGTGTGTTGGATTGGTGGTGGGATAGTGAAGAAGATGATGATGATGATGATGATGATGATGATGGCAGCAATGATGATGATGAAGATGATGACGATGATGGTGATAAGTACAATGTTTCTAAATGTTACAGAGCACAGGAGGTATTGTGTTCAATGAAGGGCTGATTTTTTCCCTTCGTATGGGCATGAACAAAGTGGGCAGGTAGAGAGTGCTTTGTATACTCTCTCTCTCTCTCTCTGTCTCTCTGTCGTCCGAGAGATACAGACACCTGTAGCGTTGGCGAGGAAAAATACGCAACACTGTCAGAGACGCATTTCTTGATGGATGAAATGCCATTTTGTAGATCCAGTCTTCCCATGTTGTAGATCCAGTCTCCCCATGTTGTAGATCCAGTCTTCCCATGATCCAGTCTTCCCATGTTGTAGATCCAGTCTTCCCATGTTGTAGATCCAGTCTTCCCATGTTGTAGATCCAGTCTTCCCATGATCCAGTCTTCCCATGTTGTAGATCCAGTCTTCCCATGTTGTAGATCCAGTCTTCCCATATTGTAGATCCAGTCTTCCATGTTGTAGATCCAGTCTTCCCATGTTGTAGATCCAGTCTTCCCATGATCCAGTCTTCCCATGTTGTAGATACAGTCTTCCCATATTGTAGATCCAGTCTTCCCATGTTGTAGATCCAGTCTTCCATGTTGTAGATCCAGTCTTCCCATGTTTGTAGATCCAGTCTTCCCATGTTGTAGATCCAGTCTTCCCATCCATAGTCTTGTAGATCCAGTCTTCCCATGTTGTAGATCCAGTCTTTCCATTTAACCAGTGCCATGTTCAACCCTGGCTAGAAACCAGCCGGGAACGGGAAAAAAAATCCCTTTAGTAAATTCCTCCAAGGGACTCAAACCTACTACCTCCCAGCCAACAACCCAGACAATTACATCACTACGGCTAATAGGAGAGAGAGGAGAGAGAGAGAGAGAGAGAGAGAGAGAGAGAGAGAGAGAGAGAGAGAGAGAGAGGAGGAGAGAGAGAGAGAGAGGGAGAGAGAGAGAGAGAGGAGAGAGAGAGAGAGAGAGAGAGAGAAGGGGTTGAGGAAACGGAGTAGTAGCAGAGGGGAGGGGGTTACAATATAAAATACATAATTCACAAGAAAGTCATCCTCGTGATCAAATCCATGGAAGGAAAGAAAACGCTGAGCACATGCCTCAAATAACTCCTGGATGGCCCAAAAAATCTGGTCGGGGAGGGAGAAAAGGGAGTAAGGGGGGGGGGGGGGGGCATTTTTTTTCCCCCTCTGACACCCGCCCCGCGACACGCACTGTGGATACGCCGGCCGTGATGGTTACAGATATGATTATGCCGTCGACTGATTTGCTAATGATGTATCTGACTGCTGCTAACGACGGTAGTTAGCGGGGCCTGGCCGTGGGAGCCATGTCATAACTGTCATTGCGGTGTATGGCCAGCAGCATCTGCGCTGCTGCTGCCATTTCGGATATAACCACTGACACACATTAAAGATGGCCCCCCCCCCCCCCCCCCCCCGGGCACGTATGTGTTTTGTTCTGTTATGAGGGGGGGGGGGGGGGGGGAGGGGGGGGAAAGGGGAGGGGGGGCTTGGGAGAAAGGGGAGGGGATGCAGGGATGGGAATCGAGGGAGGTCAGGGGGAGGTGTGGAGGGGGGGGGGGGGGGGGGGGGGGAGTTGCTGGTGAGGATGTATGGAGTATTACTAAGTTCAAAAGAAGTACTTTTCGTGAAAAAATGAGGTTTTTTTTTTTTTTTTTTTTTTTTTTTTTTTGTCGTCGCTAAGGGGGTAATTATGCTCCATAGATCTAATCCTCACACAAAAAGTAGAGTAATTATCTTCCTCTCCATACTGATCCCAACGTCATAATTGTAGATGGGCATAAAATAGGTTATCAGGACTCGCTGTGGTGTGTTTGTTACACGAGGCATTTGTTGAAAAGTATTGCCACAACTGTTCTTTTCAGCTGTAGATATCTCTCTCTGGATGCTAAAGACGAATGCCTTTCATTCTGTTGTTGTTGTTGTTTTCAGCATACTGTCTGATAGACCAACAATGTGAACATGCAGATATTAAAAGTATTGCTTCGCCAGAAAACGCAGGGAAGACTTCTGGACTGAGAACTGGACACCATCCATCCCCACGGCCTGAACTCAGAATTGAACTTCTAACCCAACACGGGCTTGGTAGCAGAGCAAGACCTTAATAATACCGTTCAGCAGTAGTGCCCATGTGTACCCCGAGACCCCTGGGTGGGGGTGGGGTGCTGTGAGTTGTGTGTGTGTGTGGTGGGGGGGGGGGGGGGGGTGCGGGGAGAGGGGAGACGGAACTGGTGGCAAGGGTTCCAGTGGTGTGACTCTGGGTCTCGTGGCAGGGACTAGTAGCGTTTGGTTTTGATTATGTGGATGGGAAGATATAGACGGATAGAGATAGAGGAGAGAGGAGTACAGTTCATCCCCCCCCCCCCCCCCCTTGGAGAGAGAGAGAGAGAGAGAGAGAGAGAGAGAGAGAGAGAGAGAGAGAGAGAGAACTACAGAGAGAGGGGAGACGGAACTGGTGGCAGGGGTTCCAGTGGCGTGACTCTGGGTCTCGTGGCAGGGGACTGGTAGCGTTTGGTTTAGATTGTTGTGTGTGGATGTGTGATGTAGACGGATAGAGGTAGAGGAGAGAGGACTAACCCCCCCCCCCCCCCCCCCACCCAGAGAGAGAGAGAGAGAGAGAGAGGAGAGAGAGTACGGTTCATTCCCCCCCCCCGTCCCCCCCCCCCCCCCCCCCCCCCCCCTCATGCCGCCCCAGCCTTGTTCCCTATTTTCAGGTCTTTCGTGCAGTTATCCGTTCTCAGTCAGGTAGAATGTGATTTTTTCTCATGGTTTGCAGTTTTGAGCCTTGATTGAGTTATAGTCAGGAAAACCTTGTGATTGAAAAAATAATTGTTCTCAGATGGAATAAAATTCCCCTTGAGGAAGGCCTCGTGGTCGAAATATTGGGGACTAATTTACAAACTTGTTGGTTTTTTCCATTAAATAGATTGTGTGTGAATATATATAATATATATATATATATATATATATATATATATATTATATATATATATAATATATATAGATAGAAGATAGAAATATATATAGAGTCACTCACCATGGTGGAAAGAGTCACTCACCAGGGTTTGAGTATGGTGATCGGGGGGAACAGGAAGTAAACCAAGCAAGCTTTCTGCTCATAGAGCTGTCATCAGGCTTAGAGTCAGCGGGTGACAGAGACAGATCTTATATGAGGGACTGGCAATGAAAAAGAAGAAGGAATGAAACAGAGCTCAGAGACAAAAGGAAGTTTACTGGGGTTAAGCAGTGAGTAGGAATCATGAACAAATTAAAGTGGAAAGCAAGAGGCCTGTTCAAAAAAAAAAAAGGGGAGGGGGGGAGGGAGTAGTAGTAGAGAAGGGGAAGGGGGTGCCTGAAGCTCAGCTGCTGCTGTCACTCTCTGGTGTTCAAGCCGGCAGGGGCGAGGGTCCCCAGTCGTGCAATGATGGACGACTCCATAAAGAGGCGATAGAGTCCACTGGACCGGTTCTGCCAGACAGCAGCCACTCTCGCATGGGTGAAGTTGTGGTAGGGGCTGTTGAAGTGAGAGCCCATGGGATCTTCATACCTGCACCCTCAGCCGCATTGAGCGAAGGTGCTCAGAGAAACGCTCATTCAGGCTGTGGTACGTCTCCCCAGTGTATTTTCTTTGAACACAAGGTGCAAGTAATGACGTACACCAGGTCTGCAGATTGACAGTTGAAGCTTGCTAGGACCCTGAACTGGCCAGATGGACCAGCAACTGTGGTGCAGCTGTCAATGATGAGGGACATGTCTTGCACTCTTTGCGAGTGCATGGGTGTGTGCCCAGGGGTTGTGCTCTCGCCTTGCAGACAGAGGGCACGCTAGATGGTCCCTCAAATTTGTGTCTCTCTGAAGGTATCAAAATTTGTGTCTCTCTTGAAGGCTATCAAGGGTGGTTTTGGGAAGGTTTCTTTCAGTTTGGGGTCAAGCTGGAGGAGGTGGAGATTGTTGAGAAGGATGTTGCGGACAGGGAGGTTGTGAGGGTGAAAGGTGAGCACAGCCACTGTACGGTCTGCTTGATCGTCTGAACGATCAGCAGAAGTCAACGTCTGACTGCGAGGAATACAGATATATGAATATAGAGATGTGTGTGTGTGTGTGTGATGTGTGTGTGTTTGTGTGTGTCCGCGCGCGCGCACGCGCACGTGTGTGTGTGTGTGTGTGTGTGTGTGTGTGTGTGTGTGAGTGTGTGTGTGTGTGTGTGTGTGTGTGTGTGTGAACATCAAACAGCATAGATGGTGACAGTAAACAGTCTAAACAATAGTGTCAGTAAGCAATGTAAATTATATCAGTAAGCAGCGTAAAGAGTGAAAGTAAACAGCGTGAACATTGACAGTGAGCAAGGCATGAAGTGACAATAATTAACATAGTAAACGGTGACATTAAGCAATGTATATAGTGACAGGAAACAATATGTAATTTATAGCAGTAAGCAGGGCAAATAGTGACAAAAACAGGGTAATGAAATGATAGTGAACAATGTTTGAAGTGACAGTAAATAACGTTTAATAGTAACAATAAACAATGTATATAGTGACAGGAAACAATGTATTTATAGCAGTAAGCAGCGCAAATAGTGACAAAAACAGTATGTAAAGAATGACAGTGAAACAATGTTTGACAGTGACAGTAAATAACTTTGTGAATAGTAGTGACAATAAACAATGTATATAGTGATAGTACCAAACAATGTATATAGTGACAGGAAACAATGTATACAGTGACAGTAATCAGCGTAAATAGTGACGTTGAGCAATGTGCATAGTGAAAATAAACGATATAAACAGTGATAGTATACAGTGTATAAAATGACAAATAACCAGTGTAAACGGTGACGGTAAAGTTTTTAGCAGGCAACATGAATAGTTACAGCAAAAACAGCGTAGTGACAGTAAACAGTGTATTTAGTGAATAGCTCTGTAAACAGTGTAAATAACGTCTTTAAACAGTGTCTAAACAAATTGCACTTTTTTTTTCTGAGAGATAAAGTCTCAAAATCTGCTTTTTTTCCTCCCTGTGGGTAATTAACTGATCATCACATTCATCTTGTATGGCTGTCTAAAACATGAACTATATATTTTTTTTTAAATCGCATAACTTTTCTTGAACACATTGTAACCTGGCGAGTGTGTGCACTGCTGTAGACAATCGTTCCTGTTTCATGCAGAGATGTTAGCATATATCGGATTTGGATGTTCTTTTTACAGAAACCTTTGTCTGATTGACAATTCATACCTTTTGTTTGAAACTGAGAGTAAAAATTAAGCAGAGTAACAGATGTATCTATCACGGCCTACTTCTGCCTTTAGTTTCGGACTTTAATTTCTGCGTAGGCAGGCTTGTACTCCTGCGGATACTCCCTGTATAGATAGCAAGGATTAATCCCATCTACCCAAGAAAGGGAGCGGAGTTTTACGTGTGTGACCGTTTTCTATCGCGCCATTACGGCAGTCATACTCAGCTTCGGGGAAGGTGCATGCTATGTGTTACGTGTCGTCCATACCAACAGCCAAACTGGCCTTCTCTTCGGAAAGTTGGTGATGGTGTTTTACGTGTGTTCAAAATGTTACGCGTGCGTTCACACATGGAACTTCGTTTTATAGTGTCATTCAAATGACTATATGGCAGATAGTGTCAGAACCAATTTTAACTCCGAGGGAAAGATCCCCCTGTACCGAAACAGCCAGGCGGAAATTCAAACCGGCACAACCCCAGGATCACCAAGATTACGTGTCCGGCGCTCCACCACTGAGCTATTCCGGTCCCAAGTTCCGGACTGAACAGTCGAGCTTTTGTATTTCAGATCTATGTAGGTGTATGCGTATAAGTTTCTTTCACACGAGGACTGTCTGTGATTCACTGGTTCTCTTTGCTCATGGTGGTTGTATTTTACTTTGTGACAACCTTTAGGTCGCCCCTGAATTGCCGACTAGGTTTTTAACCCCTTGACTTCTTATGACGAATATACTGGTCAGTAAGACTGTAGCCTCCATGGGATGGGGTGGGTACACTGTCTGTCTGTCATGGCCTGTTTTCGTGAGTGGCAGGGACGAGTTGATTAAGGGCAGGACGAGTTAACTCAAGGGCAGGACGAGTTAACTCAAGGGCAGGACGAGTTGACTCAAGGGCAGGACGAGTTAACTCAAGGGCAGGACGAGTTAACTCAAGGGCAGGACGAGTTAACTCAAGGGCAGGGCAGGACGAGTTGACTCAAGGGGAGGACGAGTGAAGTCAAGGGCAGGACGAGTTGACTCAAGGGCAGGACGAGTTAACTCAAGGGCAGGACGAGTAAAGTCAAGGGCAGGACGAGTTAAATCAAGGACAGGACGAGTTAACTCAAGGGCAGGACGAGTAAAGTCAAGGGCAGGACGAGTTAACTTAAGGGCAGGGACGAGTTAACTAAAGAAGCAAGTGTACACATAACATACTTAAATTCTTTTAAGTCTGCACTCACAGATCTTTTTTCAAGAAAAGGGGGGGCGGGATTTGGGGGGGGGGGGGGGGGGGGGGAGGAAATCATCAGTTAAGAGGTTAGCAAGCCAAGCCTGTGACTGCTGATGTGACGAACCAGAATTAAAACTTCTGAATTCGATGGCATCGATATCATCTTGGAACTTTTTTTCCCCTTTTTTTCTTTCTTTCTTTTTTTTTTTTTGTTTTGTTTTGTTTTGTCTCCAGGAGTCAGTGTCAAACTTGTCAACAGTGGTTGTTTGTTTGTGGGTTTCAGGTTTGGTTCCAGAACCGGCGGCCAAGTGGCGGAAAGGTCTGGAGCCCAGAGTGTCCATCCCTCCCATGTCTGGTAAGGGGAATGCTCAGCTCTTTCCTTTCGTGCTCCTTCATGATGTACTGGCCTGGTCAGTGCGGCTCCTCCTGCAATTAGGCAAAGTGTGTCTGTAACTGTGGAACTCGCGAACATC
>JADBJO010001104.1:180000-185000 GCA_016801955.1 Conus betulinus
TCTCCACATGCTCGTGCTCGCACGCACACACAAGGCCAGCACACACGATCATTGATGCGCGCGTGTACGCATGCACACTCACTTGCCCTTTTATGTGCATGCAAGTGCGCGTGCGAACACACACACACACACATGCACTCACACACACACACACACACACACACACACACACACACACACACACACACACACACGCATTGCGTTCATCACGTGCAACGTCACGAACACTGCGAACTTAATAGTGCCCGCGTCCATCTTTAGTCCGTAGTAAGAAAGGGAAGTAATCGACTTTTAGTTTGACTCTGATTATATCACACACACTGATTGAATTGTTTCCCTTGTGTCTCAGAACTGATACCGCCGCTGCATGGGAGCAAACTAGAGTCATATTATGTGTGTGTGGTGGGGGGGGGGGGGGGGGGGGGGGTGGGGGGGGATGGGGGGGGGGGGGGTTGATGGGAAAGATGGGGATGCCCTACGTGGTCGTGCAGGCCAAAGAGTGCGGTGCCCGGCACAGCGGCGTAGAAGTGTGTGTACTCAACCAACCCTGCAAAAGCCCCATGTGTGTTTATGCCCATGTGAGTGTGCATACGAGTGAGAGAGAGAGAGAGTTTGGAAACGAAGAGTTCATTGCACATTACAAGAAACCCATGGGACATGGTTTCCTCGTAAAATCCATATAACCATCGCCTTCAAGAAAACAACAATATGGAAATTCATTGCACTAATAGTGAACCCATGCGATGTGACTTCCTTTGATAAATTCATGTAGCCAACCACCTTCTTCAAGAAACCAGCGATCATTATCACTGATGTTGCTGCCTTCTATTGACTCGTTTTCCTGCTTAAGGCCGGCCTAGCATGATGGTCGGGACCTTACTACTGAAAATAGTTACCAATTTTCCTGAAAACAGATAGTTATGGTCCATGAAAATAGCGCTAGGTGATGACAATCTATGTGCACACAACTGTGATCATTGAACGGACTGTAGACCTTTCAAAGATAGCTTCGCTGTGCCCGCGGAATGCCAGAAACCGGAAATTATTAGCTATAATTATTTATCTTTAGTTTCTAGGCTCGCTATTCTCTCATGTTTTTCACAGCATCTTTTCTTTTCTTTTTTCTTTCTTTCTTTCTTTTTTTTTTTGTGTGTGTGTGTGTGTGTGTGTGTGTGTGTGTGTGTGTGTGTGTGTGTGTGTGTGTGTGAAAGTTGTTGATTTCACATCATAGTTACAATTTTCCTGGAGCGGCAGTTACTGTTTTTGATGGGAAAACCAGTCACTGTCATCCTTTGACGCTAATAAGCTCCTATACTAACGTAGGATCAAGAGGACATTGCTTTGGCGATGTAGCCCCCCCCCCCCCCCCCCCCCCCCCCCCCCCCCCCCCCCCCCCCTCTCCTTCCCTGCCCACCTCCCAGCAGCCCCTCCTGTCCTATGCTTACCTACCTACCCCCCCCCTCTTTTTCCCCCCTCACCGCCGACACCACTCCCTTTCCACGTTCCTCAATCTTCCACCATTTCCATCCACCTATCCCACACACTCCCTACCCCCAAACAACGCCCCTTCCCACCCCTCGCTCGCTCTCTCCTTCACCCCTCTCTCGCAGTGTTGCGCAGGGATTCAGCCCGGCCGGAGTTCACCCCTTAATGATAACACGTGGGAACTTCCCCCATCCCCGATCCTCCTGTGAACCTTTTTCCAGTGAACTTCGCTCTAAGTGAACTCTTTTCCAGTGAACTTTTTTTTCAGCGACACAACAACAGAAATCTTGTCAGTTGGCCAGTGTGGCTTGAGAAAGGTTGAAATAAACCGAAATATTGCCATATCTCATGGGTGTTATGTGGCTTCTATATTTTTCATCTTCCTAACACATGGGAACTTTCTCACACCCCTAACCAGATATATATCACAGTCCTGTCTGGTTTGGGCATGTACCTTGCCATGATTCCCTGTCCGAGGTCGCTGCGTTTGATATATTATATCGTGGGAGAGTGGACATCCTACAGACCAGAGAGCAACAAAAGTCTGCTGGATGGACATTGATGTGGAAGAACTGGCCGTACGCCAAAGGTAGGATTTTGCTCCAAATTACTGCCTAATCCATATATGCGTTTCGAAGCCTAGCATAAGTTTGAGACAGCATTTCATATTAAACTGATATCAGATCAAGCACACACACACACACACACACACACACACACACACACACACACACCACCACCACCACCACCACACCACCACCACCACCCCATTTCAATTTTACTTTAATTTCACCGTAATTTCATATAATTTCCACCGATGACATCATTTTTTTTCACATTTCAACCGATGACATCATTTACCATTTTCAAATACATGACCTTCCCCTTGGCTGACGTCACATTTCAGGCCTTCTCTCTCTCACACGTGACCCTTTCTTTGCACCAGGTGGTTCCTCCTAAATATCCTATTCCTTGTTTTTAATCTGTCTGCTTGGAACCACCTTGCTTGTACCTTGAAGGGCATAGGCAAAAATTAAAAAAAAAAAGGTATATGAACTTTCAGACACAGTATAGATTCTCAAAACCATCTCGCTGTGTCTGTCTATGAATACTCGAACCTTGAAGCAAGGCCTTGACGCATTAATGTTTGGTTTGCAGCCAGTGGACTGGAAATACCTCTACGTACCCGCCCAGTTGCATGGGTCTGAAGACGGACAACAAGGGAGGTCGCCTAGGTGTTCAGATATCTGCCATGGCAATGACCTGCCCATTTACGGTCACTCAAAGTCACTCCGACAAGGAAAGAATGGGGGAAATGAATGCCGCTCTTTCCTTCCCAAGTCTCTCTGTCTGTGTCTCTCTCTCTGTCTCTCTCTGTCTCTGTCTCTCTCTCTCTCTCTCACACACACACACACAACACCACACACACACACACACACACACACACACACACTCACATACACACAAAGTTGTAGTCCCGAGATGGAAGTTCAGATTCAGCCTGCTTCCCCCCCCCCCCCCCCCCTACCCCCCTCCCCCTATTTCTTCTTCTCCTCGCAGTGATTTGCTATTCTCAAAATCTTATGTACACTCGGTTTTTATTTTAGGACAACTATAAAACTCACATTCCAGTTGTTTCAACTGACATGTGGAAAACCGGGGGTTTGTATTTAAGCTGTGCCCACCATTTAAAGCTTTACGACGACTAAACTTAAGATCAGTGTGTGCATCATGACCAAATGTAACAATCCTGTTTCTTGTCACCTGCCCGTTCCCTCGTCAAAAACAACAGACATGATCACAAAAAAAAAAAAAAAAAAAAATCGTTTGAGACAATATAAGGGACGCAACTCTTGTAAAATTAAATCAGTCCAACCGCACAAAGAAATTGCCTCCCATGTCGAGTAATGCTGTCACGCGGTTGTGAGTCAGTGTACTTGCAGGCTGGCCCATGATCCATTGCGTTATCTATCTGTCGGAAATTCCAACAGCGATGACATCAGTCTAAAGCTTGCGTCCTGAAGTTGCGCGAGCGAACAGGAGCGTTCACTGCGCCAGCCTTCTCCTTCCCCATCTGAAGGAACTTGATAGACGTGGACGACTCACTCAATGGATCTCAATGAATGTTGTTTATAATCCAGCCGACGGCAAAAGGGCCCATATCAGGGCGGCCACCCCGTTGAAGTCGACTCTCAATTCAGAAGGGGGCAAAACTCACATTATTCACACAACACATTGAACAGGGGGACAAAACTCACATTATTCACACAACACATTGAACAGGGGGACAAAACTCACATTATTCACACAACACGTTGAACAGGGGGCAAAACACATTATTATTCACACAACACATTGAACAGGGGGACAAAACTCACATTATTCACACAACACGTTGAACAGGGGGACAAAACTCACATTATTCACATAACACATTGAACAGGGGACAAAACTCACATTATTATTCACACAACACGTTGAACAGGGGGACAAAACTCACATTATTCACACAGCACATTGAACAGGGGGACAAAACTCACATTATTCACACAACACGTTGAACAGGGGGCAAAACTCACATTATTCACACAACACATTGAACAGGGGACAAAACTCACATTATTCACATAACACATTGAACGCACTTCCTCACATTATTCACACAACACATTGACAAAACACATTATTCACACAACACATTGAACACACTTCTCTCACATCATTTCACACAACACATTGAACACACTTTCTCACATTATTCACACAACACATTGAACACACTTTCTCACATTATTCACACAACACATTGAACACACTTTCTCACATCATTCACATACAACACATAGGGACACTTTCTCACATTGTTCACACAACACATTGAACACACATTCTCACGTTCTTCACACAATACACTGACTGAACACACTTTCTGACATTATTCACACAACACATTGAACACATTATCTCACATTCTTCACAGAACACACTGAACACACTTTCTCAATTATTCACGCAACACATTGAACACACTTTCTCACATATTTTCACACAACACATTGAACACATTTTCTCACATTATTCACACAACACATTGAACACACTTTCTAAAAGTACGCCGGCATTGCTTTAAAATCTTCCTTCCTTAAAATATACAATGCACATAGATCACTCTCTCGCCATCATCCCCAAACCCTGATTATTTACAGTTTATGAAACCAAAGGTTTGAGAAATATGGCGTGCCACTGCCAGTCAACAAACACAGGACGTTCTAGAAATCCGGAAATAATGACAGAGTATAGCCAATCAAAATACTGGAAACTTTCTAGAACGTTCTGAATCTATGATGTACTACAGCAAATTAAAATGATCGGATCATTAAAAGAGTTCTAGAACAATGACGCAGTACAATTAGCCAAAATGCATGGAGCACACTAGAAATGATTTTGCTTTTCGGAGTTGCTTACGCTTTCAGAACGATTCCTGAATTATTACGTCTTCTATGTTTTTACGTCAT
>JADBJO010001104.1:197500-207500 GCA_016801955.1 Conus betulinus
ATCACACCCACACACCATGGGTTAGGACCTGACGTACCCTGTCTTCTGTGCCGTGCATCAATGCCACACACCATGGGTTAGGACCTGACGTACCCTGTCTTCTGCTGCCGTGCATCAATGCCACACATCATGGGTTAGGACCTGACGTACCCTGTCTTCTGTGTCGTGCATCAATGGCCACACCATGGGTTAGGACCTGACGTACCCTGTCTTCTGTGCGTGCATCAATGCCACACACCATGGGTTAGGACCTGACGTATGCATCACACATCATGGGTTAGGACCTGACGTACCCTGTCTTCTGCGCCGTGCAACAATACCACACACCATGGGTCAGGACCTGACGTACCCTGTCTTCTGTGCCGTGCATCAATACCACACCCTGGATTAGGACCTGACGTACCATGTCTTCTGCGCTGTGCATCAATACCACACACCATGGGTTAGGACCTGACGTACCCCGTCTTCTGTGCCGTGCATCAATGCCACACACCATGGATTAGGACCTGACGTACCCTGTCTTCTGTGTCGTGCATCAATGTCACACTATGGGTTAGGACCTGACGTACCCTGTCTTCTGTGCCGTGCATCAATGCCACACACCATGGGTTAGGACCTGACGTACCCTGTCTTCTGTGCCGTGCATCAATGCCACACACCATGGATTAGGACCTGACGTACCCTGTCTTCTGTGTCGTGCATCAATGTCACACTATGGGTTAGGACCTGACGGACCCTGTCTTCTGTGCCGTGCATCAATGTCACACCATGGGTTAGGACCTGACGTACCCTGTCTTCTGTGCCGTGCATCAATACCACACACCATGGGTTAGGGACCTGACGTACCCCGTTTCTGCGCGCCGTGCAACAATGCCACACATCAAGGATTAGGACCTGACGTACCCTGTCTTCTGCGCCGTGCAACAATGCCACACATCATGGATTAGGACCTGACGTACCCCGTCTTCTGCGCTGTGCAACAATGCCACACATCATGGGTTAGGGCCTGACGTACCCTGTCTTCTCTGCAAAGACCGAAAAGCTTACACATACTTCTGTTGAATATGGCTATCGACAGATATTTCGCTGTCTGTCGATGTCTCTCTTTCTCTTTGTACATCTGATTGTCTGTATATCATGCTCAGTCTGTCTGTATGTGTCTAATCTTAATGTAAGTTAAGCTCTCTGCCTGCCTGTCTGCCTGTCTATCTGTCTGTCTGTCTGTCTGTCTCTGTCTCTGTCTCTGTCTCTCTCTCTCTCTCTCTCTCTCTCTCTCTCTGTACCTCTATCTCTCTGTGTGTCTACCTTTGTATGTATCACAATGTCTGTTAGCCCCCCCCCCCTCTCTCTCTCTCTCTCTCTCAATCTCTCTCTCTCTAATTTGGTTGCGAAGATTCAGCTTTTGAACCTAAACGTCTGTGCCATGTAAAATCTCGTTATATCAATAATACGTCATCATAAGTTCATAGTTTTAGATTGCTTGATACTCGTTTGCATTCTGTACTTCTAAAATTATGGGGATGATGCATGAGGTTTTGAATTTTGTTCTTCATCTGTGATTGACAAAATCTGCTTTGAAAGAAAAAATCTGTATGCAAACACGAACATTTCCAAACGCGTCAGTTTAGATAATTTGTAACTTTCTTATATGTATCAATTGTTTTGAGTAAACTATGAGTTGAAATTAATTAAACGGGATGAATATGCACTGCTGTTTAAAGTTAATATGTAATTGTCGTATCTTGACGAAAGGGAGAAAACATTCGAGTAGCTGAGTTTCTAATTCTCTGTGTACGAAAGGCTTTTCGGGCAATTATGAAAAGCAAGGGATACGGGTATATGCGGTATTTTATCAAGGGAAATTAGACAGCATAAATACCGGCGGATATTGAGTAGAACCACAGGAGTGTACACATATATGCAAGCATACATGTATGATGTTTTGTCGTGGAACCGTACAATGTCGTTAGCATGAGATAAATGTAAGAGCATTTCAGTTGAGCAGCAGTCTGCGTAAGTTGTGTGCGGAATATTTCATCAAGTGCGATAGCAATCAACAGTCAGTTTTACACTTCTAACATTGTCAAAATCGTAACGATTGAATGATTTGAAGTTGAAAATAAACCTTCGTTTTTTGTTTCATTTACTACCCTTCGCTGGCTGCTTTGGGGGTGCTGTTGGATTCTTTTTTTAACCCTTGGTGGTGAGAACACCACAGTATTACGGACTGTGGTGTGTCTCTATTTGACGCCAGGAGCACAGAAACAATCAGCCGTGTCTCTTTATGAGTCCGATCCAGCGGACGAAAGGCCTAGGAGTAGGCAATACAAATAGATCTGCCTTCGAGAGGGATTACGATGGTTCCCTCATGCAGCTAGTGAACAGTTTTCATTTATTATATATATTTTCTTAATTTTATATGTTCCCATTTCCTGCATCTTCAACCCACCCCCACCCCCACCCCCGCCCCCACCCCATAGGTTAAAATATTTGCCAAGTCATTACTGTGATGACGGGGGGGGTTGTTGGCCCGCGCTTGTTTTTCCCACACTATTAGATTGTCGTCTTTGTATTTGTCTGACTTAATTCAAGTTTAAAAGGCTGTGCCAGCCTTGAATAAAAGTTACTCTGTTAGGTTTTTTTCTTCTCGGAGCAAGAGCTACCCTACATGTTTATTTTTGATTGAATGATTTGCCGTTTCTGTTAGAAAGTAGATGAGATTAACGTATATTTTGAATAGTGTTACTCCGATCTCCATGATTACGGACCATGATGTTCATCTGGATGGTCCCATGATCAGCAGAACAGTTTAAGAAATATGGCTATAGTGTCCATTAAATGATGGGCCAATTTAGGAAATTGAGATGATGTGATTTTTTTTTTTTTTCATTTAAAAGCAAATCGACTTTAATGCAGTTTGATTTTGATAACAAACATGTAAGCCAGTCATGTACTATCGACCCGTATTGACGGAAAGTAACGGCGTTACGCATGCTGAACAACACATATTACTAGAGCAGGCTTGATTAAGTTTTTTTTTTTCTGAACAACAAATAAAAAAAGAAGGGGAGAGAGAGAGAGAGAGAGAGAGAGAGAGAGAGAGAGAGAAAAGAAAAAAGAAAAAAAAAAAAAAAAAAAAAAAAGCAAAACAGTGAATTCCTGGCGTACTCAAACTCCGGGTACGAAAAAGCTGATGATTTTTTGCTCTGGTTGCCTCAAACACGTGCTAACATATGTTGATGAATTTTCGTACCAGTGTCGCCATTTCCCACGAGATCACCTTGTTTATTAGCGTCACGTTCAGGTCTCAAGTTCGCATGAATCTTACATTGAACCGCTGCCGTCGGTAAGTGCCACCATATTACAAAAAAAAAAAAAAAAAAAAAAAAAAAGATAATGCTAGCATGTTAGGACTCGATCGTAAAACAAGACACACGGAAAACGCCTCCAGCGATTTACCTGAAAATGGGAGAGCACGCAAATACAGCAGTTACGGGCCTTTCATCGTTAGATTTCTTTATCCGCTTACGATCTGATGGCATAGGCTACAGTGTGACCTTGCCTGGTGATAAATATTTTCACCAGCCATTCTTTCAGATGGGGTAAATGACCTTATATAGTTACACACAGTAAACTTTCACCCCTTTCTTTCTGTCAGTCTGTCTGTCCTCCCCCCCCCCCCCCCTCTCTCTCTCTCTCTCTCTCTCTCTCTCTCTCTCTCTCTCTCTCTCTCTCTCAATTCAATTCAGTTCAATCAACTTTATTGTCCATCGGAAATTTTTCTTCTGCTCCACATCATTTCACAAGTACATAAGACATTACAAAAAGACATTATAAATCGTTACATAAAAGTCTGTGTTAGCATATGTATTTGCATATACATCAACACACACACCCTACCCCACCCCACACATGCACACACACCACGCACCCCCCCCCCCCCCCCCCCCCCCCGCACGCACACACACATATATGCATACACACATGAAATAAACATTAAATCCGTAAGACAAAACATTACATAGATTATAAAAACAATACATAAAAAACACAACCTCACCCCGGACCAATGCCCAAACACTAAAACATACACACATGCGTACACCCCCCCCCCCCCCCCCCCCCCCCAACCCCACCACACACACGCACGCACGCACGCACACACGCACACAGTCACAGTCTCAGTAAAAGCATGATATTGCAGACTGAATTGTTCATGTCTGAGAGACAAGGGTCATGACAGTCAAACACAGGCTTCAGACTTTAAAATGCTAATGGCACTTGGTATAAAAGACTTCTTGAAGACATTGTTCTGTGCTCTGGGCATTCTCTCTCTCTCTCTCTCTCTCTCTCTCTCTCTCTCTCTCTCTCTCTCACTCTCTCTCTCTCTCGTTTGTCTGGTGCACAGACTTCGTCTCCGTTGTGGATGAATGCACCACGCTAATGAGTGCGTATCCGAGTACCTTGTACTCTGAGGGGCTGACAGCCTGTGTATTAGCACATACCGTGCATGTGGATCGTATTTCAAGCATACTTGTGCCTCTATGTGCTTGCACGCGCGAATCATTCCTTCCCTAACTAATCACGTTAAGCCGGGCGAAGTCAGTTGCGCGGGGAAGAAAAGCGCTGGACGTGGGTCAAGTGTTTGTTGGTCCCCATGACCCGTGAGTGGCCCGCCAGTTCCTGTTAACCTTCCTACCGATTAGCTGATCACAGTGGAACCTGTCCACAACGAGTCAAGGTGGCAAGGTTTTTACTGGATCACATACTTTCCCTAGGAGAATTCTTGGTCTGTGCTTTTGCAGAAGGAGGTGTTTTAACGTCGTTCCGTGTTATCGTGACAAGGACATACTAGGATGGTATCCCGTCCCCTTTGAATTGGCAATGAAATTGTAACGTTCACTGACAGCTCAGTCCTGATACACTGCTGATCTCCCAGCGTTGGTCATGGCTCTTCAAACGGTCTTTTTTTTTTTTATCCAGAGCATGTAGAAGTTCTTATGCGTTCGGATACCTGTCTGCTTTACAAGCCATTGCTGGCCATAACCTCAGGCACCTTCAACTCCAGAATTTCTCTCTCTCTCTCTCTCTCTCTCTCTCTCTCTCAAAAAAAAAAAAAAAAAAAAAAAAAAAAAAAAAAAAGTGTACATCTGTCTGGAATATAATGGTTAGAACACAGTTTTCGCTCGGGGTCCTGAACATGTTGGCATTCGAGGCAATAAGGTCACTGATCAACTTGCTAAGAGCGCCACATGAAACCGATTCCGCAAGTTGTCCACCCCACACCCCGATCTGAAACTCACAGCTCAGGGACATGTCTAAGACCCTGGTGCAGGGGGCTGGAACGCACGCCAACCGGATAACAAACTCATCCAGCTCCGTCCAAACCTGAAAGAATTTTTACTGTCTGCACAGATAGCAAACTCATTTAGCTCCGTCCAAGCCTGAAAGAATTTTTACTATCTGCACAGATAACAAATTCATCCAGCTCCGTCCAAACCTGAAAGAGTTTTTACTATCTGCACAGATAACAAACACATCTGCTCTGTCCAAACCTTAACAAGTTTTTACTATCTGCACAGATAACAAATTCATACAGCTCCGTCCAAACCTGAAAGAGTTTTTACAATCTGCACAGATAACAAACTCATCCAGATCCGTCCAAACCTGAAAGAGTTTTAACTGTCTGCACAGATAACAAACTCATCCAGCTCCGTCCAAACCTGAAAGAGTTTTTACTATCTGCACAGATAACAAACTCATCCAGCTCCGTCCAAACCTGAAAGAGTTTTTACTTTCTGCCACTGCTGGCCGTACAGAGAAAACAGTCTTGTGCGAATACTACGGAGGTCACTCCTTTCACACACTCTCGTGTCTTTTCAACGGCGAAGAAGCTCCGTGTTGCAATTCCGTCTGATGTACAGCTGACTGTAAAACATGTTCTTATAGGCTGTCAGGATATGTATGATGTCATATATCAACACCTTACAGCACACTCCATGAAAACCTTGTTCAGAGATGTTCCACTTGATGAAATTGTGGGAGATAATTTTTCTTCTTCTCTCTCTCTCTTTTTTTTTTTTTTTTTTTCTTTTCTTTTTTTCTTTTTTTTCTTTTGTCTGTCTAACATTTTCACGAAAGAAAGACTTCTAAACAACATTGCTTACGGAAATCTGTCGTAATGAGCTGTGGATTTGTCAGTCTTTCGGAGAGAGAGAGAATCAACCAAGCACGTATGTGCAGTACTCGTCTCGTCCATGTTAATGAGTCCACGGCAACAGAGTGTATATGGGGGTGGGGTGGGATGTAGTGGGTACCCGCGGAAAAATTGAGTAAGACAGTCCAGCTGGATAAATCAACCCATCTAAACATACGTAAGAGGGGGGGGGGGGGGGGGGGGGGGGGGGGGGGAGAGAATCTACAAGTGGCAACACCACACGATGGCGAGACTGTCTTCCCGGGTTGGCTGAACGTAATACAGAGAAACCTGCTGTGACGTTGAAGATAAGATAAGATAATGTTGCTTATAGCCTGTGACGTTGAAGATGACGAGAAGAAGATACAGTACAGAACAACTCAACACAACACAACACAACACAGCGGAACTCAACGCAACGCAATGCAACGCAAACGCTACACCGACACTACGCAACACCATGCAACGCAACGTAACACCATGCAATGCAATGCAAACGCACCGCCACGCAACACAACACCACGCAACGCAACATCACGCAACGCGACGCAACACCATGCAATGCAACGCAACGCATCACCACGCAACACACAACACCACGCAACGCAACACCATGCAATGCAACGCAACACCATGCAGCACAACACCACGCAACGCAACACCATGCAACGCAACGCAAGCAACGCAACACCACGCAGAACAATCAACGCAACGCAACGCAGCACCATGCAATGCAACGCAACACTACGCAAGCCAACACCATGCAACGCAACACCATGCAACGCAACGCAAGCAACGCAACACCACGCAGAACAATCAACGCAACGCAACGCAACGCAACACCATGCTACACAACACAACGCAACGCAACACCACACAACGCCATGCAACGTAACGCAACAACACGTAACGCAACGCAACACCACGCAACTCAACACTACGCAAACACAACGCAAGCAACGCAACGCAACACCACGCAGCACAAGCAATGCAACGCAACGCAACACCATGCTACACAACACCACGCAACGCAACGCAACACCACACAACGCCACGCAGCACTACGCAACACCACGCAACGCAACGCAAGCAACGCGATGCTACGCAACTCAACTCTACGCAACGGAACGCAATGCAACGCAACACAACACACAACACCACTCAACGCAACGCAACTCAACACCACGCAACGCAGCGCAACGCGATGCAACGCAGTACAACACAATACAACATAAGGCAAGACAATGCAATGCAATGCAAAAGAAAGCAATACATTACAATACTTACAATGCAGTAAAGTGACTACAACATTCTGCCATACAATGCGATGCGATTTTATTCGACATCATAGCATACAACACAATAATGTACAATGCTGTGCAGGGCAATACCATGGCTTACAATACGATACTGACCAGCACGATACGATATCATACAATACATAATAATGCCATGCAGTACAAATCTCCAGCAGTAATCCTGAAAAAAGAATGTAGGGAAAAGGTGGAGGCTTCGGGGATTCTGCAGGCGCGCGCACTCGCACACTCGCATGCACTCACGCGCGCGCGCGCACGCATACACACACTCGCATGTACTCACGCGCGCGCGTACGCACACACACACACACACTCGCATGTACTCACGCGCGTGCACACACTTACTCACACACACACACACTCTCTCTCTCTCTCTCTCTCTCTCTCTCTCTCTCTCTCTCTCACACACTCACACACACTCACACACACACACACACACACTATGAAAGTGCTTGACACAGCATACTCCGAAAGAAAGATACAAATACATCAACAGCACACAGTTCAGACATTTTCAGGATCATGTCCTGTCAACGCCCCCGACCCCCACTCAGACCCCCCCCCCCCCCCCCCCCACCTCATCCAAACCAACCACTACCTTCCCACCCCTAGATCCCCTGAACAACCCATCTCCTCAGTGACAGCTTGTTTTGCTCTGTGTAAAAGGGCAAGTCCCGTAGCCTCATGACCGTGGGGAATAGTGAGCTGTTGGCACTGTCCTGGATATCAATCCTTCTCAGTGACAGCTTGTTTTGCTCTGTGTAAAAGGGCGAGTCCCGTAGCCTCATGACCGTGGGGAATAGTGAGCTGTTGGCAGTGCCCTGGGTATCAATCCTTCTCCTCAGTGACAGCTTGTTTTGCTCTGTGTAAAAGGGCGAGTCCCGTAGCCTCATGACCGTGGGGGATAGTGAACTGCTGGCACTGTCCTGGGTATGGTATGGAAGAAGGCCTCGATGCTGAACAAATAAACCATTATGTCTTCTGTCTGTCTGTCTCTGCTCTGTCTGTGTCTGTCTGTCTGTTCTGTCTGTCTGTCTGTCTGTCTGTCTCTGCTCTCTCTCTCTCTCTCTCTCTCTCTCTCTCTGGCATTTTTTATTTGTTACATTGTTCTGAACATGCTCTTTCCCGCACCTCACTCCGGCCTCTCTCTCCTTCCTTCCCTCCGTCTCTCTCTCTCTCTCTCTCTCTCTCTCTCTCTCTCTCTCTCTCTCTCTCTCTCTCTCTCTCTCTCTCTCTCTCTCTCCTCCCGCACTCCTTCCGCTCCTCTCTCTCTCTCTCTCTGTCTCTGTCTCTCGAGAGAGAGAGCCAAGGCCCAGTATGGCCTAATCTGGGACTCAGTGGCATGGGCTCTATGAGACCTGGGACCTAGCGACGTCACCCCCAATCACAGTTATTCCATTAGGTCCCAGTTCCGTTAGAGCCCAGTTCCAATAGGGCCTAGTCACACGAGGTTCCAGTATCATGTAGACTCGGTGTCCGTAAGGCCCAGTGTCATTGGAGCCCAGTTCCACTGGGGGTCCATTTCAATTAGCAATACGGCCCAGTCACTCTAGGTCCCAATTACAATAGGGCCTAGTTCCAATAGGGCCGAGAGTTCCAATAGGTCCCAGTTCCAATTAGGCCTAGTTCCAATAGTGCCCAGTTCCAATAGGGCGCAGTTCCAGTAAGGCCGAGTTCCAATAGGGCCTAGTTTCAATAGGTCCCAGTTCCAATAGGCCCCAGTTCCAGTACGTCCCAGTTCCAATAGGTCCCAGTTCCAGTAGGGCCTAGATCCAATAGGGCCCAGATCAAATAGGGCCCAGTTCCAATAGGTCGCAGTTCCAATAGGTCCCAGTTTCAATGGGCCCAGTTCTAATGGACCCAGTTCCAATAGGTCCCAGTTCCAATGGGCTCAGTTCCAATAGGTCCCAGTTCCAATAGATCCCAGTTCCAATAGGGCCCAGTTCCAATAGGGCCCGGTTCCAATAGGTCTCAGTTCCAATAGGTACCAGTTCCAATAGGTCCCAGTTCCAATAGAGCCCACATCTAGTAGGGCCCAGATCCAATAGGTCCCAGTTCTAGTAGAGCCCAGATCCAATAGGGCCCAGATCCAATAGGGCCCAGTTCCAATAGGTCGCAGTTCCAATAGGTCCCAGTTTCAATGGGCCCAATTCTAATGGGCCCAGTTCCAATAGGTCCCAGTTCCAATAGGGCCCAGTTCCAATAGTTCCCAGTTCCAATACGGCCCAGTTCCAATGGGCCCAGTTCCAATAGGGCCCAGTTCCAATGGGCCGATGCCAGGACCATCAGGGGTCCACGTCCTTTCAAGTCAGTCCATCCCTCTCCATCCACCGCTGAACCCTCACTGATCCCAACGCCATCCACGCACTGCTTAGTGGACTGGGGGAGGGTTTTCAAAAAAAAAAAAAAAAAAAAAAAAAAAAAAAAAAAAATCCTACCCCACGAGTGGTTCGAACTCACAAACCTTCAGTTTGCAGGCAAACACTAA
>JADBJO010001104.1:212500-237500 GCA_016801955.1 Conus betulinus
CACAGTGCGTCCGGCGCAGTTGTCTGTCACAGCAGCCACGTTTCGTTAGAATCGGAACCCATGCCCATCTCATGACATTGAATCAAACAGTTTTTGAACAATAGTGCAGTCATGAGAGATGAGAAAGATTGTCAGTCCCTCCCCATGTTTCTGTTAACCTCCCCTCAGACTCAGAAACAGTTACAAGGTCTCTCTCTCTCTCTGTCTCTCCACTCTCACGCCCCGTGCAAGAATCTTCTCTGCTTGTAGTCTCTCTCTCTCTCTCTCTCTCTCTCTCTCTCTCTCTCTCTCTCTCTCTCTCTCTCTCTCTCTCAATAGGAAAGAGGAATAATTAGAATGAATTTTGGGAGAGAGACACAAAACTTACAGATTTATCAGACGTTCATGTCGTGATTTTGTTCTAGTTTTCGCTTTCTTTTTTCGGACTGAATGTCCATACGCATTGTGGAGCACATTTTCACTCTTTCTCAGGCTTCGATACATGCTTTCTACACTGGCCGAAGAAAAATAGATTTTGAAATGATGATAACACCAGTAATCACAACAACTCGTGAGGCTCATATTTTGTACACTTATAAAATAGATAGGTGTCTATATGTGTCTGTCTGATTTTCTTTGTGCAGTTGCTGTTGCTCTTATGGCTATGGATTTACAGAATATTTAGATGTCTATAGGTGTGTCAACTGCAAAAGCTCACAGGTGTGTGTGTGTGTGTGTGTGTGTGTGTGTGTGTGTGTGTGTGTGTGTGTGTGTGTTTTCTTCTTTTTCTTTTTCCTTTTTTTTGTTGTTTGTGTTTTTTGTTAGTTGTTTTTGTTTTGTCAGGCTTGTATGGATTTGCTGTAAGTGTTTACATGCGTTGATCTTTGTTACAATCACTGATGGCAGTAGCTGTAGTTGTTGTAGCAGCAGCAGTAGTAGTAAGGACCAGATGTGCAAATATTAGTTTCAAAAAGGGGAAAAATCACAGTAGTAAGGGGGGGGGGGGGGGGGGGGGGGGGGGGGGGGGTGCAGTTGGTGCTGTCACTACAACATATTCATTAATTCTTTAGGGTCCTTGTTCAAGCGTCATTTTGTCAATGCATTCATTTCAAAGGTAACGACGCTTTTTACCTTATAGCACCGGACACACACACACACACACACACACACACACACACACACACACACACACACACACACACACACACTCGTGAATATTTCACCAGTAGGTATTGATATTGCATTTATTTTGTCTCAAACTGTATGGAATTCAATAATTTAAAGACATTTATGAGTAATTATTTATCAGATTAATTTGATCATTTTCCTGTATTTCTCATTAAATATTGTGGCAAAAAAAAAAAAAAAAAAAAAACATAAAAGGTCACCGATGCACAGTTCAAGTGCTGCTGAATTCTCCCACGTGTTACTAAACATTTCCTGCATGTGTGAATAATATTATGGTAGAAGGTTGGCCCATAGTGCCAATGAAACATTTCCTTCATGTGTGATAATTATTGTTGGAGAAGATTCAGTCATCGTCACCTCTTGTCATGCTGCCAGATTAGTATTGTGATTGACGATTAGTCTTTGCAAAACATTTTAGTCGATTTCACTGTTGTGGGAGAAAATCCCACGAAGAGTCATCACATACTATGTTGTAGAATTTCTTTCACTTATTACAAAACATTTCCCGCATGCATAACCAGTATCATTGTTGGAGCAGATCACCGATAGTCGCCACTTAACATGCTGAACTTAGAATTCTTCCATTTTGACACAAAACATTTCTTGCATGCATGATTTTTGTCGTTGGAAAATATTCACCGGTAGTCACCACTTAACATGTTGAGGAATTCTTCCACTTTGTCACAAAACATTTCTTGCATGTAATTATTGTGGGAGAAGATTCACCGATAGTCGCCACTGAACTACAACATGGTCAAGAGTGCTCTTTCATTCCACAAAGCGTTTTATACATTTGCCGTCTTCAGATTTAGCTGTGCTTATTTTCTATCTTAATCTTTACCGTGCTTCCTGAGTCTTCCATGACCCAGTGACTCGATAAAAACATCATATCTGATGAACGGATAGAGCTATGCTCACAAAATCTTAGTTCTTCAACGATCCTAATAGCCGTTGGTCACGGAAATTCCATGCATGGGAACAATAAATTATCAGCGCACATGACCCACGCCATCGGGTGAGTAGTAAGTTGCTGAACCGCTTTTTCTTAGGTGTGAGTCTTACAAGACCCACGCGATCTGAATGGGGGATAAACAATAGGGATAAGCACGGAAAAGCCTCCACAACATGTGTGGGTCTTGGGCGACCCGCACGATCGGGTCTGTGCAGTCAAACACACGATTCGGTAAAAATTAAATCTATGGTTTTTCTTTGATGTAAATAATCTAATGTAAAACAAAATGTTTTCGCTTTAGCTTGTTTTTCATTTAAAAAAAAAAAAAAAAAAAAAATTGTGGGTCGTTATATACCTATCTTTATTTTTGAACGGAGAGAATGCATGGAGTCGGAATGGTGGGCGAGGTAGGGGGTTAAGCGCTTTTGTATTTTCATAAATTCCGATATACATTTTCCTATCTGGGATTTACGTAGTAAATGAATTCCATTTTAGCTTCTCTATTTATGGCCGCACCGTTACGGACAGTACATTCGGTAACTGATGATTCAAAGAGCAACTTTTACTTGAATCGAAGTTTAACACTTGCTCAAGGTGCTCTGATTTTTGGATAGTAGAAAAAGGAAATATTGGACAAACTCCATTTCATTTACACACCAATGTGCATTTTGTTGTCAAGAACTTCATTTTGTGGGGAGAACGTTTGTGGGATAAACTTTGTGTAACATGTTCCTTCGTAAATAACAAACAAGTAGGGCAACTCTTGCTCCCACGATGTAATGATTATATGCCCATAACTCCAAACGAATGCTGCTTAAGACACCAAACCGCCTAACAGAAATGGCAATAGGCCTGCAGATCAAAAGAAGGAGCTTCCCGAGAGATGCATTCGTTTGGAGTTAAGGGTCTGCAGTTAAGTCATAGTGGGGAGCAAGATTTACCGTACTTGTTTGTAATTTGGTATTTAATGATCCCTACCTCATATAAAGTTTCCTTTCATGTTCCTTCTTAGTTCCCTCAAGTCCTTTCGTCTAAGAAATTTATATGCCGTTAGTTCCCTCAAGTCCATTTGTCTAAGAAATTTATATACCATTAGTTTCCTCAAGTTCATTTCTCTAAGAAATTTATATGCCATTAGTTCCCTCAAGTTCATTTCTCTAAGAAATTCATATGCCATTAGTTCCCTCAAGTTCATTTCTCTAAGAAATTTATATGCCATTAGTTCCCTCAAGTTCATTTGTCTCAGAAATTTATATGCCATTAGTTCTCTCAAGTTCATTTCTCTAAGAAATTTATATGCCATTAATTCCCTCAAGTTCATTTCTCTAAGAAATTTATATGCCCTTTGCTAAGTGGTTTCACTGATCTCAAGATCTCTTTTTCTTAACTTTTCTCTGCTGCAGTGATTGGGCTGAATGGGACTTTTAGATCTGTTTGTGTCTGTGTGTGTGTGTGTGTGTGTGTGTGTGTGTGTGTGTGTGTGTGTGTGACATCACTGTGACCTTTAGGCTATACTTTGTACTTGTTGATCTGTATCAGATCATCTGTTGTGAGATGATCTCCATTCACTGACCACTGCCTGACCGCCGCGTCCTTTCGGTCGGCCGGCAAAAGCAATGATCAGAGAGTGTTTTCTTGGATTTTGTATTTCCACAATCTCTTGCAAACCTGTAGGTCTGTCATTTCTTTCATGTCACCAATCCTTTGTGGACATTTTCCTTTTTCTTTACTAATTGTCGTCCTTCTTTTTTTCTGTCACTGTGGTCCACGCCCCTGTCCTTTATTCCGGAAAGTCTCGACACTTTCACCCGTTTTCTTTCGATTTATTCCACGCCAGCTTCTCTGCTGTGCTCTCTCTTGAGTCTTGAGTCTGTCGACAAGGTTGTGAACATGTCCTGAGTGGACACTCGCTGTCCTCTCTGCAGAGTCTGGTAGCTAAGACGAACTGTCTATGTACTGCTGTGTGGCACAGATAGCTTTTTCGTTGATTTTTAGTTTTATTTTTCAAATCTGGGATGAAAAATCAAGCAATATAGCTAATATATCCCTACTACGCTATAGCTTTGGATATATTGGTTAATTCTGTGCTGATTACAAGGCTAGTAGTTTTTGCATCAACTCGTCAGTGTAGCAAATAAAGTTTTTAGTTTCTTTGTTTGCTGATATTTTTTTTTTCTGCAAGAATTTTTTTTAACCGTGGTGACAACGCAGAAAGGACCTTTAAAAAGTTTAAGCTTTTCAAAAAATTATTATCATACTTATGCGTAATTTGTAGGAAATTAACTTTGACGAGGGGACAACATGAACACAGCTCTTCGCGCGCACGCACATGCATGCATACACACACACGAACTTGTGTTTGTGCGCGCGCGCTGTTGCACATGCTGTTTATGCTTATGTCCCGAGGCTTTCTCTTTTTTCCAGGGGGGCCGATGGGGCGAGGGTATGGTATAAAGCGAAGGGATTAGAGGTAGCCTAAGATAAAAGGTGTCGGACAGGTCGTATGTCAACCGAGATCATGGATACTTAAAGTCAGGTGTGTGTGTGTGTGTGTGTGTGTGTGTGTGTGTGTGTGTGTTTTAATAATCTATATATTGATTAATCTATCTATTAGCTTTGAAGCAGGTACTGGGAAGAGTGAGAGTAGGACAGTCGTCATGTGAATTATCCACAAATACGAGACTCTCTCTCTCTCTCTCTCTCTCTCTCTCTCACTGCCTCTGCCTCTGTGTGTGCGTGTGCGTGTGCGTGCGTGTGTGTGTGTGTGTGAAAGAGGAGCAGGGAATTGGCAGACGAAAGGGGAGGGCGGGATCGGTATTCGGGAGGGAACGAGTTCGCACTGCTGGGTGTTTGTCACGTGCTGTGGTGCAGTGGAGACGGACGGGACGGGGGGGGGGGGGGGGGGGGGGGGGGGGGGGGGGTGAGGCGTGGTGGTCTGCGTATTTCGCTCACAGGGTGGCTTGTATGTACTTCTGTACTCGTATGGATGCTTAGGGGATTTCTTAGTTGAGAGACACTCTGTGTGTGTGTGTGTGTGTGTGTGTGTGTGTGTGTGTGTGTGTGTGTGTGTTACTATCATCAGAACATGACCATTCATATAATGCCCTCTCATTTGGTGCTTGTAAGTACACATGAAAATGCGACTGTGCTCGCGCGGGCGCGCGCGCGCACACACACACACACACGCACACGCACGCGCACGCACACACGCACGGACGCATGCACACACACGCGCGCGTGTGCGCGCACACACACGCACGCGCACACACATGCACACACACACAACACACACCACACACACACACACACACACACACACACACACACACACGCGCGCGCGCGCGTGCGCGCACACACACACACACACACACGCACGCACGCATGCACGCACGCGCGCGATAATAATATTATTGTGATAAATATGACGTAATACCACACAATCAAGCCGGCTTTCGAAAAGGAAGATCACTCACCGATCATACATTTAAAATAACCACACAAATTAAATAGCAATTTGCGAAACGAAAAAGCGTTTTGCCAACATTAGTTTTTTATGTTTAAAAAGCTTTCGATAGTGTTTGGCATGCTAGATTGTTATTCGAATAAAAGAATTATTAAAAAAAAAAAAAAAGGCCAATCTGGCAATCTTTATTATCATATCACAGAATTTGTTCAAGACAGAAAGCTACAAGTTAAAGCAGAAAATACGTACTCTGAATTGAAATCATTACAAATGGGAATCCACAAGGCTCAAGCTCCAATGTTGTTTAACATTTTACTCTGTGATCTTCCAAAACGTATAAACAAAAATATCACAGCTGTGCAGTATGCTGACGATCTGTGCATATGGATGAATCCTTCAATAAGAAAAAAAAAATACTCCAGAAAGAACACTTAATTACTAAAAAAAATAATAATAATAATAATAAAATTAAAAAAAAAACAAACTTTACCAAAATGAATTAGACAGTCTTGGTAGATACATGCTTGAAAATGGTCTGTTTTCTTGTGAGAAAACATATGTGGTGTTATTTAACAATGACGCCGATACAAGCGATTTGCCCTCTTTTAAAGTGGATGCAGTCACATTTGACTACAAACCTTCAGTTGATTTTTTAGGAGTATATCTAAACATCTAAATTAACGTAGAACTTTCATATTCAGTACCTTCTGAACAAAGCTAGAAAAACACTTCAGTTTTTGAAAATTATCAGTAAACACAAGCTGGTGTCAGGATATAAACACTTAAAACATTTAGCCACATCACTGATCCGATCAAAATTATGCTATGCACAAGAGGTTTCCTTCAGTGCCCCTAAACACTTTTTACAAAAGCTGCAAAGCATAGATAGTAAAGCCTATAAAATATGCCTTGGTCCTCCGTTGCATGCTTTCAACTTACGAACTTGTAAGGAAATTCATATTTTACCATTAGACGAACATGGAAATCTAACACTTGCCAAATATGTAATGAAGTATTCAACGGTCATAGGTGTGAAAGAAAATGAGATCGCTATAACACATGAAGGTCATTATCCAAAAAGAGCTCAGATTACTTTGTCATATTCTGCCATTGGTTCTTGTACAGAAAATCTTTTGACAGAGTCAACAATCAGTTCTAAGACATTAGCGAAGGTGGCCTTGATTTCTCCTCCAGCTTGGAAAAGACAGGGCACATTTTGATCTTGATCACACTGATGTGTGAGCAAAACTGACCAACCAAATATTTTATTTCATTGTGTAAAGATGCATATACAAGAGAAATACCCTCAACATCTTAAAGTCTACACAGATGGTTCAGTATTGTCTAATAATCAGTCAGGTTCTGCTTTTTTATACCATCACAAAAGGTTGAAAAGATATATCCCATCGGAAAAGGCAGATCAATACATGTCGCCGAATGATAGCTGTTATTATGGCATTGCCAAATCTAACTGACCTGCCACGATCAGTACTTAAAGTAGTTATTTGTGTGGATTCAATGTCTGTTCTGCAAACCATAAAATTTCCAAATACCGCTTCGAACAACTTTCCTGTAAATGAAATATGCCATCTTATCCATGTTTTGACATGTAAAGGAACTGATGTCACCTTCTGTTGGATTCCATGAGCTAGCTGATAATTGCGCAAAGAGAGGCGCCAGAAATGAAAAGTGCGCCACGGTATTGAATATGTCCTTTTCTCTATATGAAGTCAATCAATTTTTAAAGCAAACCGTCTGGTGCCGATTCAGAAAACACAACAAAAATACGTTGCTTGGTGTGGCTGATAAAAAAAAAACAAACTCATTTGATTAATTATGAACATGTAAACAGCATTCCTTATTTAAAAGTAAAAGATATCTACCAATACAGACATTTCATTTCAATTTTTCATAAATTAAAACCTGATGCCTTAAAAACTAAATATACAACGAAGCAAAATGTATTTATGGAGAACGAGAACGAAGAATAACCAGCAAGCATCTGCTGTTACGTCTTCAAGCTCAGTTACCACCATTATCAGGCATGTCTTTGTGTAATGCCTTCTCAGAGTTTGCCTTCATGTTGTTTTTTCTTTGATTTGTAGTCCTGTTAAGCATTTACTGTAAGATCCTTTGCAGGTATGTTGTAGGGATGTTCAGAGGGACATTAACATGCACTTAGATAACCACATTAGGCATACACTGACATAGTCACAAACATTTCTCTCTCTCTCTCTCTCTCTCTCTCTCTCTCTCTCTCTCTTCTTCTTCTTCTTTTTCTTCTTCTTCTTCTTCTGTTATCACATATGTGAACGGACGTAAAACTGAAGTACTACTACGCACACACGCGCGCGCGCGCGCGCGCGCTCACACACACACACACACACACACACACACACACACACACACACACACACACACACACACACACACACACACATGTTCAAACAAATGCATATGGATTAGTCTCCGCATACGCATGTACCCCTCAAACAGGCATAAACACAAAGATGCGCAGATATACGCACTCATAATAATGATATAAATAATAATAATGGTTTCTTATATGGCGCTTAATCAAACGAATTTCTCTAAGCGCTTTACAAAATCATACTACATTCACCCTTCTCATATACAGTAGAACACCTTACACCCAACTACAAATACTATTACTACCATAACTAACAAATCCTAATCTTACGAGTATGACATTCACCTGTTTTTCAAGTATCACTACAAAAAACTAAATCCTATAACGTTCAATCATACAACAAATACATGTAAAAGAGAACATACACATACACTACATTTGAAAAGGCCCAGAGGGCTTTGAGTTGGGTTGTACCCCCCCCCCCCCCCCCCCCCCCACACACACACACACACATTGACTCATACACACACACACACACACACACGCGCGCACGCACGCACGACACACACACACACACACACACACGCGCGCACGCACGCACACGCAAAGTATGTTTAGATCTTAATGAACAAGTGACACTTGAGTGGGTCTGTTTCTAACAGTGTGTGTGTGTGTGTGTGTGTGTGTGTGTGTGTGTGTGTGTGTGTGTGTGTGTGCAAAACGTAAGCGTGCAGAGGATCATGCATATCTCCTTCACTACAGTCCTTGAATTATTCAAAACAGGACCTGTGGAACATCCATGCTTACAAAGATGCTTCGGGATCAAGAGAGAGAGAGAGAGAGAGAAAAGAAGCAGCGGGATCAGTGCTTTTTTGGCATGTCTTTTTTTCCCCTTCTTTTTTTAAGGATAGATGGTCAAATGTCCATGCCGTTTGTAGGTGAATTAGTTGTGCAATATCTTGACAAGAGATTTGAAAAGATGGAAAAAAAAAACACAAGCAAACAAACAAACAAAAGTCTTACGGTCCATTACTTGAACGCGGTTTTGTTTTTTTTTTTGTCTGTGATAATATCTGTTCAGGTTGCTAAGATTCTGACAGCATTAAATCAAGTTTAGAGAGTAAGTGTATTGGTAACTACTAGGGACACATTGCACACACGTGTGCATGCATCCACATATTTATATTTACACGCTCACACGTGCACACATTCTCTCTCTCTCTCTCTCTCTCTCTCTCTCTCTCTCTCTCTCTCTCTCTCTCTCTCGTTCATATACACACAAACAGTTACCGGAATAAATCACTCGTTTAAAGACTGTCGCCATAGTAATTAGAAAATAGCAAACCATAAATTTACGTCATCCAAGAATGACGTCTGAATAAGTCATTTAAACCTAGTAGAATGTAGAGCGTATTAGGCTAGTAGGCACTGTAAGACGATCAGGAGAACAAAGAGACTGTATTATAGATTGATAGCTACTATCGACCGCGATGAAAATCATTGTTGTCCTGGGGCTGATTTCTGTAACGTATCGGTTGTGCACGTGTGAGACTATTCCTTGTGGATCAGGTACTAAGTCTTCTTATTCTCTTAAAATCAGTGAGACTGATCCTGCTGGCACGAGTTTACAGTTTCGGGTGGAGGTAAGGGGGAGAGGGCGATTTCTGGCGTCTGCAGAAATCGGTCACCTTCTGCAGAAGTGAGAAATTTTTACGCCTCTGCATTCAGATTTGAACCGAGTGACACGAAGCAAACACTGACATGTAAGCACACTTCTTCGGTGAGCAATTGCGATCTAAACTTGAAGAAAACGCTTGACGCCGAGATGCTTCATGAACGGTATAAAATTCTACCACCGTACCGTGTACAATTTAACGCCACGTGCAAGACTGGGAACGACAATCGCGAGACAAATGTGTCCGTTGCAGTGGAGTTAGTACGAGTTTTCACCCATCTTCGTTGAGCCAATAAAAACGGTGGGTTTTCCTGAAGAAGAGCTGGTGGAGGGTTTGCTCGTCTTCGATCTGTATAAGAAAGCAAGAGACAGGGATGTGGGCATCAACGATAGTCATGTCACGTACAGCGTTGCCAGCGACACGGACCTCATCGCTGTAGTCAACAAGAGCCTGGTGGTTCTGCAGAAGAACCTCACACGGCAGACCTTCCACAACCAGACCAGTTTGTCTTTCGTCCTGAAAGCCACAGACCGCGGCACTCCCAGCAAAGAAGGTAGCATGACTCTGATATTACATTTTGGAAAACTGGATGACAACTATGGAAACGGATTAGGAGAGTCATTTCTTAGCTCGCTGTCATCCATGACTAAAATTGTGTACGGCATGGTCATACCCATAGGAACGGTGGTTCTCTTGTTGGCGATCGTCATATCGTATAACTGTGTGGTGAAAAAGAAAGAAAATAAGATAAAGAAGGAGGCGAAAAGGAGATCAGAGTCTGGCAAGCCTTATAGCCCGGCGCGGAAGATGAAGGTCGTGCGAAGTCCCAAAGTCAGTCAGCAGCGACACTCGGGAGCCACGCGCGGTCCACGGCCACGCAAGAGCAGGAAAGAGGACGATGAGTTCGAGTCGGTGACCAGTGTCGGGGCGTCACAGCACGCGCGGGGAGGAAAATGTCTACGTGGGAAACTAGTAAAAGCGCTGTTACCAGCGAATACTCCGAATACACCAGTGCGTGATTTGTCACGTAAAACGTTTGACTTGCACCCTACACACGTTTCTGACCTACAACGTTGCATTCAGGAAACAAACAGGTCCGTGTTCATGGATGCACGTTCCAGTTTGCCGGCCTCTCTCGCAAGTATAGTCAACGTTCATCAACTTTTTCACTCGACCAGGCGTTATTAGACTGGAGGTTTTGATACAGTCTAGAATAGAATGATAATCTCTCTCTCTCTCTCTCTCTCTCTCTCTCTCTCTCTCTCTCTCTCTCTCTCTCTCTCTCGCATGGACATTCCCACATTGAATATACACAGCCACTACTTGCGATCCTTTGTGTGTTTTCACAAAGCCGGTATGGACCATTCTAGCTGACTGGGTGAGACGACTCGCTGTTTGATCCTTGCTGCCGCATTTATGGCGTCAGATAGTCTCCATCTGGGAAGACCTGCGGGCTTTATGGCGTCAGATATGTCTCCATCTGGGAAGACCTGCGGGCTTTATGGCGTCAGATATGTCTCCATCTGGGAAGACCTGCGGGCTTTATGGCGTCAGATATGTCTCCATCTGGGAAGACCTGCGGGCTTTATGGCGTCAGATATGCCTCCATCTGGGAAGACCTGCGGGCTTTCATGGCGTCAGATATGCCTCCATCTGGGAAGGCCTGCAGGCTTTATGGCGTCCAGATATGCCTCCATCTGGGAAGGCCTGGGGCTTTATGGCGTCAGATATGGGGGGGGGGGGGAAGACCTGCGGGCTTTCCGGTGGATTTAGACTAGTGCCACACAACCTTCACATGCGCTAACTCGGCTCATCAGAGCCTCCTGGACCGTGTCCTGAACATTCATGAGGGTTTCATTGCAAGATATCTAACTGCTCATACGCTCACGGTCTCTCTATTTTGGCCAAATTCAGACTGGTTTTTTTTCGTCTTTCTTTCTTTACCTTTCGTTAAAGGGTGATTGAACATTTGCCTCGAACAGCATAATGTTATCCGGTGACATATATTCTTTGTTGTAGACGCAAGAATGGCTTCAGTGTGTGTGCATCGGTGTTGAGAAAGGGCATTGTTTTACAAGTGCTTTGATCAGTTACAATTATAGCTGAGCAGGAAAATAGCCTACAGCTTGCTGGAACATAAATCTATGGCGGCTAGGGTATGGTATGGTGCATATGTGATCTTGGTGAGTTTGGGTTTTGAAGTAGTATTAAGAGCGTGTCTTGTGCGGTTGTTGGGGACAGTTAATGAGAACAGATGGTACGTTTCGCAAGTAACATGACCTGGAGATTGGAGAGGATGTTTTCTGCCTCTTTGTCTATGAGGCACAGAGAGAGAGAGAGAGAGAGAGAAAGAGAGAGTTCAGAAGTCTTTTTTTCTGCAGACAACCAATATGTTGTGTGCATGTGCGGACGTGTCTTAACGGGTGTGTGTGTGTGTGTGTGTGTGTGCGTGTGTGTGTGTGTGTGTGTGCGCGCGCGCGCGCGCGCGCGCGTGCGAACTTTGCGGGTGTTTTGTGACCGTGGAGACCCCAGCAACCAACTCGGTCTTATCCACCCCTCAGATTTCACCTCTGCTTCATCGTAATCCCATGCATGGTCTTGCCTTACTTGTCTCTGGGCCTGTGTAGGGGGCTGTTGGAGGCCCTCTGATTATATCTGACATTGTCTCTTCATCTGTCGCGGTTCACTGAAAAACTGCTGCACACCACTGTGTCTTCGTCCGAATTATGGCTGTCAGAATAACGACAGTCAGAATAAAATGCATATCCGTACTTTGGTCATCTCTGTCAGAATGGGTCTCTCTCTCTCTCTCTCTCTCTCTCTCTCTCTCTCTCTCTCTCTCTCTCTCTCTCTCTCTCTCTGCACGAACAAGGCAATTAAAAGAGCAGTTTTACTGACCATGAGCGTTTAAAATCCATATAGTTTAAAAACAGTAAATGCGAATAACTGCACAGTAAACATGAGTAGTGTGTGCGCGGGCTTCCCTAAGTTCACACAAGGTTTTGAACTACAGCATCAATGCACCCAGTCTGTCATTCTGTCTTCGAGTGGCTGATCTCAGAGGTGACGGTGTGGTCGATCCGTATGTTAAGCCCGTAGATTTTTGCGTGACACAAGCTCGTTCATTTTTGAGATTGCAGACACATTCATTATCGTATTGTTGGCCTTCCGATCTTAACAAATTTGTAAAAAGTCACCACACACACACACACACACACGCACGCACGCACGCGCGCACACGCGCGCGCACGCGCGCGCGCGCGCACGCATGGCACGCACACACACACACACACACACACACACACACACACACACACACACACACACACACACTTGCTTTTCTCAAACAAAATGCCATTGTTTCCTTCTATTACTGGCAAAAAAAACACAAGGACAAAATTCAAGAGTAGGCCTACTAAATATTTTCTTGAATAGGCCTACTAAATATTTTTTTGAAATCACTGGTCGCGTGTTAACTGCAGATAGATTATTACACACACAAAAAAAGTTGGAAAGTTTGACAGTGAGCGTTCATTACACATTTTCAGGTCATGTCGTTATTCTGACACATTTTCAAACCTGTGCAATGCGTTCTGACGACTCTCTTTTTTTCTTCCTTGTGAAGAGAGCTCTGGAAAAGTGCAAGGGCCCCACACCTTAAACAAGGGTAACAGTCCTGACCCACACCTTAAACAAGGGTAACAGTCCTGATTCGGGCAGCAGTGACGCACCCCTGTTGTTGTCCTTCCTCTTTGGATCTTTTCCGTCCCCCTGCTAGTGTGACCTGCACGATGGTTTTGGCCAGGCCGGCCGATCATGAAACACTCAAACAAATCTTAAATAAATGTTAGCTAACCGCAAAAAAAAAAAAAAAAAAAAAAAGGGTGGACAAACGAATTATAAGACAAACCACGACGCGTTTCGACCTCTTAGGTCTTCTTCAGGCAAGATACAAAACAATTAGGACAACGAAAATGAACGAGCAATCACTCATCTTCAGTCACTTCAGCGCAAGATAGGCGTTGAATGAAAACGAGGCTGTCAGAAGGGCGATAATGTGTGAGTCAAGGTAGTAGTGTTGATAATTATATTACTGATAGAAATACTAATAATGGTAAACGATGATGATCAAAATATTGAAAAAAAATAAATAAAGACAGGATTTGGTGATAATATGACAATAGCCGTAGTAGTATGGGAGAAAAGAGAGTGGGTTAGAAGATTCTTAAACAGCATGGTTGCTGTGGCAACAGTCTCAGCGGCGATGGCGATGGTGATGTCAATGGTAGTGATGGTAATATCAAGACTAACAATCGTATTAATGATGATAATGCTAACAACTATAGTGAAGGTAATGGTAATAATGGAATGATAATAAAAGCATGATATAATTTTTTTTTTTATCTAAACATAATGATAATAATAAACACATTTTTGAAAATAAGATAATATTGAAAATAATAATAATAATATCAATAATAATAAATAATGATAATAGAATAAATAGATGAAATTAAAAATAATAACAATATTAATAATAGTAAGTGTGTGTGTGTGTGTTGTGTGTGTGTGTGTGCGTGTGTGTGTGTGTGTGTGTGTGTTCTACTGTAATGTCAGCCTCCGATTCATTGATCACCCCCACCCCCAGCCACCACCACCCTCACCAACACTACTAAACCTATCATTACTGGGGGGGGGGGGGGGGGGGGGGGGGGGGGCAGAGTGAGTAGATAGATTGATGTAGCAAGTGGAGAGACTTAGGAAGTGTAGGAAAGGGAAAAGGAAGGCAGCTGTAACTTATGTCTGAGGTAAACAGTGGGAGGTATGTTAGTGGTATACTTGTCACTCTGTGATTGCCAAAAATGCCAGGACTTTGACATGGTTGATGTTGTGTTGGGCGTGGTTGAAGAGCACAGCGACTGGTTTGGGCCGACGGTGGCGGATGTCAGCCAGGTGTTTAGAGATGCGTGTCTCAAGTGTGCGAGATGTCTCACCTACATAGATCTTACCACACAGCTGGCAGTGGATGGCGTACACAAGAGACTGAAGATAAATTAGTGATAACACTAGCTTATCACTAATTTATCTTTAGTGTCTTGACAGCCATTGGCAGTTTCTGATGGTCCATAGGATAGTCACTTGATGGTCAAGCATTTCAAATGACGTCTGATCTTTAGGGTTTGGATTCGCGTTGAAAGATTAGGAATATATTTAAACAATATTCAAAGTCTTCTCTATCAATTTGCCAATTACACATCCCTGTGTCTGGATGGCATGGTATAACCATTTGAAAAAGTCATCAGGACTGTTGGCGCGTTTGGAATTTTTCTGGTTTGAAAGTGAATTTTCAAAGAACCGAAGTTGTATTGATGGAACGTAGAAAACATTGTGTGGTGTGAAACTTCTTTGTAATCTGAATTTTGTTAGGATTCAGGTATTTTCATGATATTGAACATAAAGGTTTCATCGATTACAGAAATTATTACAGATCTACTTTTTGATGGCAAGGTCATAGAATTAATCATGCTGCAGCAGAAATGGATCAGAAGATAGTTAAAACATTTGGAAAGGATTACAGTGCTAGAAACACGTGTTCTATCGAGCTTACTCACCTGCTGAACACATGCCTGACCCCAGCTGATTTTTCATTCGTGATCTTGAAACGATGTTTTACAGATTCTTAAGGGATGGAAAGTAATGTTAAAAAAAAAGGAAAAGGGAGTGGGAGGATGTGGATGTGGAGTGGCTAGCCTACGAGAAGAACAGCTCTGAGATTTCTGTTCCCGCGTCTGATACCACTATAAAAATTAATTGCTGAAAAGGTCACATTTTGATTTGGGATTGAAGGCTTTTGTGATCAGTGTTTAGCCATACGTTACAGACTAGGTAAATGTTGATACTGAATACGTTAATTTGTACGCCACCTGTGCATATAATCCCTTCAGGAAGGATTTTCTAAAACATTGCAAGAAATTGTGCATAAACTGCCTCCGGCCAAACTCTATGACTGAGTTTATACATTATAATGTAAGTAGTGTAACCGAGAGACTCACTGTGTCATAGAATGGACTAAGAAAAAAACATTTTCTATATTACGCAGCTAGTGAACACCGACGGCATTTCTTTCATAGCATGAAGCAGAAATATCCAGATATTCGTCGGTTGAATTTCATTGTGCTTAATTCAAAACAAATATAAAGTTCAGCTGACTGAACAATAAAAGGTCATCGATGCTAAAGTCAGGTTAGTTATTTTGAAAGGCAGTAAATGAGTGCGGTCTTCTGTGGTTTAGATTCGAATTGAATTACAACAGGATGTAGACTGCGAACAGATTGCTGTACTTTGTTACAAACTAATGTCAGACATTCAGATGAGATGCTTTCAGAGCAGACTTTTGTACCGTATTCTTACCACAAAAACGTTTTTGTTCACGTGCCGGATTGCTGATGATCTTCGATGCCTGTTTTGCAAACAAGAAAGAGAATACTGACCAATACACAGGAATTGTCATTTTGCTCATATTTTTACGGTAAAATTTGCAAAATCTTTGAAAACATATTTGCTGCATAGATATTCCTGTACAAAAGATCTTGTCCTTTTCGATTCTAACATCGTACATCTACTGACAATATATTTGATGTGATCCTATTGATAGTTCAGTTCAAGATATAAAATGCAGATTTCACAGGAGGACCCCTACTCCATATTTTTTTTTTTCATTGTTTTGAAAAGCAGATTTTCAATTGGAAAAAATACGTTATGTATACGTACCGAACAATATCCCAATTCACGGAAGAATGGACTGCGTATGTATCCCTTGTTGTCTTGAATTTGAAGGATTAGCCTTTCCTTTTTGAATCCTTGTTATAGCTGATAAAATCCATCTGCATCGACTTGAACACATTCCTGTCATTTGGCAAGGACATAACGAGTCTTTAACATACCTTGACCGTGTTCCCTAATCTCCTCCATTCTTCCATATTCTCTCATACTCATCTCTTGCGCCGTGTCTCTCTCTTCCTATTCGTGCATTAACTATTGAGATTCTTAGCGAGCCATACATGGGATATGTTAGATTCTTTTCGTATATTAGAAAATTTGTCAGGAAGGAAAAGCGATTGTCCTTAGTAATTGCTGGTTGTTTTGATCGATTTGAATTGCATGAGTCTATTATTGCCAGTTGTACGAGATACACATTGTGGTGTTGTGTATTAAAAAAAAAATTCTGTGAATAATTTTTATTTGTTACAATTTCCTGTTTCTGTATCACAGATTCATCCGTATATATTTTGAATTAGTAAGATACCTATGGACAATACGGATTCTGATGTGACTTCTTAACTATATTTATGTTGTCAGTTTATAGATGTTCATGAGAGATATAAAACAGGGTTGACTGAAGAGCCCAAGCAGGGGTTGGGCAGAAAAGGTGGCTGAATGTGTGGAGGATTGTTACTTAGCTTAACTTAAAACGCAAGACTTAAAATCGTCAGCTAGGCGCACATTTATTTATTTGTGTAAACCTCAAATTAGATCTGAAACAACACATGCACACAAGATTCTTCTCGGTGTACGAAAAAGTACTTGCTGAAGAGACTCCTAGGTGGGCCTATAGAATAGGAAGGATTAAAAATCGCCTTAGATCTCCCGACACATGGTTAAAGTGTAGGCTACAGACTTACAACGAAGCTTAAAAATTACCCCATAGGTGTACTCCAGAAATTTTCCCGCACTGGATTTTTTTCAGCTTTAAGAATCGTCTTCATTGAGGCTTATTTCCTGCCGAATCTTGCATGTAAATCGGGTACTGATTTTCCAAACCAAACAAAGTCGATTTCACCTGAGATTAGTCTAGAACGTACGCTTATGATGTTGTAGGGGAGATTCTGAAGTGTGTGTGTGTGTGTGTGTGTGTGTGTGTGCAGACTCGTTATCTTCAACAGCGTCTCAAAACTCAGTATTTTCAATATTTCGAGATTCCAAAGAAATCCCGAGATTTTCGCAAGGAGTCCTGTACTTCCTAAACTGAAATGGTTTGGTTACAAAGAAAATAAACGAACAAACAACAAACAAAAACTTTTATAATACGGGTTTTTCATATTTTCCCCCTTAATAATCACTCTATTTTCAGCAGCGAAAATAACCTCTGGTGGCTTTTTAAACTTTTGTTGTTGTTGTTGTTATTTGTTTGTTTTTGTTTTTCTACTTGTAAGCTCTGTTACTGGATGGTCGTCATCCTCCACTGTGCCTACCGAGTTGAAATTCTTCTTAATGCCTGAAGACTGTGGCGTTAGATGGCGACTGTTTCCCAACACACAGAAGAGACAAAATCGAAATGCATTCTGCGGGCGGCACGCCGTTCTGAACGTCGTACAGAACAAGTGTACGAAATTCGTGTTAAGTTCAAGTTTGGCTAGTGATGCACAGTCACACTGTTCATACATTTAGTCTTGCAGCACAAAATTCAACGGCGAGGTGGCGTCGAAAATGGTGTGTATGCTTTGACGAAAGTGGCCTTTGACATGACGGAATATGAATAACGTTGCAAGTTACTTAACATCTTAGAACTTAGTGAAAAGCCACTGGAAAGTCTTCAGGAAGAATCCCCCCACCATCCCCCGTGCCCCGTACCCCATTTTCTCCACACACTCAGACAAGTGTGGGAAAGATGGTGATGGTCCGAATTGAAGTGGTTTGCCACAGGAAGCCAGAATGCCTGCAGGATGTTGCAAAATGGTCTGTCATGCACTGGATGTCCTCGTGGGAGTGTGTGGCTAGTGAACATCATCCCTTATAGATATCTTCAGAGCAGAACGGCAGTTCGCATGTCGTGGTAGTTCACCATCATCTGGAATCATCTGGGGTTTAATTGCCTCTTACAGAATTTCATGGGAAATCCATTCCAGTAATTGATCTCTAAATGAACGTTTTTAAAGAGCATAGAGACAGCATCCTCACAGGAAAAGACACTCCTGTGGCAAACCACTTCAATTCGGACCATCACCATCTTTCCCACATCAGAGTGGCAGCCCTTTGGAGAAATGGTCGTCAAGAAGGGAACTACAGGGAATACATGGAGAGCCAGTTAATACAGCGCCTTGGCACCCTTGAGCCCACAGGGCTCAATGTCAGGGAATGATACCTCACCCCAAATCATCAGCCCTCCTCTCCTCTTCCCCCCCCCCCCTCTCCCCCCTCCCCCCTTCCCCCCTCCCCCCCTCCCTCTCTCCCCCCCCCCCCCTTCCTTTTTTTCCCCTCCCCCTTCCTTTGTTCTCTTCTTTGCTGTCCATTAACACTCCCCATTTCTGTTGTGAACCATGAACACACCCCTACATTCAGTATTGCCCACCACTTCCACCTCTGCCCTTTCCACCCCTTCAAACCATGATGAACTGCGCTCAGTGACCCAAGTCAACCACCATCAACATCTTCCCACTGCTGTCATTCCCTGTTGAAGTGTCTACGACACGAAACGTCGGCCATCCCCTCTCCAGGTACTCTTTTTTACCATCTTTTTCCTTTATCTATTTGAAACGAGTACAGCAGTCACTACTTCAATCAATTAAGATATACTTTCAGTAATTCAGTAACATGTATTAGAACTGGCTGCACAGTTTATCTATCATCCTGCCCCTATCTCTCTCTCTCTCTCTCTCCTCCTCTCTCTCTCTCTCTCTCTCTCTCTCTCTCTCTCTCTCTCTCTCTCTCCTTCAGTCTCTCTGTCTCTGTCTGTGTGTGTGTGTGTGTGTGTGTGTGTGTGTGTAGGGGACAGGAGGAAGAGGGGAGTGCCATCTTGTGTCTCAGCTGATACATTCATGGTCAGCCTAACTTTGTTGCCAAGAAACTGAATCAGCCAAAATATGGGTAGGGGTGACGAGAGGAGGGGGGGGGGGGGGGGGGGGGAATGGGAGAGAGGGACCGACATACATTGGGCTGGTACAACCATCTTGCTATTAATATTGTTAAATGTTTGGACAGTAACGATAGAGGCTGCGAATTGATTTCAAGGATTAGTTTACCTGTTAGTGAAACAAAGAGTGCAGATTCATCAGTTATTCAATTTTACAGAATGACTTCTGTTTAGTGGTTTGCTCAACGTAAACAAAATTGTTGGTGATTTTGACATCATGACAATGGATAATGTATGGGAAGCCTTCACAAGGTCACGTCTGGCTATTCAGTAGTCAAGTTTACGTGTTTTCATAGTAAACGTCACATCATACTGACGTAATGGCTTTGGAATGAAAAAGACTGGCGGTCTGGAACGAAAGGGAATTCCAGTGACAGAAGTTGCATTGTTTAAGATGAGTTTTCGTCTAGCACCATGGATACTCGGTGTCCTATACAATGTGTGTGAATGCAGACTGATCCAGTGTGGACAGACATAGAAAGCTTTTATAATTTCAATGTCAATGAAACAGATCCTGCTGGGACATACTTGCAAGTCCAAGTGGCGGTGAACGGGGTCGGTGATTACTGGCGTCTGCGGCTCTTGGCAGTCCGTTCTTCAAAAAGAAAACTGACCAACTTGAACTTCTTCATCAAGGCGTTCAAATTTGAACCCAGTGATACAGGCAATCCTTTGAGTTGTTCGCACACTGATACAACAAGTTTCTGTACCCTGACAGTAGCCAGGTACTGGATGTGGAACAGATTTCGTCCAGGTATCGCAGCCCCCCGCCCTATATTATCACATTACAGGCGACCTGTGGAACCAGCCAAACCAAAAACAACACAGGACGCAGTTTTTAATGCAAGTACTGTCCGTGAACGAGTTTCCCCCGACCTTCGTCAGGTCACCTGTGAAGGTGATGTTTCACAAGAAAGATCTTTTACCCGGATTCGAGCTGTTCGACCTCCGGGATCAGGCCTGGGACAAAGACGTCGGCGGTCAGGACGGTCTGTTTTACTACAGCGTGGCCAACGGCACCAGTATGGTGTACAAACAAGACACCAAGGTGCTTCTGCGGAGGAGAATCACCTTCCAGGATCTGGTCCATGGACGTAGTCTGTGGTTCAATGTGACGGCCACCGACCTTGGTCAGCCCAGAAGACAGGGGTCTATGACTCTCATCGTTGAAGTGGCGGAACCCGAGGCTCAGACCGAACGCACCGAGCAAACCACCGAATCGTCTCACCCCGTGGACGACCAGCAACACCGTCCACAAGACTGATAGTTACACACCGCCTGACGATGACAACGCGAACAACACCGACAGTGGTGACAACATCTTCAAGCAAGCCTTCTCGCAGTTCGAAAAAAAAATGTTCTACAGCGTGGGTATACCGCTAGTTCTGCTGATTTTGATCGTTACAGTCATAATGGGAAGCAGATGGGTTCGAAAGAAACGGAAGAAGTCCGCAGGGAAGACGCCTATCTTGAGCGATGGGTCATCAGTCTCAAAGGAGGTCAGTGGCATTGACCATAGCAGACAAGACCCAGCAGCCAGAATTCGCCTATGTATTTTAACTTGGCAGACTTACCCAAGCCATTTGGACATGTGAAAGACTCGCTAAAGTCAGAGTCGAGCGTGGATGGCTCGGAAACAACGGCTAGAACAGCAACGTCAGTGAGTGACGCAGAACTCTCGGAGCTGGAAAGCACGGTGGATCGCATTGACGATGACCCGATATGCAGCCAAGGAACGGAGGATCTGGATGATATGTCCTATACAGGGACTGAAGATACACTCAGCACCGTCATACAAAGCGGTCTGATCTGACACACTTCAGCTGTAAATTAACAGCTGTCATTTCAGGAAACAACGCACAATGGTAAGGACAGTAAATGTCATGTCATCCTTTACGCGCGCACAAAACAGACAAACAAACAGGTATTTTCTAAAATGAACACGAGGGATTAAGAGAATCACAACAAAATACCGAAGAGAGGAAAAGATAGTGTTGGAGGGCTGTGTGTGTGTGTGTGTGTGTGTGTGTGTGTGTGTGTGTGTGTGTGTGTGTGTGTGCGTGCGTGAGTGCGTCCTTGCGCGCGCGCGCGCGCGCGTGTTGTGTGTGTATGACACTGATCCAGGACGCTGTGTGTGTGTGTGTGTGTGTGTGTGTGTGTGTGTGTGTGTGTGTGTGTATGCGCGTACGTGCGTCCTTGCATGCGCGCGTGCGCGCGCGCGCGCGCGCGTGTATGTGTGTGTGTATGACACTGATGCAGGACGCTGGTAATGGGTCTTCTCACCTCCATCTGCCACTGAGATCAGGTGTGTACCATCTCACGTCGTGTGGTGATAAACATAGCCTATGGAAATGCCGGATCACGGTGATTCGTAATCGGATACTTGAACTGTCTCCTTGTTCCAATCCTGGACTCTTTTGGTGAAGTCTTTCTTTTGTCCTTCCGTCTGTGACAGATTTATGTTATATAGCCAACAAAACCTGTATGAAGTCGCCATCTCGAACAGCTCCAGTTTTATTTATCATGATTTACATCATTTTCCCGCATTGAGATGTTATAAGGGAGAGTATGGTGGTGTTTGAATGGAAATGTTAGATGGCCATTGGTGGTTTGGGAAACCGAGGGGACGATAGTTTTGGAAAGCTGTTTCCTGTAGGAAACGACTGGTCGGGGGATGGGTTTCTGTCGGCTCTGTCCATCTGATTAGGGAGACAGATGTGGGCAGGGTCATGATATTGTGAGGACGGGTCAGATCTGTGTGAGATGTAGATTCAGAGATGGGGAGTGGGATGGGGAAGACGGGTGCGGGTAGTCCGTGGGAGTAGTTTGCAGCGTTGGATGGGCGACCACGATAGAGGGAGCGATACTGATGGATACTGTGACAGCACGACATCCAGTCTCTGCACTGTGATGATACAAACCCCCCCCCCCCCCCCCCCCCCCCCTTCCCCCCCCCCCCCCCCCCCCCCCCCCCCCCCCCCCCCCCCCCCCCCCCGAGGACGATCTACCGGCACAGTACTGCTGTGTGACAGTATTCTGGATGGTCTCCCTTGAGACGTCAGGGGTATCTCTGCTGAGGGACTACCACCCCACGTACGCTTCTTCTTAGTTGCAGTTTAGCTACTCCCCTGGCGCTGGGGTGAATGAGTCTTTGATAGGGGTAACGGGATGAGTGTGTAACACAGGATTATCAGGGTTTGTTTGTTTTTTTTGTTTTTAGCCGAGATCCGAGATCCCCTCGGAGTAGATGCATCCATGTACATGACTGATCAAAATAATTGTGTGTGTGTGTGTGTGTGTGTGTGTGTGTGTGTGTGTGTGTGTGTGTGTGTGTGAACTGATCCTGAATAAAAAAAAAAAAATTGGCCTCGCTCTTTGCTGCCCCGGTGTACTTTGTTATCAAATTAAACTTCGTATTCGTAAAGTTAGAGTATTAAATGTATGGCTGATTTCGACCATCGTTTCGGGTGTTCTTTATAATTGCAAAGATTGTGATGCCTATAAAACTATCTAGAGTCTACACGGAGCAGAATCTGAAAGATATCTTTTAAAAACATGTAAGGTAATTCAGAGTCGTCAGAATCTAAACAAGTTTTTCTAAGACCAGTTTTCTTCAAGATGAATCTTTAGTTCAGATGCTAGAAATACTAAACCCTTCTGTTTCTCAACTATAAATCCATCTGTATACATATTAAGATTATTGGGATGCTTGTCATCAAAACAGGCTATGACATGACTTTTTAACTGGTTTAGTTTTTTATTTTTCTCTTTTCCAATATCAATGACAAATGTATAACTGTACCTGTGTTTTAATTTCAATAGCATGTAAAACTGAAAACGGTCTCTAAATCATCAACAAATACGCTTGGAGAGATCTAACTACTCGCTTTGCCTGTGTGATTTTCACTACTAGCTAAATTAATATGCACACGAGGTATTGTAGGTGCCCTAAGTACGTACCAGCAAAGCCCAAAGAACTAATGATGCTTTGTGTGTTCGAAGATATGAATAATTCAAAAAAATAAATAAACAGAAAAAAAGCACTCTTTTCATTGTACCCACTCCCACCCCCACCCTCCACACAATCTCTGTCCGTTATCACTCCTACAGCTTTTCTCAGTCTCTTATCACAACACCATCTACAGTAGGTCAACTTGTTGAGCACAATGCCAGTCTCCATCCGTCATCACATCACCTACAGTAGGTCAACTTGTTGAGCACAATGCCAGTCTCCATCCGTCATCACATCACCTACAGTAGGTCAACTTGTTGAGCACAATGCCAGTCTCCATCCGTCATCACATCACCTACAGTAGGTCAACTTGTTGAGCACAATGCCAGTCTCCATCCGTCTCACATCACCTACAGTAGGTCAACTTGTTGAGCACAATGCCAGTCTCCATCCGTCATCACATCACCTACAGTAGGTCAACTTGTTGAGCACAATGCCAGTCTCCATCCGTCATCACATCACCTACAGTAGGTCAACTTGTTAAGCACAATGCCAGTCTCCATCCGTCATCACATCACCTACAGTAGGTCAACTTGTTGAGGACAATGCGAGTCTTTGTCTATTTTGTAAACTGTCATTCAACATCACCATCATTATCATCATTATCATCGTCATCGTCATACGTCGTTTCCTTCGATATGGAGTTTCAGTTTTCATCATCATCTTCATCATCATCATCGTCGTCATCATCATCATCATCATCATCATCATCATCATCATCATCACCATCATCATCATCATCATCATCATCATCATCATCATCATCGTCCACTTACCTTCTGTCTGGATTTTCAGGTTTTTTTTTTTTCATCATCATCATCATCATCATCACATCATTATCATCGTCGTCGTCGTCGTCGTCGTCGTGTTATATCATCGTCATCATCATTATATTCATCATCATCATATTCATATTCATCATCATCACCACATCATCATCATCATCATCATCATCATCATCATACATTCAACTTCTATCTGGAGTTTTAGTTTTTATCTGCTTGTGGAATTTCATTCTGGTGACAAGTGTAATGTGACCCTAGAACTCATTTCCAGTGCGACACCTATTATGGTACCCCACTGCTGAATACACTTTATACAAGTAAGACATTTATATTTCAGAAAAATCATACTTAAATCGGCAAACCAAAATGACTACAATGGGAATACCAGCCCGTTATGTCGTTTTTTTTCTCTGGGAGTTTCAGCGAAGCACTGTTCTGTTTCGGTTTCTTGGCTACGAGGCTATGACTTCCATAGCCAATGCCCCTGAAGACATATAGCTCATTCTGAACACCTGGTGCTTAATACTGTTACGGTGCTCAAAAACAACAATTTAACGATCAGTGTTACAAAACTGCTTGATGGCATACCATACAACGCACGCTGAATGTAAATGGAGGAGAACTGAAAACATTTCTGTTTTTATATTGCAAAACAGACCGTTCA
>JADBJO010001104.1:247500-260000 GCA_016801955.1 Conus betulinus
CCTGACGACCGCAACATCTTCATGGCCATCTCCAGCGGCAAGGTCAACCGCCTGCACTCCATCCTGGCCAGCATCGAGGACCTCAACACATCCGCGACACCAGCCACCGCACGCCGCTCATCCACGCCGCCGTCTTCATCTCCAACGACGACATCCGCACGCACATCGTCCGCCTCCTCCTACGTCACGGCTGTGACGTCAACGCCCAGGACAGCGTGGGTCGCACGGCGCTGATGTACGCCTGCATGGAGCGGGAGAAGATGGACGTGGGTGCGCCTGCTGGCCAAGTGTCGGCGCTGCGACCCCCAACCTGCAGGACGACGACGCAACAGCGCTGCTGATCCACTGCGTGGAAGGCGGGAACGCCTCGGCCATCCGCATCCTGACCAAGCACGGCAGCATGAAGAGCCGGCTGAAGGTGAACATGTTGAACGGGGCGGGGCTCAGCGCCATGGAACTGGCCGTCAAGCTGGGCCTGGCCGACTGCTGCCGCATCCTGCTCAAGGACGGGGCGGCCGACACCACCAGGATCAAGAACAGGCAGCTGCTCATGGACCTCGTCAACGAAGACCGCGCCAGGACCCCCTTCGGGGTGTCCCCGAGCCCCGGGCTGGAGGACGCCGACTTCCCTCTGTCCCCTCGCACCATGGACGGGACGGTGAGTCACCGCTCCGACATGGAGTCCTACACGAGGTCCCCCTCCCGGCAGGACGTGGGGCCAGGCACTCCCCGCCCGGGGTCGGACTTCCCGCTGAGGACGTCTCAGAACCGGTCCGTGATCAGCCTCCGGAAGGACATCTCCTGCGAGATCCCCCAGACGGCCCGCCCGGCCTCCAGGGACTACACGAACCCCTTCCTGGAGATGGTCCGCCAGGACTCCAGCCTGTACGTGCCCAACTCGCGGACCACGTTCCGCCGAGCCATCATCACCACCAAGGACCCCGGGCGGAAGAACAGTCTGGACAAGATCAAGGCGGCCGCTTTGAGGAGGCCTCTGACCCCCATCCTGTGCAAAACGGCGGACGATTCCAGGGCGGTGACTCCGGTGGGAGGCATTCCTCTCCCCGCTCGCCTGCCCAGCATACCTAGCGGCAAACGTGTTTTTATGCTCATAACAGTTCCAAAGATGACTACGCCATGTGAAACGCCCACGGAATCCTCATAGACCTTCGCTGAAGAGCCACGGACACCTGAAAGAGTCTACGACTCGCTCAGTTCACTCCTCAAAGGGCCTCCGTGACGGATGGCACTGTAAAGAACATGCTTTGAACGGACTGACTGAATTCAGCCGTAGAGACTCCTCTGAACGAGGGACCAACTCATTTAATCAGGCCTTCGAGCCCAAAGAAAGCACGAATCATTCACTAAAAAACAGCTGTACGGTTGACCTGAATGATCAATCGTCACAGTGAACGAGCCACTGATTCCTAAAGGACAACTCACTCACCACATCACGTATGCACTCCACAATGAGGCACCAACTCAATGAATTGGCCATTGAACCCAAAAGGAAATAAACGACCCATGCATGCTTGCCGAAGGATTGCTTGCTCTGCTGTTTATCTATAGTTTGTTTGTCCATCTCCGTTGATGATTTTAGACTCGGTTTCTGAATGAATGAAAGCCAGGTGAATCAGTTCAGCATCTCCAAAGGAATCACCGATTGCCATACACCCTGCTTGACTGAGGGACGAACGCAGCGAGCCAGCCGTTGACTGAATGAATGAGAGACGCCCAAATCACCTACGTAGCCTACACGCACGACAGGTAGCCAGCGAATGCGTGAAATACATGTGTCGACTTCGTAACAGACATCTTATCATACTGGAATACTGGTGAGAATGACCATACCGTCGGTGATGGTCGGTCGATGACAACGTGTTGAATCAGTGAAAGATGACATGAATCATCTGTATACGCGCGGACGATTTCCACGACGGACAAAACAGCTGAATGACTCCGTGGTTTCTGAATGACGTCCTCTGAGTTTATCCTGAGCAAACACTTGGCGACATTCTTGGAAGACAGAAACGTTGTTCGATGGCGGATCGCTTAAGTCAGCAAGAATGGGGACGACAACCAAAGGATGTGCAACTGTTCGTGAATAGAATGTACACTGTTAAACATGACATAGACACACCACAGCCTGCTCATTGAATGACAAATGCATAGACGTTTACAAATCAGACACAGACATTATGTGACACAAGAAGATAGAAATTTGATGGGAAAGCTGATTTTAAGGAGGGAGGAGTGGATGAGAGAGAGAGAGAGAGAGAGAGAGAGAGAGAGAGAGAGAGAGAGAGAGAGAGAGAGAGAGAGAGAGAGAGAGAGAGAGAGAGAGAGATTCAGTCGAAAAATGAATGAAACTCAGATGCACGCACTAAATAGTAGAAGTGATCAATTGATTGAAGTGTTTTAAATGATGGCAGCTGTTCAGAAAGACCAAGAGGGTCTTGTACATATGAGTGCAGAGAGAAAAAACAACAAGTAAATGTGCAGGTAGTTCCCGTGAAGATGTAGAGCACACTAACCGTGAGCACGGGACAATTATGGCGGTACACGACAGACGTTTTTCTCTTTGTCATATAGTTGTCCTATGCAAGGCCTTCGGTCAAGAGTGACCACAAATGATGCATCCTGCAGTGCCATTTGTGGCTGTGCCGACCAGTACTGGAGTAGTTCTGTCACAACGGGGGCACCTGTATGGAATGTCAAGTCTGTGGCGGCTGAATGCGGCGTTCTGCGTGCGCGCGCATCTCTTCTGCTGCGCCTTCTCCTCCCTCGCGTCCAGGCTGAGGATATCACCTCGCCTCCACCAGTCAGCCTCCAGTCCCAAGACTCAGTGTCGATGCCAAGACTTTCCATGTCCCTCTCTCACATATATCCTTGTGTCACAGTTGAGGGTGGGCAGCTCACCGTGGAAGTTGTCCTTGGGGGTGCACACGGAGAACGAGCCTCCACCTTGCGGCGGAGTCTTCACTGTCTCGACAAGGTGTGCATGCAAGATACCCACTGGGCGATGTGTGGATGCAGGATGCCCTGCTTTCGTTCCAAATCCCCTTTCTCCACGTCCCTGATGGATCCAAAGAGTGACAGCTGGCTGTGACAGTTGGGAGCCCACGCCCGTCACAGAGCTGCCAAAACGAGGCTGTGGACACCAAACTGCCTCAGGCGCCCCGACCCGGATTTTTCTTCGGGATGTGCTCCTGAAGCCTTTGGAAAGGGTAGAGCTGCAAAGCAGCGGAAGTCTGAAAACTTGGGGTTGTGTCGTCTCCTAGTTGGATCATCCTCCCAGGTTGACGGTCCCATCTCCTCGAGACAACTGGTATTGAAGCGCCAATAAAATGCCCCCACCCTTGTTCCATCGCCGGCCTTTGAAGCTGAGCCACCAGAGGAGGTCAGAGAGTGTGGGACTTTGGTGTCAGGGACTGTTTGACATCATTTTGTAGGCAGTGGGAGTTTCACAGCTGCTGTGACAATTTTTCAGGAAGCCTGGTCAAAAAAAAAAAAGAAGTAAGAGAAAAGCGCCTGGAAACATGGTCGACCAATGTTACAGAAGTAGCCATAGAAACAAAGCCGTTATGGCTTTAGTTTGTTTGGTTTGTCAATTGTTTGCAGATTAATTGGTTCTTTATTTGTTGATGTTTTTTTGTTGTTGTTGTTGTTGTTGTTGTCGTTGGCGTTTCCATGCTGAAAAATAAGGCTGGTCTCCTAGTACGTTTCCCTGTTCTGTCAATGTCAGGCCCACAGCCAAGAAGGTATTTGGGGGGGGGGGGGGGAAGAGAAGATCGGATGCCTTGATTTCTGTGATTGAAAAAAGGCTGCCGCCTAACTTAAAACGAGCCCACTCACAATAAGATGCAGAGTAACGCTTATTTTATAATTAGAACAAAACAGACAAATGTTTTGTTGTTGTTGTTTTTACAGACGTGCCTTCCTCAGACGTCTCAACTATGGGACATCACAAATATCCAAACAAATATACACCAGGTGGCTGTCTGGACATTACAAACATCCAAAACAATATACACCAGGTGGCTGTCTGGACATTACAAAGATCCAAAACAATATACACCAGGTGGCTGTCTGGACATTACAAACATCCAAAACAATATACACCAGGTGGCTGTCAGGACATTACAAATATCCAAAACAATATACACCAGGTGGCTGTCAGGACATTACAAATATCCAAAACAATATACACCAGGTGGCTGTCAGGACATTACAAATATCCAAAACAATATACACCAGGTGGCTGTCAGGACATTACAAATATCCAAAACAATATACACCAGGTGGCTGTCAGGACATTACAAACATCCAAAACAATATACACCAGGTGGCTGTCTGGACATTACAAACATCCAAAACAATATACACACCAGGTGGCTGTCAGGACATTACAAACATCCAAAACAATATACACCAGGTGGCTGTCAGGACATTACAAACATCCAAAACAATATACACCAGGTGGCTGTCAGGACATTACAAACATCCAAAACAATATACACCAGGTGGCTGTCAGGACATTAAAACATCCAAAACAATATACACCAGGTGGCTGTCAGGACATTACAAACATCCAAAACAATATACACCAGGTGGCTGTCAGGACATTACAAACATCCAAAACAATATACACCAGGTGGCTGTCAGGACATTACAAACATCCAAAACAATATACACCAGGTGGCTGTCAGGACAACAAACATCCAAAACAATATACACCAGGTGGCTGTCAGGACATTACAAATCCAAAACAAATATACACCAGGTGGCTGTCAGGACATTACAAACATCCAAAACAATATACACCAGGTGGCTGTCAGGACATTACAAACATCCAAAACAATATACACCAGGTGGCTGTCAGGACATTACAAACATCCAAAACAATATACACCAGGTGGCTGTCAGGACATTACAAACATCCAAAACAATATACACCAGGTGGCTGTCAGGACATTACAAATATCCAAAACAATATACACCAGGTGGCTGTCAGGACATTACAAACATCCAAAAAAATATACACCAGGTGCTGTCAGGACATTACAAACATCCAAAAACATATACACCAGGTGGCTGTCAGGACATTACAAACATCCAAAACAATATACACCAGGTGGCTGTCAGGACATTACAAACATCCAAAACAATATACACCAGGTGACTGTCAGGACATTACAAATATCCAAAACAATATACACCAGGTGACTGTCAGGACATTACAAACATCCAAAAAATATACACCAGGTGACTGTCAGGACATTACAAACATCCACAACAATATACACCAGGTGGCTGTCAGGACATTACAAACATCCAAAACAATATACACCAGGTGACTGTCAGAAGCAGAATGGCAGTGGTGATAAGGGGATCTGGCTCTCTGAATTCGCTAAGGATATTTCTGCAGCTCCACACACACACACACACACACACACACACACACACACACACACACACACACATACATGAAGTGCGAATATATTTGGGATAACTAACTGAACTAAAGAGTGAGGAAGGGTCATCATGTACATTTAAGCTACAGTAGAATACAGTTTTTGAACTGAGGCGCGTTATGCAGCCTGTGCTTTTTTTTGTTGTTAATTATCTCCCTTTGTGAGAGTTCCTGACATTTTCTTTTTCTTGCATCATTAGCAAACTATGTATGGCACTGCGTTGCATTGCAGTTTAATGAAGACCTGAAGGTGCAGTGTGCATCCTTCAACCTCAGTGAACTTGAGATCCACATCATGAAGATCTCAAGGTACAGTGTTTATCCCTCAACCTCAGTGAACTTGACACCCACATCCTGAAGACCGCTGTGTCTATCCCTCAACCTCAGTGAACTTGAGACAAACATCAAGCAACGCTGGTTTTCCTCAGCCCCTATGATGCTGTGGTTAGCATCGCGGATTTCAGGGCTGTGAGATCGTGGGTTTGATTCCTACCAGAGGCAATCAGTGGAGGAACTTTTTCTGCCAAGGTCGACGTCTACCCAGAGTTGACTGAGCCCAAACACGGAAACTCTAGAACCACACAGTCGAGTTTCGTCGACTTCACGAATATGTCTTCGGAAGTGTTGCTTAAATTTCCTCTGTGTGTGTGTGTGTGTGTGTGTGTGTGTGTGTGTGTGTGTGTGTGTGTGTGTGTGTGTGTGTGTGTGTGGATCAGACCAGGCACCACGAAACCACCGAAGTGACACGAGAACATTTCAGAGTCTCCATTGGTGGGATTGCCTCATGACGACGTCAAATCGATTGCATCTTGAGAACGGGGTGCTTGAAACGGAGACAAGACAACAAAACTACCTGTGACCGTGTGTCCGTGGGGATCCAGACTGAGCATCAGCGTGGGGATAACTCCTCTGGATGGACAAAAACGACGATGAGACGACAACAAAAGCAACAAACGAACAACCGTGATAAATCATGTCGGGGTTGGTATGAGCAGAAGTTCTGTGGCGGCCATGACAGTGATATCGGTGGGGGTATCTTGACCGTTGGGAACATGCCCGCCCTTCTGATTTTGTCCTGTGGGTGTGGAGATGAGGCGCTGGACAGCGCTGACTCGGCGTGGTCCGGCGGGAATCAGGGCGGGTGCGATTTATCGGCGATCGTGAAGCTGCCCGATTCCCCGGAATGTGCACGCCGCTGAATTAATGATGAGACTGCCTGTCGTTGTCTTGGTCATTAACGCCTCGCCATCATTGTGAGAAAAAAGCTCTGTGTCTGTGTGTGTCTGTCTCTCTCTCTGTCTCTGTGTCTCTCTCTGAGAGAGAGTCTCGTGTGTCGCTCGCTCGTGTGTGTGTGTGTGTGTGTGTGTGTGTGTGTGTGTGTGTGTGTGTGTGTGTGAGAGAGAGAGAGAGAGTGTGTGTGTGTGTGTGTGTGTGTGTGTGTGTGTGTGTGTGTGTGTGACACAGAGAGAGAGAGAGTGTGTGTGTGTGTGTGTGCGCGCGCGCGCGCGCGCGCACGCGCGCTCGCGCGCACGCGCGCGTGCATATGGTGTTTGCGCTGAGAGAACAGAAGAAACAGTCTCTCTGTTCAGCTGGCCCAGGACAAAGTTCGGGGATTCCTTAGAAGCTTCTCTCGAACTGCTTTCAACACACAACCCGTGAAAGGAAACCACAACGCTCTCCTCAAGATACGTATCTAACACCTGGAAGCAGAAACCAAAGTCAGCTTGTTTTCGTAAGCATCTCTTCCTACGGGTTTTTCCTTACCTCTTTTTTTTTTTTTTTTTAACTTATCCATACCTTTCCTTACAAATTCCTACCTTTTGCTACATGTGTTTCCCTAATTATTCCTCCCATTTTGTGGACGTATGTTCCTATTTTTTCTCCTTATTCTGACCTTCTTCCGTTTCTTTCTACCCTTTCCTACTTCTTCCAACCTTTTTTGTTTTTTTACTGCTGATTTCTACCTGTTCCTACTTCATTGTCTTTATACCTTGTCCCACATGTTCTTTTCTATCTTTCCTACATGTTCATTTTTTTCTTCCTGCTTCTCCTTGCCGTTCTGTAATGCTCTCTGCTTTTTTCCTGCTTCTTTCTACCTTTTCTGGTCCATCCTCTTCCTTACTGGTCGTCTATTTCTACCTGCTCCTACCTTTCTCTACTTTTTTTTTCTTCACTTTTCCTCCTTGTTTCTCTACCTTTTCTTACTCATTCTTATCTTTCCTCGGCTTTCTTTCTGATATTGTTCACCTTTTCAAATGTTGTTATCTTTTTTCTTAGTTCTTTCTATTTGTTGAACAATGAAGTAGTGGGGGAAAAACAAGCGCAGGCTAACAATTCTACAATTCTTCCATCATTATAGTAATGGCTTGGTAAAGATCAGAACTTGAAAGAAGAGAAAAAGGGGAGGGGGGGCGGGTCGAAGATGAAGAAAATGGCGACATGAAATTAAGAAAATATATCATAAATATGAAAACCCTTCACTAGCTGCAAGCGGGAACCATCGTAATCCCTCTCGAAGGCAGATCCATTTGTATTGCCTGCTCCTAGGCCTTTCGTCCGCTGGATCGGACTCGTCAGAGAGACACGGCTGATTGTGTCTGTGCTCTTGGCGTCAAATAGAGACACACACCACAGTCCATAATTCTGTGGTGTTCTCACCACCAAAGGTTCAAAAAAGAATCCAACAGCACCCTCAAAGTAGCCAGTGAAGTGGAGTAAATTGAAAACAACCTTTCCTTAACCTTTCCATGCTTTTTTTGTTCCTATCTTTTCTTACCTATTTGTCAATCTATCTTTCCCTGGCTTTGCAACCTTTTCTTGTTTGTACCTTTCATTTGTCACTTACTCTTACCTTTTCTTTTACTTGTCCTATTTTTTTCTGCTAGTTCCTACCGTTTCGTACTGATTCCTACTTTTCCCTGTGTTTTTTTTTTTTTTTCCCATCTATCCCACATTTTTGTATTCTTCCTGTCTTCTCTTACTTACTTCTACCTTTCATATCTTGTCTTTCATTCTTGCAACCTTTCCCCGCTCTTTTATTACTGTTATTTTTTCCAACTTAAATGTAACTTTTCCTACGTTGTTTGTTTGTTGGTTTTTTTTTTTTTTGTCATACGTTTCGTATCCAAACATAGACTACATAACGTATGCGAGCATGAACTAGAGAGGTGGCCATTGAAATGGTCATACGTGTGTGTCTCGTGTACAGCTTGGTTAGCTACCACACCTGTAGACACACACGTCTTTGTGATCGCCTACAAATGTGACCACAATAATTGTAAAAAAAAAAAAAAAAAAAAAAAAAAAAAAAAAAAAAAAAAAATCACTGGTCACTTTACTTCATAATCAGAGGCGCTCCTTTGTTCCTTCTTGTCAGATTAAAAGCTTTACTTCTATAAATAAGAATGTCAGTATGCCCATTTTTTCACACACGTGTTACGTCTTATGGTACCCACTGCCTAAACGTAAAAGAACGCGTTTTGAATGACACACGCAGACTGAGACACATGACTGAACCAGAGACAATACAGTATTGACCTATGCTTCTCAATACCTCCAACCTCTTTGGCCGAAGGGAAGAGGAGGGGGGTTGGTGGAGAGAGTGGACAGAAAGACAGTCTGTCTGTACCTGACTCAGTTTCCATCAGAAGCGAAAATTCCATTTGCACTGTGAGCAAGTGCAAATGATCCGGTTCTCGTCAAAGCAGCGATCTGCGTTTAAGTACCGCATGCGTTGGAGTGTAGGCGTGGTCGGAGAGTCAAGAATCACCTCATTTTGATGTCAGTTTTGATGAGTAATCTTGATGAGCATTTTCTCTGATGCATCTCTTTTGAATTCCTTCCACTGTTATTAGTGTGATCAGTTTTCGTGTAATTGTGGTCACGAAGGCAAATTGATTGCATAGTTGTAGTAGTTGGTCATGATGGAAACAATTATGGCTGTATGATTCTGTTGTGCTTCACCATAACATTGCTTCATTTTTACGACTCAGGGCATAATATAACTTAAAAATATAACAATAGAGCGGTCCACACCCTACGACAAAATTGTGTAAATGCCTCAGAGAATGATACGACGTAACGTTTAACAATACAGCGTTCTGCGCCTTACGACAAAATATTATGTAAATGACACAGAGAATGATACGACGTAACGTGTAACAATACAGCGTTCAGCGCCTTACGACAGAATATTAAGTAAATACCTCAGAGAATGATGCAACATAACGTTTAACAGTACAGTTGTCTGCACCTCAGGACACAAATACAAATAAAAATAACAATGCTGCACTCTGTGCTTCAGGATATGATACGATATATGTAAACATAGAGTAAACAATTCAACATTCTACGTCTCAAAAGCATGATACGACATAAATTGTAATGATGTTGCATTTTACGCCTCAAAGCTTAAAACGACATAAAATGCAACAAAGAAACTTCTTTGCCTGAGGTATGACGGGGTGTAAAATATAACAATGCAGTATTACACGCCTCAGAGCCTCCACGTGAAGTGTAACACTGTAGCATTCAACCCCTTAAGGCATAAAATGTAACAATGCCGCAATCTACGCCCTAAGCACAATGTGATATAAATTGTAACAATACAGTATTGAACGCCTCAAAGCATACTACGACGTAAAATGTTACATTACAGCATTGTACGCCTCAAAGCATACTACGGCGCGTGATATGTTACACTGCATTGTACGCCTCAAAACATAGTACGACGTAATATGTTACAATGCAGCATTGTACGCCTCAAACATTCTATGGCGTAATATCTTATAATGCAGCATTGTACGCCTCAAAACATTCTATGGCGTAATATGCTACAATACAGCATTGTACGCCTCAAAACATTCTATGGCATAATATGCTACAATGCAGCATTGTACGCCTCAGTGCATACTACGACACGAGATATCACATTGCAGCATTCTTCGCCTCAGGACACACCACGACGTAAAAACGTAAAATGTTACATTTCAGCATTCTATGCCTGAGAGCATAGCACGACGTAAAAAAGTAACAAAACAGCATTCTACGCTTCAACACATAATACGGCATAAATAAAACCATGCAACATTCTATGCCTCAAGGCGTAATATGACATGAAGAAAAAAAAATAAGAGAGAGAGAGAGAGAGAGCTTTTACGCCCCAAGGTTTAATGCAAATGTAAAATGTATGTAACAGTACAGTATTTTACGCTTCAGGATATAATACAACGTAAGATGTGTAACAGTGTCGCATTCCACGCCACAGGGCATACTGCAACGTAAGATGTAACAATGTTTGCACTCTAAGCCTCAGGATACTTTACAGAATAAAATGTAACAACAATGCAGTATTCTACGCCTCATGGCATAATAAAACGTGTAAATAACAACGCAGCATCCTTTGCCCCGGAGAACGATCCCACGTGAAATGTAGAAATGCAGCAGACTCTAAACAAAATGTGTCAGTGCAGCAGTCTGGATGAAAAAAAAAATGTGATAATTTTTCGTGACAAAAATTTAAAAGGTAAGGTAATGTTGTGTATAGCCCAACCGACCGCAAAGGGCCGTATCAGAGCTGTCACCGCGTTGAAATCAACTCACAAGTCCGCCCGACATTTTGTTAAAAAAATTCTTTCCACTATGAAAATCTCAGATCCGATGAAAACTGTTAATCTCTTTCAAAAATTCAAAGATCGCATCAGGTGGAACATCTCTGAACAAGGTTTTCATGGAATCTGCTGTAAATGTTTGTGTCTCACATCATGCAAGTCCTAACACTCTAAAAGAATATGTGTCATTGGGAGTGGTATATGACATGGAATGTACCACGGGGAAAAAAAAAGTAAAAAGGTATTATTGCTATACTGTCAAACGAAAAGATGAACAAGTTACAAACACATGTGTTTTGTTTTGTAATTTATTGGTTCTTTTTCGTCTGGCAGTACAATTTTTTTTCTTTAAATTTCGTTTCAGTTTCCTCCTGCAATCACCTCACTTTGAAACCAGTTGTACGTGAATCTTATTCAATGATTATTTTTCGTTCGGGGTGTATCAACAATGTCACGGTTGTTACATTGTTGCGTTGTTCGGGTTTTATTTAACAATAATTGCTCAACTCAATGTTGCATTGACCTTTTCGAGTTGATGGATGATGATTAATATCAGTCCCAACTATTTGAACCTTTTGGCGGCATTTTGGCGCACATTCAATAATTTCATGTCCTTTAGAAAACAGAAACCTAGCAGCATTTTTCACCCCCCCCAAAAAAAAAAAAAAAAAAAAAAATTCAACAGTTTGTGACATTTTCCGCGCTTAAGGCACGTAAAAAAAAGAGTAACAATCATTACACTTTCTGTGGTTTAGACGCTAAAAATATGTTTACATTTTTGTTGAATAAAGTGTTTGGAAGTGAAAAATTGCTATCTTTGATGCAGACTGCCGCATTGGCACATTTTGCGTTGTGTCGTGGCTCGAAGTGGAACAAGACTGTAAAATTTGATTGTGTGCCAGTACCACACGGTGCATTTATCAACGCAGAAAATCTTGGTTCTGAAGAAATGGGAGGAGGGCTGGTGACGTTTTAGTTCGAGCCTGAAAATGAATTCTGAGTAGCAGAATATAGTGAAGGTATGTTAACGCAGTGAAAATGAATGTAGTATTCAGTGCCGCTTGTTCAGCGAGCCACCCTTTAAGGGTCCAGAACGGTGGAAACCCATATGTGCGTGAACGCTGTGCGTGATCGCCCGTGTGCCATGCAGTGTCTGTCTCTGTGGATCTTTTTCTTTTATAGTCCGTTTGCTTCAAGAGACACAAGGGAGATGTTGTTTGTTCTGTCTGTCTGTCTGTCTGTCTGTCTGTCTGTCTGTCTGTCTCTCTCTCTCTCTCTCTCTCTCTCTCTCTCTCTCTCTCTCTCTCTCTCTCTCTCGTGTGTGTGTGTGTGTGTGTGTGTGTGTGTGTGTGTGTGTGTGTGTGTGTGGTCCAATCTGATTTTTTCAACTAATAACAGTCATTTATATTTTCATGGAG
>JADBJO010001104.1:270000-272500 GCA_016801955.1 Conus betulinus
AAAAAAAAAAAAGAAGAAAAAAGAAAGAAAGAAGAAGAAGAAAGAAAAATCAAGAAATGTAACTGACAGTGTGTTCATATTCTTTCCGTGTGAAACTTCCCCTTATCTTGGCCACTGATAGCTATAAAGAAGAATTGGTTTTGAACATATGATTCACAGGCCTCTCTGGTGGAACCATTCTCGTATCTTTTGTAATAAGGTGAGGAGGTTCCGCAGTGCATATCACGTGAAGACTCAGTCACCAAAGACATCTGTTTTATAGAGTGCTGGGATTTTGATAACTCCACATAAATGCTTTATAACAAACCTAGTTAGGAGATGTTTTGCAATACACAGTTTGTTGTTTTGTTTTGTTTTGTTTTTAGTTTTCAAAACAGATGAAAATATTTCTTACTAGATCTAAGATTTTTGTCCAGCTACCAGTTTGAAATCGTTTTCTATATGTCTGTAATTGATGGATAAATAATTACGGATAATGAGCATATGTAAGCCTCATATGCCCCCGCCTCTCCACTAACACACCCATGCCCCTCTTTTCTTCTTTTTTTTTTTTTTTTTTCCTATTCCTCATCCCTGCCTATGTACACAAAATAAAAACGAATTTAGAAATAACAACGAAGAGAATTGTCTGTGACGATGAACCCGCTCTGCAGCTATAACTTCTGGAACGAATGTAGTCTTTTGACGTGAGCAGCGTTCCATAGTCAGCGTACTTCGTTTGCGTCATGTTCGAACCGAAGGGAGAGAGAGAAAGAAAGGGAAAGGGTGGGCGAGGTTCACAGGAGATGTGGAGCGTGAACAGAGTGAGAATAGATGGCACGAATGATTGGCTTCTGTCTCTTGGTACGTTGCCTCCCTCATTCCCTCCCTCCCTCCCGCCACCCTTCCTCCTCTCCTCTCTCTCCCCCCCCCCTCTCTCTCTCTCTCTCTCTCTCTCTCTCTCTCTCTCTCTCTCACGCTCTGTCTCTTGTTCACGCTTGTCTTTGTTTTACATTATTTCATTTCACTGCATATTGTAGTCCCTACTCAGGGCGAGGACTGGATGTAAAAAAAAAAGACGTCAGTGCTTATCTAATATCCTCGTAGATAAAGCATGTTGTCTTGTCTTCTCTCTGTCTCTCTCTGTCTCTCTCTCTCTGTCTCTCTCTGTCTCTCTCTGTCTCTCTCTCTCTCTCTCTCTCTCCTCTCTCTCTCTCTCTCTCTCTCTCTCTCTCTCTCTCTCGTCTGTGTGTGTGTGTGTGTGTGTGTGTGTGTGTGTGTTGTGTGTGTGAAGGGGTGTGGGTTTTTTTTCATCAGTATCTGAGCTTTGTTTTATCTCCTTAAATCATTGGACCTTCCAACATACTGTGAATATATAGCAAAGACAAAGTTGGAAGTCCATGACTAAACTGTCAATTGTTTACTGAATCTTTTTCCCCTATTTTCTCAGTACCGATACTCAATCAATCCCCCACCCCTGCCCCTGCTATTCTCCTCTCCCCCTCCTCCTTCACACACACACACACACACACACACACACACACACACACACACACACCACACACACACACACACACAACACAACACAACACAACACACACACACACACACACACACACACACACACAACACAACACAACACACACACACACACACACACACACACACACACACACACACACACACACACACACTCAAGCATTTGTATAGTCTAAAATGTACGACTCGGCCCTTTTTTTTTTTTTCTTATGAGACTCACGCTAGTATAAAACACTATCAAGCTTGGAAATGAAATGAGGCAGGGAACAGTAAACAATAAACAGTAAACAAGTGGGGTAGTCTTTGCTCCCATAAGGAAACCTAACACAGAGTAACTTTTATTCAAGACTGGCACAGCCTTTTAAACTTGAATAAAGTCAGACAAATACAAAGACGAACAATCTAATAGTGCGCTTGTTTTTTCCCCCACTATTAGATTGTTCGTCTTTGTATTTGTCTGACTTTATTCAAGTTTAAAAGGCTGTGCCAGTCTTGAATAAAAGTTACTCTGTGTTAGGTTTCCTTATGGGAGCAAAGACTACCCCACTTGTTTACTGTTTACTATCAAGCTTGTTATCTTCTTGAACTAAACCAAAACAAAAAAACTGAGGGAGGAGGGAGGGGCGTATAATATGAAGTTCAACTGGGGAAGGGAAAGGGTCGTGTGTATTTTTCCCAGGTGGACAAGATGGGAATACAAGAAGCTGGAGCGTGGAGGCGTAGGGGAGATAAGGGGGCGCGTAGTTGGGTAATGCAGTCAATCCCCTGAACCAGTTGCAAAAGGGAGGTAACCTAAGGTGACTTACATATTGCAAACTATGACTTGCCTCCCTTTCCTTTCCAGAGCTCGCAGATGATTCAGATTTTAAATGAGAGATGTGAAGGAAGTAACTAAGAGAGCAAATTCCTTCGGCTGACCTAATAGTTGGGATTGTTAGCATTTTCAGGCCATGCCGAAAAAGTAATGTCAAGCGTAACTAAA
>JADBJO010001104.1:280000-282500 GCA_016801955.1 Conus betulinus
CTCACACTGTAAGCACAATGTATACTGCTCAAAACAATTGAAAGGCCACTTGGAAATTCTCTCACTATTTCACAACAGAACGGAAACAACCCAAAACAATGCTTTCGAACTTTACTTCAGCTATTAATCAAAACACCAATGACACAGATTAATGACAAAATTGATTTGAACAGCATGTTTTGTCACTTTCAAGTCCACTACCCATCTTTCAAAAGTCAGAACGCCAGAGATACACAAAAACACAGTCAGTAACGCGTGTGTCCGCCATTTACGTGGATGCACGCGATGCACCTTTGTCTCATGGATTGAGTTAGAGTCCTCAGAGTCATCTGGGGTATTGCCTGCCACTCCTGCTCAAGGAACTGGAACAGCTGGTTGAGGTCAACTTGGGGGGGGGGTGATTGCATCGAAGTCGCCGGCCCAGCACGTCCATAGGTGCTCGATTGGATTAAGGTCCGGTGAGCAGGCTGGCCAGTCCATGTGGATCACGTGTTGTGCTGAAGAAAGTTGCTGACGACTCGAGCCCTGTGAAGTCTGGCGTTTGTCTTGAAGTACCGCGCCTGGTCCAATAGCTTGCAGCGCTGGCAGCACAAGGGGCTGCAGGATGCCATCCCTGTAGCCCACACTGTTGAGGTTGCCTTGCACCATGTGCAGGGGGTTCTGTAGTTCCGTGCATCCCTCCCTACACCATTATGGATCCACCACCATAGCGATCACGCTCGCTCACGAGACCATCGTGATAGCGTTCTCCTTGCCGCCGCCAGACACGGTTCCTGCCGTCATGAAATGATAAGGCAAAGCGGGACTCGTCAGTAAACAATACTCTTGCCCACTTATCTCTGGTTCCATGCTAAGTGACGCTGGGCCCAAGCCAAACGAGCAGCACGGTGAGCTGGTGTCAGGACAGGAGGACGGACAACTGGTCGTCTCTTGAGCGCAGGTGTGCCTCTCTCAACCGGTTCCGAATGGTCTGGTCACTGACGGTGACATTGCCGGCTGTTTGCAGCTGCCCCCTGAGTGTGTTGGAAGTGGCCGTTCTCTGCCTCAGAGCTGACAGGGCAACAAACCTGTCCTGCTGCCTGGAGGTTGACCTTGGGCGTCCTGGACGTCTTCGCTCAGCAACACTTCCTGTCTGGTTGAAGTGGTCTCTCAAAGTCTGAATGACTGAATGGGCGACTGACAGTCGACGACCAACCTCTCGCACCCCCCCACGCTCTCCTGAAGCCACGCAAATTGCCCGCCCTTGGTCATCCTGACTCAGTCGTTGTCTCCGAGGCATGGTTGCAAACGTGCCGTAAACACAGGCATAAATGCCCACCAGTCTCTCAAAACTGGCTGACCTGTGTTCAGATAATACATGGGTTGCACGTGCATTGCAGTATTCCTGCAGTTCAGATGTGCTCTGTTGCACAGGCCTGTTTGATTTGCACCCCCTTTTTTTTTTCGTGCAGTATGTGCACATTTCAGTTCACCGCTGTGATGTGCATGACACAGACTGAGTTGATTTCTGATCAAATTCAAGTTGACCGATCAGGCATGCAACCAACTTCAGTCAGTTTTGGTGGGTGCAGTGCCGTGTTATTGGAAAAAATAAAGTCAAACAAGGTACCCTAAAAAGTGGTAGTGGCCTTTCAGTTGTTTTGAGCAGTGTATATGTGAACTCACTCTCTCTCTCTCTCTCTCTCTCTCTCTCTCTCTCTCTCTCTCTCTCCTCCCTCTCTCTTTCTCTCTCTCTCTCTCTCTCTTCTTCTTCTTCTTCTTCTTCTTCTAAAGATTAATACAATCAGGATTATGTTAGGGTTTGGGTTGATTATCTATATCTGATGAATATGTTGATTACTGATTTTATACGTGTTTGATGTTCTATCCATTCGTATTTGTGTAATTATAGTTGCATTTCAGACAATGTCTCTTTGGGGAGATTGTAGGTTTCTTATTTTTAACGTAAGGAAAGGATAAAGTCACGGTTCTCATGTTATCGTAAAGAAAGGGTAAGGTTACGGTTCTTGTTTTATCGCTAGGAAAGGGTGAGGTTACGGTTCTTGTTTTAATGCAAGGAAAGGGTGAGGTTACGGTTCTTGTTTTAATGCAAGGAAAGGGTAAGGTTACGGTTCTTGTTTTAATCGCAAGGAAAAGGTAAGGTTACGGTTCTCGTGTTTCATCGCAAGGAAAGGGTAAGGTTTACGGTGAAGGTTAGGGCCCCGTAGATTCTGGACCTGCAGACTCTGGCCGATTTCCTCATCAAGGATCCTCTCCCTCATCCACAAACATCAATGACAGGACCGGTAATAGTCAGTTCACCGAAGCGTCACAGAAGACTCGGTATATCTGGCAAGCCATCTTCAGCCAATTAGCCCCCCTTCACTGCCCCCCGACGGTCAGTCAGTCCGCCAGTCCGATGACTCCGGCCTTCGCTTGCAGCCAGTCCGTGTCTGTTGCTGGCAGGAACCATTCCAGGTGTGCATCCTCTGCGAGGCTTCCTCCTCCGCCGCTGCCTGCT
>JADBJO010001104.1:295000-300000 GCA_016801955.1 Conus betulinus
CATTTATGTAGACATTGTCCTGTGTCAACACTGGGTGTCATTTATGTAGACATTGTCCTGTGTCAACACTGGTGTCATTTATGTAGACATTGTCTAGTGTCAACACTTGGTGTCATTTATGTAGACGTTGTCCTCTGTCTACACTGGGTGTCATTTATGTAGACATTATCCGGTGTCAACACTTGGTGTCATTTATGTAGACATTGTCGTCTGTCTACACTGGGTGTCATTTATGTAGAATTATCCGGTGTCAACACTTGGTGTCATTTATGTAGACGTTGTCCTCTGTCAACACTGGGTGTCATTTATGTAGACATTGTACTGTGTTAACACTGGGTGTCATTTATGTAGACATCGCTCTGTGTCAACACTGGGTGTCATTTATGTAGACATTGTCCTCTGTCAGCAATGAGTGTCATTTATGTAGACATTGTCCTGTGTCAACACTGGTGTCATTTATGTAGACATTGTTCTCTGTCAACATTTGGGTGTCATTATGTAGACATTGTCCTGTGTCAACATTGGGGTGTCATTTATGTAGACATTGTCCTCTGTCTACACTGGGTGTCATTTATGTAGACATTGTCCTGTGTCAACACTTGGTGTCATTTATGTAGACATTGTTCTCTGTCAACACTGGGTGTCAATTATGTAGACATTGTCCTGTGTCACCACTGGGTGTCATTTATGTAGACATGTGTCTCTGTCAACACTGGGTGTCAATTATGTAGACATTGTCCTCTGTCAACAGTAAGTGTCATTTATGTTGACATTGTCCTCCGTCACAACACTGGGTGTCATTTATGTAGACATTGTCCTGTGTCAGCAGTGGATATCATTCATGTAGACATTGTCCTCTGTCGCAACACTGGGTGTCATTTTTGAGACGTCATCTGTCAGGGGTTTCATGCACACACAGTCATGTGCAGCAGGGGTTTCATGCACACACACACAGTCATGTGAAGCAGGGGTTTCATGCACACACAGTCATGTGAAGCAGGGGTTTCATGCACACACACACAGTCATGTGAAGCAGGGGTTTCATGCACACACAGTCATGTGAAGCAGGGGTTTCATGCACACACACACACACACACACACACAGCATGTGAAGCAGGGTTTCATGCACACACAGTCATGTGAAGCAGGGGTTTCATGCACACACACATGTGAAGCACATGCACACCACACACACAGTCATGTGAAGCAGGGGTTTCATACACACACAGTCATGTGAAGCAGGGGTTTCATGCACACACAGTCATGTGAAGCAGGGGTTTCATGCACACATAGTCATGTGAAGCAGGGGTTTCATGTACACAAAGTCAAAAATATGTCACGTCATTTCCATGTTTAGGTTTATATGCGTTAAGTCTCCACACGACAAACACCATGAATGTAGTGCACACACACATACACACACACACACACACACACACACACACACACACACACACACACACACACACACACACACACACACACACACACACATACACACACACACAAACAAACACGCACACACGCACACACACACACACACACACACACACACACACACACACACACACACACACACACACACCACACCACACACACACACACACACACACACACACACATCGTCTCTCTCTCTCTCTCTCTCTCTCTCTCTCTCTCTCTCTCTCTCTCTCTCTCTCTCTCTCTCTCTCTCTCTCTCTCTGTCTCTGTCTGTCTGTCTGTCTGTCTCCTCTCTCTCTCTCTCTCTCTCTCTCTCTCTCTCTCTCTCTGTTGCTGAAACATTAAGCAGCGGAATGGCAGAGGCCCTCAGCATGATCTAGTCTTCTCTGCCGTAATGATGCAAAGATATTGACTGTTGTATAATGAGTCTGTGCTTGTACACACACGTGTTTTGTGTCATCATTTGTTTTGTTTGTTTGTGGTTTTTTTTTTTTTTCTTAATGACGAGTCATATTTTCCTGTTTTCCTGAATTTGTGTGACAGTCGTGAATAGACGCTGTGTGATTGGCTGGGGCCGTAATGGAAACTGTGTGTGGTGTCAGTGTCACACACAGACACAACACACACACACACACACACACACACACACACACACACACACACACACACACACACACACACACACACACACACACACACACGTGTGAATCTTTTTTTTTCCTCTAAATCTCACGCGTAGCACGCTCGCTCTCTCTCTCTCTGAATCTTTTCTCTCTCTAAATCTCTCTCTCTCTCTCTCTCTCTCTCTCTCTCTCTCTCTCTCTTGTCTCTCTCTCTTTCTTTCTTTCTTTCTTCAAACCCGCGAACTAACGGGAAACGAACGTTCTGCCGTGACTTTTTTTTTTGTTTTTTTTTTTTTTTTGATGTAGTGAATCAAGAATCAAATAGGCTACAGTAGTTTCAAAAATCCTGTACAGCTTCGCGAATTTAGAAGAGTTTTTGCTTTGAAACCGTCAGAGGCGTTAAATAAGTCAATTTTAGATCGAAATTTGGGCTGCGTTTAGTTTTGTTTTTTTGTGTTTTTTTTTTTTGTTTGTTTGTTTATTTTATTTTATTTTTTTTTTTGGGGGGGGGTTATTCTGTATTGTTTTTAAACCCTATTGGTGCTTTCTTTTGTATTGTTTTTACCCTACTGTTGTTTTATTTTGTATTGTTGTTAACCCTATGTTGTTTTATTTCGTATTGTTTAGCCGTATTGTTCTATTTTGTATTGTATTATTGTATTGGTATATTTTGTGTTGTGTTATTTTTCAACGCCTTCTTCCTTGCGCTGAACTCTGAAGCGATCTGAAGTGATCAAAGCTAAGTGAAATTTCGTTATTTTATTCGTTTTTGTTTCACCTGAAAAAGACCTAAGAGGTCGAAACGCGTTGTGTTTTGTCTTGTGACTCATTTGTCTGCGTTTCTCTGGGCGGTTCGCTGACGTTTATTTAAGATTTGTTCAGATTTCCGCCTGCAGTCGTCCCACTTTGCAACTAGATCTATTTTGTATTGTTTTCAACCCTACTGTTGTTTTAGTTTGTATTGTTGTTAACCCTATTGTCTTTCATTTTGTATTGTTCCGTTTTTAACCCTATCAACCCTCTCTTCCCCCGCGGTATGAATATTCACGCATATATATATGACATTTTTGTGCATCTGATTTGTCATGCGTCTCTGCGCCGTCCGATGATGGCGAGGTTGATCAGTGTACGTGATGATCTCATCCTGCTGGGGGCGACTCCTGCCACCTCCAGGACAAAGTCCACGTGCCTTCAGTATGGTCTCCCAACAGCGTCATTCGGCAGAAATTAACTTCAAATCAATAAATCGATCCTTTTGATATAGTGTAGCAAGCAGACAAGCTCACATCAAAGTAAGATTGAATTTTGACGTGTCACTTGGCCAAAGTGTCGTTGCTCAATAACAGTTACATCTGGAACAAACAATAGTTATTGGCATGCTCGTGAGAATTGGACACTTTGTAAAAGTAACAACAGACAAACGAATATATCTGTTCTGCGGAAAACAAAAAAACAAACATCAGGGGAACATGATGCATGTCTTCCATTTGCAAACAGAGTTAGCTTTTCTCAGTTTGTGGGTCAAACAAAGAATCTAGACAGTGACATGTTTGATTTGAAGTACACGCTAGGATAACCACTGGGATATCGACTTTCTGCATTTAAGGCACCTTTTTCCTTTCTTTTTTTTTTTTCTTTTTTTCATTTCTCTCTCTGATTGAACTGTTAAGCTGACTTATGGGACAAAATTGCTTTGGGTGCGCACCTCGCGGCGTTTGTCCCATGAAAACGGCGGGATCACTCTCACAGTGTGCGAGCTTTGACCTAGATTACCTCTCTTGCAGATCTCTGAATATCGTCTGGTGTGGATAGTTTGAACATTAACAACCCTCCCCCCCCCACATCCTTCTTGTTTGTGCCGATCTTGTACTGTTATTACTGTATGCTTACTTATATATTCACGCTTTGTATATATTTTATGACTTGTACTGTTGCTACCGTAAGCTCAATTATGCAATAACGCCTCGTGTTTAAGCAAACCTGGAGCAGCTCTTAATAAGGGTTACCATTTATGCGTGTCTTGTACTGTTGTGACTGTGTGTACAATTAACGGTAACGCTTCCTGTGTGTCTTGCATTGTTCTTACTACGTGTATATGAGGTCTTGTCATCTTGTGCATGTTTTGCACGCTTGTGACTGTTTACAGTGAAGAAATGACGTTTTGTGGATGTCTTGTGCTATTGATACTGTGTGAAGTCATGTGTTTATGTGTTGAGAGTCTGGGGCGATCGTGCATAGGCCACACTTTTTACAGCCATTAGAATCTTTCGTCAGTGTGATGTACGCCCCATATACCACTCACCAGGAAACATGTTTTGTAGACTATTGGGACAAACATGATGTCAGATGTAAATACTTTTTGGCAGACTGTATGCAAACTCTTTTCAGAGTTGTTCCGCCTAATGTGATTTTTCAAATTTCTTACAGAGAGAAACATTTATATCTGTTCTGAGATTTTTATGGAAGAAAGCATTGTACACAATTTTACTGTTTTTTGTTGTTGTTGTTGTTGTTTGTTGTTGTTGTTTTTTTTACATGGTTTATTGGGAGTTTTTTTCCCCATGACAGCTGTGTAAGAAACTGACTGACAAGAAGACAGCCCTGATATGGCCCCTCATGGTCAGCTAGCCCTGTAAACAACGTGCATTATATCGAATTGCATTTCTTGTTCTGTTCTGTGTACAATCAGGTGTAAACGTTTTGTGCATATCTTGTACTGTATATGATGGGGTTTTTTACGTTTTGTGTACTTGTTATATCGTTGTTACTGTGTGTTGTTAATCAAGTGTTCAAGCTTTGGGTATGTCTTGTAATCGTGCTTTGTCACCTGATCCATCAATGTGTCAGAAAACACACGGAAGATCAGAAGTTACTCGACACTGGACTAAACAGGACAGATTCAGAAGTACAGACACGGAATCAAAAAGTTTGTCCTTT
>JADBJO010001104.1:305000-310000 GCA_016801955.1 Conus betulinus
GTGTTGTGTTGTGTGTGTGTTGTGTTGTGTTGTGTTGTGTTGTGTTGCACTGTGCTGTTTTCAACTTTTTGCACTTAACTGGAATATCTTATGCACTGTTGTGCATCGTTTTTTTTTTTTTTTTAATTATTATATTGTGTTGTGCTCAGTGACATTGAATTGACCTTCAATGCATTGCAATCACCTGTCTTGCATGGTATTGTAAAACACGGTATTATATAGAATAATGTACCTCACTCTGTGGTATTTGTAACATATCGGTTTTTTTAAAAAAATTTTTGTGGCACTATATTTCTTTATAATATACTGCATTATGCTGTGTTGTGTTGTAATATTACTTTTGTGCTGTGTTGTTCCGTACTGTTGGTTGCATGTTACTGAAAACAATGGATCTTGGGAGTGTTGATGACTTAATGAGTGTGTGACAGGATGATGATGCTGCTGTGAAATTTTAGCTTAGCACAAAGCCATGGGACATTCTGGGTTTAACCCCCCTTCTCCAATTACCCTTTTCCTTTCTCCTTCCCCATCGTGAGATGTTTTTTGGGTGTCAAACAGGCCCGAGAGATACACAGGAAAGTGTTGGTCAGAAAGTTCAGCGACATTTCAAGAGACGTATTCTTTAAGTGAAGAAATGTCACTTCCTTCCTCTCTCCTCTCTCTCTCTCTGTCTCTCTCCGTCTCCTCTGTCTGTCTGTCTTTGTCCATCTGTTTGACTGTCTGTCTGTTTGTCTCTTTGTCTCCTCTGTCCTCTGTCTGTCTGTCTGTCTGTTCTGTCTGTCTATCTTTCTGTCTCTCTCTCTCTCTGTCTGTCTGTCTCTCTCTGTCTGTCTCTCTCTCTCTCTTTAGCCGGTGTGTGTGTGTGTGTGTGTGTGTGTGTGTGTGTGTGTGTGTGTGTGTGTGTGTGAGTGATATGAAATTACAGTGTCACCATAAAAAGAAATATTTCAACTGTGGGAATGGAATGGAATTCACAGCTGCCGCCCGTGACGTATTTCTGTACTGTCGTTGATGTTATGAAACGTTCTTTTTGTTCTTGTTGTTTTTTTTTTGTTTTTTGTTTTTGTTTGTTTTTTTTTGCTTTTTTGGGGGGTGGGGGTGGGGGGGGGGGGGGGGGGGGGGGTCTTATCTTCCAAGCCACCTCATCCATCAGGTGAATGAATCTGGACTCTGTGGTGCCAGTCTCTCAACTGAGCCCACAGCAAATTCACCTCTGGATAGGATCTGGTCAGTGCAGAAAATCCCACAAGTAAATTAATGGTTCTAATAACAAGCGAACCAAAGAGACCCCCCAACCGGGAATCCCGATGCTAACCATTTCGCCACAGTGGCTGGTTGCTTCACACACAGTTTGTCAGGCATGTTTTAGTGGCAAGTGCATTATACAATGTGCTGTCGCACTACACATTGTAGGACAGGCAATAGAGGCGGGGACATGTACAGTGTCCTGCACTACAACTTGTGGGTCAGGCTACAGAGGTAAGGATATGTAGCATATCCTATTACTCTACAAACTGTGACACGGGCTACAGAGGCAAGGATATGTAGCGTAGCCTATTACACTACAAACTGTGACACGGGCTACAGAGGCAAGGATATGTAGCATATTCTATTACACTACAAACTGTGACACAGGCTACAGAGGCAAGGATATGTAGAATATCCTATTACACTACAAACTGTGACACAGGCTACAGAGGCAAGGACAGAATATCCTGTTATACTACCAATTGTTGAAGGGGCTATAGTGGCAAGACTGTTTATTATGTCCGTTTAGATGGCACATTATCGAACAGACTGAAGACATAAGGGCATTACAATGTTCCGTACCACACTACTTGGAAAACACAGTCTCTCAACCGTGTACACAGACAAAAACACTCCAGAGCAGGGTAAATAGTTTTGGGGGTTTGTGTGTTTGTCTGTCCTATGGCCTGACAATGCGCAGGATAATTGAGAAATGTGGGCAGATTTACAGGATTGTTTGTAGGGTTTCAAGTATTCGGTGGACAGTAGGACTTTCGTCATCATCAATGTCAGGTGTGAATTGAAACAGATTTTTCAAAAATGAACTATTAACAGTGTGTGTGGTGTGCTAGAAGGCTTATTATGTTTAGGAATGCATGTGTGTGTGTGTGTGTGTGTGCAAGCGTGCGTGCGTGCGTGCATGCATGCGTGTGTGTGTGTGTGTGTGTGTGTGGGGGGGGAGGGGTGGGGGTGTGCCCACATGCTTCCCTGTGTCAGTCTGTTTGTGCATGCGTGCACGCATGTGTACGTATGTGTGTGTGTGTTTGCGTGCGTGCGTGAGTGAGTGAGTGTGTGTGTGTGTGTGTGTGTGTGTGTGTGTGTGTGTGTGTGTGTGTGTGTGTGTGTGTGTGTGTGTGTGTGTGTGTGTGTGCGCGCGCGCGTGTGTGCGTGCGTGCGTGTGTGTCGTGCGTGCGTGTGTGTGTGTGTGTGCGTGTGCGTGTGTGTTGTTTGTACATGTGCCCACACGCTTCTGTGTGCTTGCGTACATGCATTCATGCGCGCATGCATGCACACGCGCGCGTGCGTTCGTGCATGCGTGCGTGCGTGTGCGTGCGTGTACGTGCGTGCGTGCTTGTGTGCGTCTGTGTGTGTGTGTGTGTGCGCGCGCGCGTGTGCGCGTGTGCACGCGACGTCAACGTGCACAGTCTTATGGCTGGCAGAGAGCCAACGGCACCAGGAAGCCTCCTTTTACCTGGGCAATAACCTGTCTCCCCTCTGTCTGTATCGATTACGTTGTGAGCGTGGCCAGGCCGCGTGAACATGATGGCCGTCTGGCCCAGCAATCCTGCCTTCATATTATCCTGTCTGCTGTGTGGGCACGAAGGGGTTAATTAAAAGCGGTGTAACAGCGTTTATCCAGGGGACGAAAATTGCGAAGCTCCGGAAATCAGAAAATACAGAGAGCTTCATGAATGTTTGGTTCAGTGTCACGTGGAATGATGTTTCTTATAGCTTTTTTATGATGGTTGTCGGTGTTTGTTTTTGTGTGTGTTGTATTGAACAATAGTGTATGCTTTGAGTTGTGCTGTGCTGTGTTGTATTGTATTGTGTTGTGTGTTGTGCTGTGCTGTGCTGTGCTGTGCTGTGCTGTGCTGTGTTGTGCTGTGCTGTGCTGTGCTGCACTGTTGTTTTGTGTGGTCCTGTGCTGTGTTGTTTTGGGGCTGGGCTGGGCTGGGCTGGGCTGGGCTGGGCTGGGCTGGGCTGGGCTGTGCTGTGCTGTGTTGTGCTGTGTAGTGCTCTGCTGTGCTGTGCTGTGCTGTGCTGTGCTGTGCTGTGCGTGCTGTGCTGTGTTGAGTTCCATTGAGTTGTATTGTGCTGGGTTGTGCTGGGTTATAATATTGTGTCCTGCTGAGCTATTTCGTATTACATTGTGGTGTGTTGAATAAAATACACTGTGTTGTTTCTTTCGCTGTGTTTTCTGTATTATATCGTGTGGATTATTTTGTATTGAATTGTTCTGTGTTTTAATGAGCTGTGATGCATTTTGTTGTAATGCACTGTATAGTATAATACCACATTATAAACACAGTGTGGTACTGTACCATGCTGTAATATAACACGCTGTGTTATGATTTGCACTGTGTTATTTTCAATAATGTTGTACTGTATTGCAGGCTACAAATCACCGACAGCAGTGGAATTGTGGAGTCTGTCATCCTTGCTTTATGATTTAATAAGTAGGATAACAAGTGGGAGGACAAAGACAAAGATACTTTACAGTGTCCTGTTACATTACAAGCTGTGACACAGGCTACAGACGCGAGGCTATATAGCCTACATTGTCCTGTTACATTACAAGCTGTCAGACAGGCTGTAGACGCAAGGCCATATAGCCTACAGTGTCCTGTTACATTACAAGCTGTCAGACAGGCTGTAGACGCAAGGCCATATAGCCTACAGTGTCCTGTTACATTCACAAGCTGTCAGACAGGCTGTAGACGCAAGGCCATATAGCCTACAGTGTCCTGTTACATTCACAAGCTGTCAGACAGGCTGTAGACGCAAGGCCATATAGCCTACAGTGTCCTGTTACATTCACAAGCTGTCAGACAGGCTGTAGACGCAAGGCCATATAGCCTACAGTGTCCTGTTACATTCACAAGCTGTCAGACAGGCTGTAGACGCAAGGCCATATAGCCTACAGTGTCCTGTTACATTACAAGCTGTCAGACAGGCTACAGACGCAAGACGATGTACATTGTCCTGTTACACTACATATAGTGAGACGAACAACAGACGCATGGACATGTGTGCGCAATGCACTATATCCTATAAATTGTGACAGAGGCTACAGAGGCAAGGGTATGAACAGTGTTCTGGTACACTACAAGTGGTAAGACAGGCTACAGAGGCCAGGACACAAGCGCATTGCTCTATCACATTACAAAGCGTCAGGCAGGCTGCAGTTGACAAGACATGCACAATGTCCTCGTACCATACAAATTGTAAGACAGGCCACAGAGACCAGAACATGGAAAATGTCCTGTTACACTACAAAGTGTCAAGCAGTATATAGTTGCAAAGACATGTACAATGTTCTGTTACGCTGCAAATTATGAGAGGCTATAGATGTAAAAGCATGTGCAATGCCCTGTTGCACTACATTTTGTAGGACCGGCTACAGAGTCGAGTTTCTGAACAATTGAACAATGTCTTTTTACACATATACAAATTGTGAGACAGGCTACAATGTCCAGGACATGTACATTGTCCTATTACACTTCAAATTGTGGGACAGGCTATAAAAAAGGGCATGAACAATGTCCCTTTACACAACAAATTGAGACAGTCTACGAGTCAAAAATACGAATAATGTCCAGTTACACTTCAAATATAGCAGGGACGTTTACATGCCCTGTTACACCACAAACTGTGGGACAGGCTACAGGCTACAAAGGCGAGGACGTTGCCAACATCCTTGCACACTACACATTAAGAGAGACTACAGAGTCAAAAAAAAAAAAGAAAGAAAC
>JADBJO010001104.1:330000-455000 GCA_016801955.1 Conus betulinus
GGGTCTTGTACAACCTACAACATCTGAACAGGGATAAACATAGTAAAATCACACAGTAATACTTATGTAAAATGTGTGGTGGATGCTAGGCATCAGATATGTCGAGAGTGTGTAACCGAAAGTCACATCCAGGAAGGTTAATTTCTCTTTTACTGTCGACACGTTGTGGTCAACTGAAGTTGGATTATTATTGATTGGTTTGTTTTTTTTTTTGTTTTGTTGTTTTTTTTTTTTTTTTTGAAAGGTCATTGCAAATGAGGTGAGGAAGAAGTTTCAGATCAAAGAAACACAACTTACTATCCTTGTTTGTTATTCTTGTCTAAAGTCACACAGGTGAAAAGATGTTACACAAATAATTCCTTCTGCCATGCTGTCTCTGGCACAGGTGGGACGACATCGCCATTGACCTCAACTGCCAGAGCCCAGAATACCTGGACATCGGCGGGACTGGAAAGGACTGCAGCGCCACCACTCAGGCAAACGGGAGACAACCCTCACTGCATCCTGGCCTTTCAGAGTGTGTGGCCTTCCAGTAAGCCCTCAGCCAGACCCGCACAAGGTGCACGCCCACTCCTGCCTTCCTGTCCGGCGATCTGCTGGAGGGTCCAGCAGCCCGGCAAGCCCTGAGACCAAAACGGAATCAGAGGAAATGAAGACATCAGGCGTCTGGCTAGGAGAGGAGGTTCCGCTGGAGGAGGAGTCGTGTGCAAGTGAGGAGGACTTGGGGTCCAGTGTTAGTGAGGATATCCAGTAACAGAACACGCTGAATGCTCGACTCGCTGCAGCCGTGTTTTTCAAACATCCAGAGCTTGATCTCTGCATCACTGAAGGACGGGCGAATTTGTGGAGAACAGCTTCAAATGTGATGCAGTCTTCATACGTTTTTGTGAAGGTGGTCAGACATTGACAAAGAAAGATGCACATATTTTTCCATCAAATCTTAAAATGACTTGATGTCTTCGACTTTGTGTTTCATGGACATGGTCTTTTCCAGGCTGAATGGAGAGGGGTGTTGTGTACTTGGTTAACCTCAGCCTGGGCTCAAACACGCTTTTCATCAAATTTAAGTGAATGTCCATAGTTTATGGAAATCATGAATCATTCTGCATGTCTGATGGAAAGGGGTTTATCCAGCTGTCATTTATTTCAGGCCACCATTGCAAAACACTTTCTGTTTTAAGATGTTGTCTTTAACCTTTACTGCATGACATTTTTGACTACACAGACCCGTTTGTATGGGTTGCCCAAGACCCACACATTTTGTAGAAGCTTTTCCTATTGCTTATCCCTATTCAGATCATGTAGGTCTTGTAAGACCCACACCTGATAAAGGTGGTTCAGCAGCTTATTCATCACCAGATGGCGTGGGTCATGTGTGACCCATTAAAATGTATAGGTCCTGGAAGAACCGCAACTAATTTTGCTGATAATTGATGTGCCCATACGTGAAATTTCAGCGACCAATGGCTATTAAGATCATTGAGGAACTCCTAAGATTTCGTGAGCATAGCTCTATCCGTTCAGAAGATATGATGTTTCTATTGAGTCATGGGGTCATGGAAGACCCAGGATGCACGGTAAAGGTTAAAAATGGAAGTCAGTCCCTCTGGGGTTTTTTTCCATCAAAATTTCAGCAGGCTGTGGCTTAAGTGTGTACAACACAACCGACTGTTACAGTGTATACAACACAGTAACAAATTATAGTGTGTACGACAGAGCAGACTATTACAGTGTGTGGAACACAGCACATGGTTATACTGTGTACAGTGCAGCAGACTGCCATTAATGTGTGCAACAAAGCAGGCTGCTTAGGTGAGAACAGCACAGGGTACTACTATAGCAGACTGTGATGGTATATACAACACAGCAGATGGCTGTAGTTTGTCCGACATAGCAGTTACAGATACAGTATACACTGTGTTTAATGCAACAGATGGATATAGTGTGTACAACACAGCAGACTGTTACATTATGTACAAAAATGGTATAATATGTACAACACAGCAGATGCATATGTACGTGTGTACAGTGTGTACAACACAGCAGAGCGGTACATTACAGCAGACAGTGTAGTGTGTACAACACAGCTTATAGTGTGTACAACACATGCAGGTGTTATAGTGTGTACAACACAGCAGGTGTCTGGCTATGGTGTGTACATTACAGCTGATGGGCAGCTGATGGCTGATAGTGTGTACATTACAGCAGACAGCTATGGAGTATGCAACACACCAAATGGCTATGTTGTATACAACACACCGATCAGCTCTAATTTGTGCAACACAGCAGCTGTGATGTACACAACACAAGAAGTCAGCAGTAGAAGGCAGGTGAATCTTGTCCGACATACAAATCTGTTGCAAGTTTGTTTTTTGTTTCCTTTCCTTTATTTGCATTTCACACATGTGGGTAGGTATACATTATAGCAGAAAAATGGAACAGTTTCATCAACATTCTTTCATCAGTATTTCTTTGCTACAAACACCTGCAGAATTTGAAGTCTATAGTTCAGATGCTGTGCAACATGTGAAACTTGTTTTTCCTTTTCATTCAGTGTTGAATTGTTACTCTTATACATCATGTTAGGATTAAGTGATACAGATTTTATATTTTCTTGGTGTCGTGGTCTTCAGTAGTGCTGATTTTTCGTCGTAGGTATCATGCAAGTGCTTTTTATTGCCATTTTCTTTTCAGTGCAAATGAGTGGACAAAGGTGGATAGTTTCCTTCTGCCAGCATTGCATCAGTTTCAGGATTGGGCTATTTTTCATACTTATGAATTTTTTTTATGTGAAGGTGTTGCTTTGGTGTCAGGTCTTATTTTGTGTCTTCCTTTGTAGTGAAGCAAATGACAGTTTATAAATAGCTTGTGTAACAAAAGTTACATTATAACTGAAATAAAGCACAGTGGGTTTTTTTTTTTTTTGTTTTTTTTTAAATAGTTTTAGTAATGAAGTTTACACATGCACTGAACCAAATGACGCTGCATTTTGTTTTTCCTAAAAAGCCTTGTTACAAAATTTGTACACGCGTGAACTAAGTGACACATAAAGCCACATAACAAACGCAGCAAGAATGTGATGAAGTGAGAAAGGGCCCATTCATCAAACCTGAAAAGATTTACTTCCCCTGCCTTGTAAAGCAGGAGCCAGATGATCAGTATAGTTTTACATGAAAACATTCCTCGGAGAAACGAAAACCCAGGGGAATTGGCTCTGAATTAAAAACACTTCCTTGAAGGAGGTGCCAGGTTATTAAGCGCTGAAAGAGGAATTTCTTGGAACAGGTGTCACCTGATTCAGCGCTGAATCAGGTGGTTACTTCTGAATGAATGAAAACAGTCTCTTGAAGCTGGTACTAAAAGATTTTACTTCTGAATGAAAAACAGTCTCTTGAAGCAGGTGCTAAAAGATTAGCTCAGAGAGAAAACAGTTCTCCAAGGCTGGTACAAGGTGGTTGCACTCCGAATTAAAACAGTTCGTTAAGACAGGTGCCAGGTGCTTTACAGCTCTGTGTGACGCAGTTCCCTTCTTTCACTTGGAGACAGGAGCCAGGTGATTCAGTTCCGACTGTAATCCTTCTGCACTGCCCTGCAAATGTTCAAAGAGCCCATCTGCATCTGTGAATATTAACAGTGAAGCCGGTCTCCAGGTAAGTGAACGTCAGTACAGAAAGGATGGAGCTGCTTACATTCTGAAACCAGTCTGCATTGTTACCGAGACAGTCTGTGATGCGTCTCTCAGGAAGGCATGTCATCACTTCGTTTGAGAACCTTAAGGATCAAACGTAGCCCTGAAATTCACATGCGTGTGTTATTATTGCTATCATATGCAAATCTTTTGTTTATTATGTTCTGTATAAAAGAATGTTGCAAGTATTGTTTTATGATCCTCTGAAATAAAATGATCTGTTTGCATGAACTGTTTTATGATCCTCTGAAACAAAATGATCAGTTTGCATAAACTCATTTGTACTAACATAATGTGTGTGTGTGCGCGCGCGCGTGTGTGTGTGTGTGTGTGTGTGTGTGTGTGTGTGTGTGTGTGTTTTGCAGGTACATCCTTACATATGCATATGTAAAAGATTTCTCACTCTCTCTCTCACACACACACACACACACACACACAAAACTGAACGCACGCAAAAACACAGACTAATCTTCTTTTTTCTCTCTTTTTATTTGCTTCTGACCCATTGAAAAAAACCAAATACAACAAACTAGACCCATCCAGTATATACACTAAACATCCAGTAGTTGACAATATATATATCACAATGCATAATAAAATGTTTCTACAGGGAATGTGGACTACACACAAACTTTGGATAAATATCTGTTACCCTGAATACGTCCTGGAACTTATTGCTACAGCCATTTAATGAGACAGACACAGAGACAACATCCAACGTGCATGAAACATCATTGTAACGCCGATCACACCCACCTTGGCACAGGAATTACTCAGAGGTCTCACTGCTGCTGGAAAAGGATACAGTCTGTTGCCTTAAAACTACACTTCCAACAAACAGGACACAGTCTCAGTAGCTTTGTAAAATTAAAATCCTGACAAAGATTTTTTATATGTAATTACTTCCCTAGCTGGGTTGCTGACATACAAGTTTCTTAGGAACAAGATAACAGGGAAACAGTGTTCAGTATTCTGACCACGCCAAAATCTGTAGTTCAAGTTGTGATATCCAACGTTGTACAAGAGGATATTACAATGACCTTTGATATAAAGGGGGTGCACCTCAACTGCGGATTTTTTTTTTTTTTTTTTTTTTTTTAAGTGAAGATCATATGATGGGAGTGTCTCTTAATTTGAGAGATTCTCAAATGGAAAATTCATTTAATTCTGTTGCATTCACATAAATTACTGTTAAAAAAAAAAACAGCAAAAAAAAAAACCCTCCTAAATATATGTATTTCTAAATTCATACTTTTGTAGCACACACAGCGCTATAGTTGTGTGGCACTGAACCCCCCAGCATTCTCTCCTTGCTTCAGCTTTGACCTAGGACAGGGAGGTATCATTCACAGTGGGTGTGTACAAGCCAGAGCTCACTGCCAGGCGGAAAATCACCAGCAAGCCTCCCTGACATGCAGCAGGGCTGAGGCCGGTGGGCTGGCTGCAGCAGGTATAAAATAAACACCTCCCGGGTGGGGTGTGGCAGGAGGAAAAATGCAAAAGGGTTAAAGGGAGTGTCTTTCACAGTGAAGCTTTCTGATGGGAAGCAGCGTGGTTCTGCTGCCTCTGTCATCAACGGTCGTTAGAAGTCATTTAAAAACTGGGCTTTAAAACCCATGGAAACTTTTTTTTTCCCCTATCTTCATGCTAATTCCCCAATCCTCCCAACACACCCACGCCCAACCTGTTTCGTTGCAGTTTCAGCACCAAGGAGCTGTCCGCTCTGGGTCCTCAAGGGGCGCTAGGTGAAAAGAGACACTGCGTTACTGCCTTGACAGTTTCCTTACTTCCTTCATTCTTTCCATTTCTTACGCAGGGTGCATGCTCTGTGTAATGTGTCGTCCATACCAAAGGCCAAATTGGCCTTCTCTCTTCCGAAAGTTGGTAATGGGATTTTACGTGTGTGCAAGATGTTACGTGTGCATTTACACACGGAGCCTCGATTTCTAGTCTTAGTTAAAGGACTGTATGGGAAATGGAGTCAGAACCAATGTTAACTCCGAAGGAAAAATCCCCCTGTACTGAAACAGCCCGGCAGAGATTCAAACCCACAACCCCAGGATCATAAAGATTACGCATCCAGCGCTCTACCAATTGAGCTATTCTGGCCCCACTATGATTGGCACTCATTTCTCTTTTATCTGTATGACTGTCTAACTTCAATGTGAGTATCCACACTCTGTCTTCAGGAACTGAGTCAAGTCAATGCGTTGTTCATAGCCCAGGTGACTCTCAGGGGCAATCACACGGGCCAAAACCAGAACTATGTATCAAAACACAAGGTTATGACCTAAACTCCAATTAATCCCTTAAATTAAAAGAGATCAATTTTGAATGCATGTGTTCCTAATCCACACTGTGTTATGGATTAATCCGACCTGATCCCTGAAATTAAAAGAGATCAATTTTGAATGCATGTGTTCCTAATCCACACTGTTATTGATTAATCTGACCTGAAGGGAAGAAACTCTACATCAGCATCCCCATCTATATTCTGTCTGTAAGCTGTCTGTCACATGTGGACCTACACTACAGCATCAACTTATGCTCCATGGGAATGTATTTACAGCCTTGCATGCATGCTGTCTGAATCTTGTGCATATGGAATTCTATCAAGTGCATACTACACCATCTCTCTTCAGTCCTCTCTTTGAAAGCGGTACCTAATGTTTACACATGTTCAACAGACGTCTGCAATAATACAATTTGCAATTTGGAGCGAGTAACAAACATGCATGTAATACACACAAAAAAGAATAAACATCTAAATGCCATTCAAACTCATTAATTCTCCATCAAAATCTGAATTCAACATCAACTGAAAAGAGAAATATGAATGCCAATACAAATCTGAGCTGATCACAAATTCATACAGACATAAACATATTTTAACAGGACAAAAACCTAACTATTACAGAAATTATTCATTAGTGTGTGACAGTATGCATCTGTGTATCCATGCTTGTACATTAGTAGCCACAAATGTAGAAGCGGTTTGTATGGATGTGTCTTCGTATGTGTTGCAAGTGCATGAATGTACATGTTTACGTGCGTTTTGCAACTCTGTAGTTGTTGCAGTCTCAAACCTTGGTTGACTACTTCTGTCAGTGCTGTCTGACAAATGGATTTCAGATCACTTCATTAAGGCCAAAGATGTCTTGTCTTTCTGTTTAGTTGGTTTTTCTAAAATACTCATCTTCTCCCTCTGCCAAGCAAATGACTCAAATATTATAAATTGGGTCACTAATATGTCATATTTCTGAAAAAATAATATCTTACTACTGCATTTTTCATCACAAAATATATTGTTCATCATTTCTTGCACTTGACTGTGTAAACATTCTCTCCATAAGTTCTACACAACTTCTAAAACTTCTCTTTCAAAAATTCTCTTGTTTAGTTGACTTTTCAGTTTATTCATTCATTATTCTTTTCATTAAACATGATTTCTACTGGTAGAAACCGACTCAAGTTAACATATTCCAAACATCATGCAAGACTTCTAGCTATTATTCGATGAATAATTTATTAGTTAGGAATGATGCCCAAGAATTCAAGCCACTTATCTATAGGATGATGATGGTTTTTCATCTGCACAGGCTGAGAATGGATTCCCTAAATCGACTGAAGCTCTTGTGTGTAACTGTAATTCAGATGCACATATAGCCTTCTGAATTCAAACATGACATTTTTATGCACCCAAAAATGAAACTGCAGTCAAAGTAATAATCCCAAGAGAAGTATAAACACAGCTGCAGGTTCTCTCACCTCTGTTTTGACACCAAATCGGAACACTTCCTCGAAAAAACAAACAGCTTACACTTGCTGAAAACAGTCATGAAACTTATATAACATCATTTCATCAGCTGTGTCTTGCATTCTAACCTATAGCACCTTTTCCCCAGGAAAGGCATGTTTGATGAACTGAACAGAATTTCCTTCTTTTTTCCCCCCCCTGAACAAAGTTAAAACTAAATTGAAGAAAAAAAGAAAAAAACACGAAAAAATTTACTCATCAGTCACCTTCATCTTGATGATATATCACATTTCTACACATCTTCCATCTTGTCAACAGGAAAAACATGGTTACATGTCAAGAACCCATAACCCAAAAACAAAAAAAAAAAAAAAAAAAAAAAAAAGAAGAAAAAGAATTCAAATTTCAACAAGGGGAACAATCATTCAAAATAATGCGATAAATAATTGAAACAAAAAAAGCATCAAGACAAAACAAAAGAAGTGATGAAATCAACATAATAAAACATCTCCCAATAAGACCAACAAAATGCCTTTCATTCTAAATGGAGTTTGACAACTGATGTAAAGAATTTTGCATGACAACCAATCCCAACGCTTTCATGAACTCTGCAACTGGTTACTGCCAGAAGGATGTGGCCAGAAGTTCTAGAATTCACCTTCACCTGACAGTCTTCCAGATCAGTCAGCTTTCATACAATGAGCTTGGATTGTAGCTACTGTGACACTGCAAATCAAACAGCACAGGTAAGTCGCCGCCCCCCACTTCAAGCATTCACTGAGTTCTCTTCAGGGTATCTTAACAGTCTACATAGTATTACCTGTGAGGTTAAAAGTGTGTGTGTGTGTGGATGTGTGTGTGAAAGAGAGAGAGAGAGAGAGAGAGAGAGAGAGAGAGAGAGACAGAGAGAGAGAGAGAGAGAGAGAGAGAGCGTGTGTGTGTGTGTGTGTGTGTGTGTGTGTGTGTGTGTGTCTGTCTGTGTGTGTACGAATGTGTTTGTGTGTGTGTGTGTGTGTGTGTGTAAGTGTCTGTGTTTGTGTCTATATGTGTAAGTGTGTGTGTGTGTGTGTGTGTGTGTGTGTGTGTGTGTGTGTGTGTGTGTGTGTGTGTGTGTGTGTGTGTGCGTGCGTGCGTGCTTGCATGCGCACGCGTGTGTGTGTGTGTGTGAATGTTCAGAATTAATTCCATTTCCTCGATATACACAATTAAACCTCATTTGAAGAAACTTGATCTTTGTCTAGGATTAACTCATGCCATCATTAACTCATGCCATCATCACACAAAAACAAAAAACAAACCATTCAAAAAAACCACCAGGAGCCTGAAGTGAGGGGTGGAATGCTGGAGGACTGCTCCATCATCAACACTGTCTACTCCTTTGGCAATGTTTACCCATCATCATACAGCACCGGGACTTCCTCTCTTACTACATGTATAATAAACACACAAAAAAGGAAAAAAAAAAAAAAAGTTTCACAAAAAGCAATTTCTTCAAACCCTGTACGTTAAAACAAAACCTCTTTCTCCTTACAAGTTCACACATCAATCAGTAAAAAGGACGGGGGAAAAAAAAAAAAAAAAAAATGACCAATTAAAATCAAGAAAACCTCTCACCAAATCGTAGAAAACATAGGGAAAACACATAAGATATTTTATCCAGACAACCACCCCCGATCAAAACACATTATATAAAAAAAAAAATAATAAGACTGAGGGAGACCTGTGCGTACCGGATGCTATCACAGAAGTCATCTTGACAAAGCAGTGTTGACAATGTTAGAACAATGTTACCAACAAATGACAGATTTGTGTTACAGTGGGGCTGGTCTGCACCACTGAGCCAGTCTACAACACAAAATATCGCATCTGTTGGAAATGATACAAACTGACAAGAGCATTCTTTATGGGTAAAAAAAAAAAAAAAAAAAGAAAAAAAGAAGAGCAGTAATTTGCACAAATAAAAAGAAAAAAAATCAAACAGGAGCTTACACACACACACACACACACACACACACACACACACACACACACACACACACACACACACACATGCACATACACACATATGCACGCACACATGAGCGCGTGCACATACAACACACACACACACACTCACTCACTCATTCAGTCACACACACACACACACACACACACACACACACACACACACACACACACACACACACACACTCACACACACACACACTGGGTAAATCATAAGGATAAGTAGATGAATTCAAAAAAAAAAAAAAAAAAAAAAAAAAAAAAACGGAAAGGGAAACAACTTGCAAACAGACCCTGAGACTCTCCGCGTGGAATGTGACTCTCTGCCCTACGCTCTCTCCACCAAACAACACACTCTTCGCCTGACATCTTCAGCACGGAATGCAGTGGCTGAAAGCGGTCGCTGTTGGGGCTGTGATGGGGTTAATCCCCCACGTGTCAGCTATGACAACTACGCCAACAGAAGAGTACTACAAACTGACATACCTACAACAGGATCAGTCCTAACATAATCCATACACGCAACCGGGGCAGTGATACCAATGCAAAATAAGTTGGAGAAAAGTTATTTGCCAAATGCTGAACCTGTGAATGAGAAAGATAAAAAATCCTCAAAAATATCACTTTGAAAGGAAGCAGACCTTTCTTGTGCAGCAAATCTAATCCTCATGGGTCTTGACAAGGGGAGGGAGGGGGGGGCTTCACCGAGATGTGGATTAAAAATGGGTTAAAAAGGGGATGGAATCTTTACTGAAATGTAAACAGAACCCTCGAAAATGGGTCTTTAAAAAGGCTGGGGGGGGGGGGGGGGGGGGGGGTCTATAGTTGGAGGGGAATGTAATCCTCAAAAAACGGGCTTTTCAAACAAGTTTTTGGTTTTTTTTTTTTTTTTTTTTTTTTTTTAAATGATGAATCTTGTATATATGGCTAAAGCCTGTCCCATAAAAAGGGGCTTGAAGGGGAGAGAATCTACACTCGGAGTGTGTTGAGAGTGGGGAGTGAAGGGAGGTGTGGATGGGAGAATGGACTGGGTGTATTGTGACATTTTACAATGTATAGTAGATTTGATGAAAGCTGGTTCATTTGTTTACACAATTCTTTTGAAAAAAAAAAATTACAGACAAGACAATCCTTTCAACAGAAAAAGTAACAGTAAACATGAATCATTGCTGTGAAAAAAAAAAGTGATAGTAAAAACACTTAAACAACTAAACTAAAGGCACAACCTGGGGTTGGATGTGTGCTTCAAGCAGGTCACACAATTACATGCATCCAGTTCGGATCTCTTCCAGACTTATTCCTTTTGGTAGAGATGATTCCCAGTGGATTATCTACCTTGTTTCAAACTTAATAATACAGGTTTCTTAATAAATCTTTGGGGCGACCTCCCTTCAAACTTAATAATACAGGTTTCTTAAACAAATCTTTGGGCGACCTCCCTAAGTTAATATTTTCTGTGTAATAATTGCAGGACTGACTAAGCAATATGGACGGTTTTATGAGGGACTGGAAGTGAAGAGATGTACCTTTGGAGCTTTTAAACCTGACAGCAATACAACAAGGATCAAGTCGGACTGTCACAATGCTCTGTCTTAGTGCAGCCACCGAACAATTACAGTATGGTCTTTCTGTCAGGATCCTGACTCCTAAGGATAGAATCAACATGCAGGTACTTCAATGGTCTCTTGGAAACCTGATTAATCAATAGTTCAAATATGAGGACAGAGCTGCTCAATTGGGAGCCAGACCGTCTTGACACCAGACAGTCTCACTGCGGTAACAGAGGGGCATTTTTGTCAGGAAAGAAAAAAACAAACAAACAAACAATATTCATACACACACACACACAAAAGAAAATAAATTGCCCAACATGGATGCCTATAGAAAAATATCTGAGGAACATTTTATTCTGCATTCTTTTCCCCATCTGTTTTGTGAAGAGGACATATTTGTCAAATATTGATTTGTTTTTGTGTTGCTTATCAAATAAATGCGCCTTTGCAGTTCCTTTTTGTATGTTTATCTGCATTTTGGCGTACATACAATATGCTGATTATGAGTTCAAGTAAATGAGACAAAACATAATTTGGCTAAGAGAGGCCTATTCTGGGCTCACATGAATAAGGTAAGGAATCGAGAGACAAGTGAGGCTCTGCATGGGTTAACATGAATGAGAAAAAAATCTAGATTAAAAAAAAAGGCCAATAAAAAAGAAAAGAAAACTAGACAAAGTGGAGTTTTTCAGCTGCCTGGTGCACGCATTATCTGCCATTACAACAGTCTACTACCAGACCTGTTTTCAGCTAACATCTACAACATGATATAAACATCGATTGTGGTGTTAGCTTCTATCTCTCTACTGTGTCAGTGTAAACACTACCCTCTAGTTGACAACACATTATGTGATATTTGAAAGTTTCATGGACATGCTACTCAGCTAACCGAGACAACATGCAAAACAACAGACAGACAACAATGTTTCACATCACTCCACCTCCGACCCACCCCTCCTGTTTGAGCTTTAACACACATTCAGGGGTTCACACCACACAAACATCAGCTGCTGGTGCTGCGAGAAATTTTGACCATGAAAAAGTGGACCCACTGCATTCACCGTATTTCACTTATGATCAGGTTACCCATTTTACGCTCATCACGTTTGTAGTACCTGTCTGAAAAATTACAAGTGCCTTCACGGCTTTCAAATGTCAATCACTGCAGATCATGACAGCTGACCATCTGAGGAATCAGGCAGGGGACATACTGATATGAGCGAATTTATGACTGGTTAGTCTGTAGTCACCAATCCAGTCAAAGCATGAAACTGCAGAACAACACACAGTTTTTTTTGTTTCTTTGGTATTTTATGCACTTGTTCTGCTGTATAGAGGATCCTGTATTTTCCTTCAAAATCATCCTGTTGTGGCTCAGCCTCAACAGACTGTCCTAAAACAGCCCCCTGCAGCTTCTACGGCGAGAATGACTGGCAACTTCGACTACATGTCCTGCCTGAAGATGGGTGAATGATTCTACCCTGTTTGTGACGTTTCCTATGGCTCACACCAGTGGCAACAACTTTCTCAATGTTTCAAACGTCGTTGATTATTACTTATGGGCAAAATCTTGATTTTTTTCACTCTTTTTCCATAACTCTTCAAATATTTTGTGAAATCCTTGCTAAATACGAAGAATGATGAAAAATCGGCAGTGACGATACATGTCAGGGATGGTCAGATCATGAAGATGTCATTAGTGCCTTTCCTTTCTTCATAAGACTGAAAGAAACAGTGTGGCTACATCATAGCATACAGCAAAATTCATGTAAATACAAATAAACTGTCTCTATACAAAGCTCATGGACGAAGGTATACAGTATCCGGTGGCAAAAAAAAAAAGACATAATGACAAAGACACATGTGTACAGATATCCTTTTCTTTCTGTGCCTTTTTTCTTTGGGGGGGGGGGGGGGGGGGGGGGGGGGGAGGTCCATTTTTTTTTCTTTTAAGGCAAACCCTGCCGTTGGAGATCATCTTTCTTTACAATCTGAGCACAAAATCTTCAGGAAAAAAAAAAAGATCAAAATCTTCAGGAAAAAAAATGATCTGAAAAATTATCATCAGGTTATACCCATTTCTTTGCCAATTTCTGATAGAAAAACAACAACAAAAAAACAGCAATACATTCACTAGAATAATTTTCTTCCATTTTTACATTAATCAGAAAACAAATCAGTTCATCACAAATTCACATAATGTTTCTGCCAAACAGATTCTTTCCAGTGGCACAACATGCATTGATTGACATTTGACAATAGACAAAAGACAATGTAAGTACATTGTGCATTTACCATTAAAGTAGTTCTCATGCTCTTTTTCTCCTCCGATTAAACACACACACACACACACAAACAAACACACACACACACACACACACACACACACACACACACACATGCACACACACACACACGCGCACACACACACACACACACACACACACACACACACACACACACACACACAGCAAGGAGGAGAAAAACAATTTTTTCCTGATGATTCAATTAACACCCATGATACTGTCTTTATCAACATTCTGATTTTATATAATTGGACACTTTTAACAGACAATTAAATCTATCATGAAAGAATTCTGTAAACATCCCGAAATCTGATGGACTGGTTGGGATTCACACATCTTTTCTCAATAAACTGACAACACATGATGCAAATATATCAAGAAAATAGCTAGCAGAAACTACATTTTCTTTCCTTTTCTTTTACATCACTGACATCCTGATCCAACATTCTTAAACACAGTAAAATGTGACCGTCAAAACATCGCAAACACTGAGCTCATCATCACATTATCATACAATGTATGGTATCACATCATTGTTGTATTGCCACAATATGCACTGCAGAACAATGTAAACAAAATACCCATATTCGCAAATATTATCACAATATCAGTGAATATTTAAACATTCTTCCATATCATATTCTTCAACATTTTGGCATTGATCAACACTTAAAAATACATCTGAAAATTAAGAGGGCGTAAGTAAATAAGAAACATTTCTCTCTGAGAGACTGTTTGTGTTATTTCCTTCACTGATCAATGTATGTGTTCCTCTGCTGTTTCTTTTACACAATGGCTTCTAAATTCTGTGACAGTTCTACATTAACCCTGACACACTGACACACAACCTTCAGCTAATTCATTTCTGTGGTTGCTATGTTCTATGTTGGGAACATGCTCAAACAGGAATCAGCTGGCAAATATTTAGTCACAGACAGCGGATTCATTTTGAGTCACAAAGCAGACAGACCCTGATCCAGTGTGTAGCTAAGGAGCTTGATGCTGATCTTGAGGCAATCTTCCTGACAGTTCAGAATAAATGACCAAGACTGTTTTCTTCGCACATCAGACAAGTGACAGACATCTATTGTACACTATTACATTTTGCTATTTTGAATTTTTACTAGCATCACTTGAAGAGGCAGTTTTACTGTAATCTAGATGATGTGCAACACTCTGAGATCTCTGGTATATAGACCAAAGAGGAGTTCAGCCAGCCATCATTAGTGACATGATTTTGAATTTGGTGAAAGACTGTTCAACCAGACAGGATTTTGAATTTGGCGAGAGATTGTTCAACCAGACAGGATTTTGAATAATTTGCGGCAACACAGAAGTTAGATGGTCACCATTAACCACAGGGTTTTGAATTCAGCAAGACAAAATTCACCAGTCACCTTCAGCAACAGGATTTTGAATTTGGGGCAAGATAAAATTCAGACCATCACTATTCACGACACATTTTGAATTTAGGGCAAGACAAAATTCAGAAAGTCACCATTAATGACAGGATTTCGAATTAGGGGCAAGACAAAATTCAACACAAAATTCAACCAGTCACCATTACCAACAGGCTTTCCCTAGTGATTTTGTTATGTTCACATGGAAAATCAACTCTTTTCCCATCACGAGTCATGTAAAATTCTGGATTTGATGAACAGTAATTTTGGCCAAAGAGTACTTTGACACTCTTCCATGCTGAACCTCCATCGTAAGAGAAGAGAGACTAAGCTTGCCCTTGAGTTCAAGATAACACAAAAAACAGGAATTGAAAGACGAGGATTGTGACATGATAACTGCCTATTTGCAGGCAAGCCTACCACATTTCTCAGGTTTCTGCTTTTATCACAAATTTTTTTTCTGGGGGGAAAAAAAAGAGGGCGTGCGCAGGGGTGGGGTGGGGGGGGGGTGGGGGGATCTGACAGGCTACTTGAAATGTTTGCATTTCCTCTCCTCTGTGGTAGAAACTGATGATTTTGTTCTTTTGTTTTGTGACCACCAGTCAAGAGTCAATGATTCACTTTATATGCTATGTATCAGAAATAAACTCATTAGTGATATACTTCCAATGGATTAGCCATCATCTGATGATGTTGTATTTTTGGCCATACTTATTCAGCAGACTGAGACGAATTGACCAAAACATAGGACTGAATGTTTATGTATGCTTCTGAAATTTCTGAACAGATTTTCATGATGCTATTTGTAAACTTCTGCCGCTTTTTCTTTTTTTTTTTTTTCAGATTATGTCAGTTAATTCTTAAGTGAGAAAAAAAAAAAGTGAAAGGTATAATTGCACTCCTCAGAATTGTGTGTACTGTCCATCTGCCAATCTACTGGAAAGAATTTGATAATTTTCACATCAGAGTAATAATTTTTTTAATCATATAGACACCCTGAATGTCAGACTTGGGCCTTCACCCATCACAAGTTTGATTAACTCTGGAAATAAGAATCAATTTTGTCATCTTGTTCAGAGAAAAAGTACCGTTTTCCATCTGTAAGAAAGAACCGTGCACGCATGTGTGTTAAACTGTCAAACTTATAGCAGCTTGTGAAGTTTTCTTTAGACCATCATACATGAGTACTTTAAAAAAAAAAAAAAAAAAAACAGTACATGAATTCCACAGGGTGTGGGTGGGGTGCCAAAGTTTGACCATTTTCCCTTCAGATTATCAATGCCTCTTCTCACATGCCCTCCCTCTTTCTTTGTTCCTCTATACACACTGATAACTAAGTATATCTCAGTGCCATTCCTGGGATGTCATACCGCAACATTCTGGTATTGATCTTCCAAAGTGTAACAAACATTAGGTTCATGTACAATAATAAGAGCCATCTGACAAACTCTTTATAACAAACTCACAATAAATGTGAGACGTAACAGTACAACCATAACAGAATAACATAATTTTCCATATATTCATTTACTGCAACACAGTCGACACAAACTAGCATCAACAGTCAGTGTAACATCCGTTTGCACTGTCAAACTCCTGTTCACACACAATTAACTTCCTTTTTTTTTTTCAAACGGTATTTTAAATTTGAGTATGCGCGTGATATCATTCCATTACTAAAAGCAAATATTTTCACACAATACTCCCCTTGCAGGCATATGCATCATATCAGTACTTGTGGAGAACTAAAGCCAGTCATTCGATGGTCTTTGAATCAGGCTGCTTGAAGAAAATCCTGTCATCGAAAGATCCTTAAGCCAGAACATTGTGAACTAAATCCAGTTATCGTACATATACAGTCTTTCATTCACGCTATAGCCTGAACTACCCTCAGTGAACAAAAACAAGTCATCAAATAGCCCTTGATTGACACTGTAACCAGAACTAGTCCAAGACAAAGACAATTTATATTCTCACAGACAAGTAGTCAGCCACACTGTCACAGACAGGCAGTCAGCCACATTGTCACAGACAGGTAGTCAGCCACATTGTCACAGACAGGTAGTCAGCCACATTGTCACAGACAGGTAGACAGCCACATTGTTCCAAGACTGAACTTTGTTTTGATGATACTAGGCTCGAACATGGGCCCAGTGAGTCATGAGTGGAGGTGACTTTGTCCAATCTTCAAGGTCCTGCAAGCTCATGAGTGCCTCACCTGCATGTTCTACACCTACACACTTTGACCTGCATGTTCTACACCTACACACTTTGACCTGCATGTTCTACACCTACACACTTTGACCTGCATGTTCTGAAAACACAAGCACACACACACACACACACATACACATATGAGCTCATCTACAAAGATCCGTCAAGTGTCTTCACCACTTTCACTTTGCACACGCCTCACACCTGATCAGATATGTACGTTAAATATTCGGTAATCAATGTGAGCATTCTGTGGGTCGATGCGCTTCAGAGGTGTCAAACTCCCAGAGTCATCAGGGCAACCTGTGTGCTGAAAAGCTGCTGTCCTCCTCCAAGCTGGTCTGTCAGCAGCTCCAAGCACAGTTTGAGCAGGGCCATGTCTGTTCACTATTTTACATTGTGGGACTAGCTTTACCTTTGCTGTCCTTGTCTGTCCACCCTCAACAGTGCCTTACATGATGGTGTGGAGATGTTTTCTAGAGGATAAAGAAAACATAAAACTTCCCAGCATACATCAAGATTAGACACTTTGAGAGGAGACTGGCGCCACAAAACCTTGCCTCCATGCCCCTGAAGTGCCATCATGGACATGCTGATGGCGCCAACAACAGCTGCTAACATCCCTGACCACAGTGTGGTCACTGTCAGGACGTCTCTCTACATTCCACCTGTTGGAGGATGATATATGTTAATGAATTGTGTATCATTACACGGTACGCTGCCACACTGATATCAGTGATATAAACACGACTCCCACTGGCTAATGTTTTCAAGCAGTCACAGAATAGAATTCTAGTGAGGCATAATTGAGAATCTGAATCATTTCATTTGCATTTCACCCATAAATCCGAAGAAGCCATTTCTTTCTTTTTTTTTCTTCTCAAGTCTGGTTTTTTGCTTGGCCCATGCATTCTAGTTTTCAGCTTGTCTCCAATGACATGTACGGGGTGTAGGGCTATCTGTGTTTTGACTGTATCACGAAAAACAAAACACCATTTCCTTCAATTTTTACACTGGTTGGGAAAATAATTAACTGCAGGCTCACGCAGCAATTTTTTACATTTCAAGGGTCGACTCTCGTGACTGCTGATTGTCAGAAGCCTGAAGCCTATTTTCACACAGCGTATGTCATGATGTACAAAATCTGCACTGACTGAAGCTCTATGTAAATGACACAAGACAATGAACTCGATCCATTCACACATAACCCGCTTCGTTATCTCTCCACAATCGCCTGATTACACTGCAATGGTGAACGGCTCAATGCTGCCTAATCCATGTATCTAACCCTCCTCCTCCCGCCCTCTACCTCCAAATCAGAGAAAACATGGGTGATCTGAAAACACTCATCAACAATGTCCAAGTCCTCTCTTTCCAGCTGGAGCAAATGAAAAAAGGAAGTCCAAATCAAAAATAAACATCAATTCCATTGTAAAGCCGTTACTAAAAAAAAAAAAAAAAATGTCAATTTAATTAAAAAAAAAAAGGAGATGATCTGATTGTATCCTTGGCATCTGATACGGTCTGGAACGGTCTTTTTAATGGAATAAAATTCAGGGGTTCCACCTTCCTGGCAGAAGCAAAACAACAACAACAACTACAGCAGAAAATCACTGACACCCTGAGGAAAAAGAATTTGGAAATTCTGACAAAATAAAAAGCCAAAACCAGTATAACCATCCAACACATTGGCAAGGATTGGAAAGAGAATAGAGATAAAGGTGGCCGGAAAATGCTGGGGAGGGGGTAGAGAGGGTGGAGGGCGGGAAGATCTATAGGGTCACATATCAAACAAACATCAAGAAAGAACACTTGGTCATGGAGTGAGGACGAAACGTAATACTGGAATGACCAAAGCATTGTCTGTTGACACAATTGTCTGGAGGGATACAGCTCATGTTCGTCCACAACACAAATTATTTCTTCGTCGTCAAGTACTGATTACAGTTACACATCAATAACGATTAAAATACTAACTACAATGTCCTTAATGAATCAAAACACCAGTTTACCAAGAATTTCTCATCATTAAATTGTGTCCCCATTTCATACACTGTCAATAAATACACTGTTACTGAATTAAATACCATCAGCACTGAACCAAGTGCCAGTTACAAAGAAGAAAAGTAAATTGAAAACGAGTATGGTCGAATCAATGAACAATTAATCATGCTGCTGGAACTCTGACCAAGATGGTGAGATGAAAAGCCATAAGAAAACTTCTTCTCTTATTGAGAACCGATTACATGCACATAATTACCCAACTCACGCTGCTCCTATGCATTAATGTAGAGAGTTATGCGCATGTCACCGTATCATCATAAGGGCAAAGATTCCTTCCTTGTAGATTTGATTTAAGAGTACAAGAAGTGTGTATGAATTAAACATCAACATTGACTGAAACACCAGTTGACCATCAGTGCTATATCAACGATCATGATGGTTTATAAATGGAGTTTGTAACGTCATAGCCCAACCCACCATACAGGGTTTTTTTCAGGGCTGTCAAACTCATACAGCAACAACAACAAAAAAAAGACATCCTGGAAAAAATAAAAGAAAGAAAAAGTGATTGGCACTGACTTCCACAGCAATAATGTAAGGACACTATAACCAGTACCTAGGATAACAGAAAGAGTGACGAGAGTTTTGGCAACCTTTATTTAGTTAAGTTCTATTCATTGTAGCTCATTTTACAGTCTCTACGTACCCCGAAAAAGAAATTATCCTTGCTTGAATTAAGGCATCATTATTTTGGCGAAACAGATTATGATTGAGGAAGCATTAAAAGAAAAAAATGAAAAAAAAAAAAAAGTATCAAAAGAAAATGTCCACACAAGTGCTGTCACAAAAATATTTGACATGAATTTCAGCACGCTGTTTCCTTTGCATGCACATCTAAATGAATGTAACTCTGTGTGTGTGTGTGTGTGTGTGTGTGTGTGTGTGTGTGTGTGTGTGTTTGTGTGTGTGTGTGTGTGTGTGTGTGTGTGTGTGTGTGTGTGTGTGCGTGTGTGTGTCATGTCTGCGTGTCTGTGTGTGTGTATGTGTGTGTGTTTTAGACAGTAGCTGCATGCATGCATTCACATGACATGCAAAAGTTCATACATAGTACCCACGTGAACACAGAGGAGGGTGAAACACATGTTATGTTAGATGAAGACCCTTTGGAACACGCTGTCTCCATTCTGAAACTCTGTGGACTCTCACAGTGATACACATGATGATGATGATGATCCTGGTGACAGAGATTGTTGTGGTTGTTGGTTTCCTCCACTGCTGAGTGTTTTCGTTAAGTGATTTCATTAATGATCAAAACAATCATAGAAATACCTTAATTCAAGGTCACCGAGAACACACATACAGTAGAATGACAAAAACAAATTACTTGACATTCAAGTTTATGAATACTTACGAAAGGAAATCTTAAATCTACACAGTGAGTAATAAACTTGGCATCAGCTTTAGCTCTAAAGATGAAACAATGACACGACCTCACTTTCAAACTGAGACTGCCTGTGCAAAAAACTTACACCAATGTGTGCTGCATATGTGCAAAGGTGAATTGGAGCCGTAAGCAACATTCCAGTTGGAATAACAGGCATCTAACTGTTTTACCATGTGGACAAATTGCCTTCTCTATCATCATTTCATGATTGATTCAACGACATGATGGCACCCTATGATCAATATCAACTCAATACAACACACACACACACACACACACACACACACACACACACACATATTCACATGTAAGAAATGCCATTATCAAACATACAAGAAGGAAAAACAAATCTTGAAATATCTGAATAAACCATCAGTGTGTTTTGGTAACAAAAACACAATTCCTAAAACTGAATACTTCTGAAACAAAAATAAATGTATACAAATCATTTCAGAATCTCAAAAAAAGTATAATTTGTCAATGCAGCATATATGAAGTACACAAATCTCAGGATTCACAAAAATATCTCTGACCGCTTTGGATAATTAATGGATTCATAAAACACGTTTGTTGTCGTTAGATATGCTATCTAAAAATATGACAGGAATACACACACTGCAGTCTAGAATGGCACATGAAAACGAAGGTATTCAAAATGGGGACAAAAAAAATCAGATACAGATCATACTGTCTACAACTTTCACAGCATTGGACAGAGGCTGTACCAGGGCTAGCCCTACAGAACATACAAAGTTGGCATAACATCTGAAAAATACACATCGATTCTTTTCCTACGTTCCATAGATCTTGGTTACAGCCACTCTCAAGCTGCAACACACTTGTAATACAACATATTACTACAACATACTGTAAGTCTCAAACATGCTACAAAGCTGTATGAATCACCCTTACTGTAACCTTCCACCATAAAAATGAGTCTCATTTCACCTTTTTCTCTTGACTGTTTTTGACCATTCCTCAGGGTAATTGCATTCTCTTTTCTAACGCTGCAAATCACTTTCGAATCTGACCACCACTAGAACCATTTCAACCATTTTTCATGGCTTTCATCAGTCAAGCCAAGAGAAGTGGGCTGGTTGGTCGAAGTCTGTTGGGAGCTGAGGGGAGTATCACTCTGTCGTGGGTTGTTGACAGGTGAAGGGTCACAACCCTTGTTCTTGTGCAGTCTTGGTTTTCACTGATCTCACTGACCAAAAGATGCAGTCCAGCTTGCAGCCCTTGACTTATCGTGCACACAAATGGCCTCAGGTGCCACAATGATACAAGTTACAACCACCTTGCCCTGAATCTGGCCTAGAACTCACGTCCAGGCAGAGAGTCACATCAAGCCGCTCTCTTTCCTCTCTCCCCCTGCATCATCGGCAAAACCTACTGAAAGAGATCAAAGCCCGCTTGTTCTTACCGAATGTTCTGGTAGATAGCATGATATGTTCAACTCAATGGTGGTGTGCTGAAGCTTAAGCTTTGGGGTGTTGCTCACGCATAATAATAACAGAATGATGTTCTGAGTCTTCAGCTTTAGTATGTAGCTCACACACTGCAAATCCATGGCTGTGCTGAGGTGTAAGCTTTGGTGTGTTGCTCACACAATGTGAAATGCCCAAGCTAAAGCATCAGTGAAAAGCAGTTTTAAAAAAAAAAAAGACTCTTTCTTTTTTTTCTTTTCTTGTTTTTTTTCTTTCTTTTTTTTTTTTCTTATTTTGCACATGTCAACTTCAGTCAGCTACATTGGTTGTTTCATTTGTTTCTATGTTACAGAATTTACTAACATGACCCCCCCCCCCCCCCCCCCCCCCCCCCCCCCCCCCCCCCCCCCCCCCCCCCCCCCCCCCCCCCCACAAACCAAAAAAGAAAAAAAAAAAAGAAAAAGAAAATTAGCAAGCAGCACTCCTGAAAAATCTGCTTTGAAAAGCCAGAAATAAACATCAAAAACACAAAAACTTTCAAGTCAAAAAAACAATCTGCTGCTTTTGTTATTCTGCGAACAGAATGTGTAAAATATGGCCAAAAGAGTCAGTCTCGATGAAGCACCAAATCTTAATTTCTGTATGTCAGCACTCATTTTAAAACCCATTCATGAGCTGTTTGAGACAAGAGATGCAAAGGTAACAGATGTAGATGTTGTTTTCCCAAGCAAGATTCTCCGATGTTGCACTCCGATCGTTCACCAAACAGATGCTGCTCCTGCTACAGATTCTCATGAACTCTCAGCGGACTGGGAGATAGCAGTTAGCACCCACTTTGACAATACCTGTCACGGTGGCAGGTGACATCCGTTGTTGATGAAGACCACTTCCAAGATGCCAGTTTCACAGACATGGTAAGTGAAAAGTGATTTGTACAAGTCCTTGTCCCAAAGTCAATGGAACTGTGTCAACACGAAACTATCTTAACAGTCAGAGCTGGCAAATAAAATTAGCATTATGAACATCTCTTGTCGCAACTAAAATGCCAACACAAAGGCAGGTCTAGAAATAATACAGAAAATAAAACTGCTTCAGAACATGTTTGTTAGACTACTACTACGAACTCTGGCACACCCCCCCCCCCCCCCAAAAAAAAAAAAAAAAAAAAAAAAAAAAAAAAAGGTCTAACTAACATCAATAGCTTGCTGCAAAGAAGCATCAGATCAAATTTGCTTTCTACCTTTCTTCTCATCTGCTTAATGATACATTTGTTCAACCCATACACATTTATTCTGACTTGAACAAACAAGAACTTCCATCAGTGTGGCAAATGGTTCACAGTCTCTATCTGTGAGTTAGGTCTGCTTACGATATTCATACAGGCGCCTTCCTGCAGACCATATGATTTGCATTCGATGCTAAACACAGGACAACATGCACACACAGATGAAGAGAGGGAACATGGGGGGTGGGTAGGGAAAGAAAGAGTGAAACAAAACAGGTTCCTTGCAACAAGTCCAACTGATCCTTTGAAATGTAGGTGAGCAATAGGAAAGACGGTTAAACAGTTCTTTGGCTGCCTGTGTTCCACGATCAGTAACTACATGATTTGAGAAAGAATAACCCTCTTACTCCATAGTCCCAAAGACAAAATTTATGGACGTCTTAAGTGCATAAATATAATCAACCTCTCATGATAAACTTTCATATAGGGAATATTGCTAATTTCATATCATAAATAAAGCATCTTTAAAACAATAAAAAGAAAGAAAGAAAACGAACAATTTTTCTGTGATTCGCACAGACAATTTTGACTTCCAACACATCCACCTTTCTAGCACTTGCACTTTCTCTCTCTCTCTGCGCCTGTCAATCGGTCCATCTCTCACACACTTGGACATGCACACCTAATTATGACACACAGCATTTGTAAAGTCATTGCAGTCACTCTTACCAAACATATATGCATCCTCTGTGGTGATGAATTGGTTGAATCCACCTAAAGCCCTTCGTGCATCCTGATACTCAGCTCGTTTCCCGAAGCACCATTTCTATGTCTGCTGCTGAGACACACACACACTGTTTTGGCTGCCAAGTCCTGTCACTCTTCCTTGTGTCTGGCCGTCACATCTTTGCGCAGGCTGTTGGTGTAGCAGCACTTGATGGCCAGAAGCAGGGAGACGATGATGACGACGCTGATGCGCATGTAGACATCACGCAGCCTGGACTGCTCGTCCTCCTTGGTCACCACCTCCATGCAATCGCTGCGACTCACAAACTGTGACTCCAAATCCCCCGACGCGTTAGCCAACGAAATGCATACAACATAGGCGGTACTCGGCTCCAGGCCCCCCTCAGTCGATGTGATCCCAGAGTGAACTGAACGAAGGCTGTCTTCTTGTCTTGCTTCCGACCAAACGGATGACAAGAGATGATGAACACTCTTCTCGTTTCTCTGTTCTCTACAGGTTGGTCCTAAGCAGATGAAGCCAGTCCCAGTCCAGTCGAATGGAAGTCATGCTGACATCTCGTACTTTGACAGCTAACTCCTCCAGTCGAACCACAGTAGGTTTTTCAACCGCTGCTGGTTTCCTGGGCTGTTCGTTGCCTTCACACCCAAACTGCTGATTGTCCAGAAAACCCCAGCTGCTTCCTTGTATATAGTCTGGACTGGCGCAGAACGGGACAAATTTCTTGCGCTCGACCTTGATGAACTTCAGCAGGGTATTCCCGTGTGTCGTACAGCTCCTTCAGCCACAGGAGGTCGCAGTCGCAATGAAGAGGGTTGCCGCCAATCAGAAACACCTCCTGCAACACATGCGATATTCTTTCTTGAAGAATGAACGCATTATTCATTGGAAAAAATCATAGTGGTTTACAAATATACACCTGTACAAAAGAAGGATGAAAGTGAATTGTTAGCAATCTTTTATGCAGATCTAGATGCAAAGTGAGGCGATCGCAGGCAGAAATCTAAACAAATTTGTTAAAGTATTTTTAAAGCTTCGCCGAATAATGTAGACAAACGAACCACAAGACAAAACACATCACGTTTCAACCTCTTAGGTCTTCAGGCAAGATACACAGCACTCGGGACAATGAAAATGTTTCGTCTTGTGATTTGTTTGTCTGTGTTTTTCGCCGGAGCCATAAAAATACTTTAAAATATTTCCTTATAGATGAAAGTTCCACACAGTCCCCATTACAGCTCGGCCAATCACACGGTGCCCTTTCACAGCTGTCAGCAAACAGGAAAATATGACCTGTCATTAAAAAAAAAAAAAACACAAAAAAAAAAACAAATAATAACACAAAACATGTGTGCATACAAAAACAGACTCATTATACAACAATCAATGTATTTGCATCATTACAGCAAAGAAGACCAGATCAAGCTGAGGGCATCTGCCATTCTGTTTAATGTATCGTCAATAATTTTCAAGAAATGAGAGAGAGAGACTGACAGATTGACAGACAGAGAGAGAGGGAGAGTGAGAGAAAGAAAGCGAGAGAGTATCTGTGTGTGTGTGTGTGTGTGTGTGTGTGTGTGTGTGTGTGTGTGTGTGTGTGTGTGTGTGTGTGTGTGTGTGTGTGTGTGTGTGTGTGGCAGACAGACAGAGAGACAGTGTGTGTGTGTGTGTGTGTGTGTGTGTGTGTGTGTGTGTGTGTGTGTGTGTGTGTGTGTGTGAGAGAGAGAGAGAGAGAGAGAGAGTATGTATGTATGTATGTGTATGTATGTGTGTGAGAGAAAGAGAGACAGACAGTCAAACAGTCATTTACTGATCTAGTCACACAGACAGACGGAGACAGACACAGTGATTGAGAGAGAGCAATCAACTAAAAAAGCAAAATATAAAATAAACATCAATGAAAAAAAAAAAGGTGCAAAGTAATGGTTTCAATTTAAGTGAAAACTTATTTAATGACATTAGGAAACAAAGAAGGTAACATTTGCAAAACATGTTCTGATTTTGATATCATAAATAACACAATAAAAATGTACAAAAAAAAAAAAAAAGAAAAAAAAGAAAGAAAACCCTGCCCAGGTGGCTGTCAAAGCAAAATCAGTACAGAATGTAAAAACAAAATGCACACACACACACACACACACACACACACACACACACACACATATATATAATTACCCACAACCAATGTGTAACTTGTCCCCTCCAACATTTCCAAAAGGCAATCTGTACATAAATTTGGCTTTGCTTTGAGCAAATGTTCGTCTCACGCGCCCCAACTTTCATTTGTTCAACAGATAATGCAAACTATATCTGTTTGCTTGCACCTAAAGTTTGTGGTAGAGAAAATGAGCACAAGTTATGATATTATTGAAGATCACTGCATACTGTATTACGAATGGAGGGAGAAAAGAAAGAAGACGAAAGAATTCATGAATGAACAAGACAGGTATCAAACTCAAAGCAAGCATGCTAATGGTCCAAAGATGTTCAGAGCAAATCAAGGCTTCAACACTAATTTGCCTACAGAGAGCATCTAATTGTACATGTTGCTTTCGCCCACAGGCTTCATCAGGATATTGTGATCAGCTGATCCTGATGAAGTCTGTGGGCGAAAGCTCGAGTTTTAATGTTCGATTTTAGCCTTGTGTGGAGAAAATGTGGAACTTGTTTTTACCTTGTATATACACACACACACACACACACACACACACACACACACACACACACACACACACACACATACACACACACACACACACATGAACACTCCACATGTGTACGTGCACTTGCGTGCATATTTTTTATACTTATATCTTTGTCCTGTGAAACTTGAAACAAAAATCTTCAGCCTATCTCCAGATGCTAACCACTCAATGGAACAGAATATTGATAATAACGTCGATCGATCTGAACAGGTACACCCCCTTCACCTGTATCAGATCAGCTCTGATCTCCACCTGCCACAGATGTCATTGTTGAAGAATCAAACCAGGTACTGGATGTGGTCCAGACTGTTCAATGTATGCCACACTGAGAAAATGACAGTGAATGGCAAACAGCTTGACGCACATGATCGATACTGATACTAGGGAAAGCGCTTGATAGGCATGACAACGACACAGAAACAGCCTGGTGCACATGACAAAGAGATAAAGACTGGTGTATATGACACTGACTGGGAAACAGCTTGGTCTACGTGACACCAACAAGGAAACAGCCAGGTATACAAGACACTTACAGGAAAACAGTCTGGTATACATGGCACTGACAGTGAAACAGACTTGTGCATATGACACTGACATGTAAACAGACTGGCATGACACTGACAGGGAAACAGACTGGTATACATGACACTGACAGCGAAACAGCCTGGTGTACATGACACTGACAGTGAAACAGCCTGGTGTGCAGTACACTGACAGGTAAACAGAGTGGTGTATATGACACTGACAGGTAAACAGACTGGTGTACATGACACGGCCAGGGAAACAGACAGGACCGGTGTACATGACACTGACAGGGAAACAGACCTGTGTATATGACACTGTATGCAAACAGACTGGCATGTGTGATATTGACAGGGAAACAGCCTGGTGTGAAATGACAGTATACATGACACTGACAGGTAAACAGACTGGTGTACATGACACTGACAGTGAAACAGACTGGTGTACTTGACACTGACAGGTAAAACAGCCTGGTGTACATGACACTGACAGGGAAACAGCGTATACATGACACTGACAGGGAAACAGACTGGTACACATGACAGTGAAACAGACTGGTATACATGACACTGACAGGTGAAACAGACTGGTATACATGACACTGACAGGAAACAGACTGGTATACATGACACTGACAGGTAAACAGACTGGTATACATGTCACTGACAGTGAAACAGACTGGTATACATGACACTGACAGTGAAACAGACTGGTTTACATGACACTGACAGTGAAACTGACTTGTATACATGACACTGACAGTGAAACAGACTGTATACATACACATGGCACTGACAGTGAAACTGACTGTAGTTGTATACATGGCACTGACAGTGAAACAGACTGGTATACATGACACTGACAGGAAACAGACTAGTATACATGGCAGTAACAGTGAAAAACAGACTGACCCATGGCACTAACAGGGAAACAGACAGGTATACATGGCACTAACAGGGAAACAGACTGGTGTATATGACACTGAGTGAAACAGACTGGTGTATAGGACACTGACAGTGAAACAGACTGGTGTACATGGTACTAACAGGGAAACAGACTGGCATACATGACACAGAGTGAAACAGACAGGTGTACATGACACTGACAGGAAACAGCCTGGAGTAAATCACTGTAACAGTGACACAGCCGTGTGTTTACAACACAAAGAGGGAAAAGTCTGGTGCATAATTGAACACTGTATGCATAACACATGTGGCACTGGAGCAAACCCAGACCAACTTTATCAACTTTCTCTTTCAAGTTTTTTTTTTCTTTTGTTTTTCCTTTTCTTCTTTTTTCAAAATTTGGAAAAACATAAACAAAAAAAAAGAGAGATAAACATAAGATATAAGGTGCATAGTAACGCTTGTTCAATACAAAGTTTAAAAAAAAAAAAGGTGATTTTTTTTTTTTTTTTTTTTTTTTTTTTTTTGTTCTAACAAATGTTCTCATCAGGCATAACAAATAAGATATAAAAGCAGACCATACAAAACTTTCCAATTTCAGGTGATATAACAAACTAGAAAATGCGCTAAACCATAATTGCCATGGAGAGTATTCTTTTGTGTATTATCATAATGTTGTTATTTATGACATCTAAAGAAAACACTTTTGTTGAAAATGTTACCTGTCTATGTATGTATATTGTGCACTTTGTGTAATTTACCTGTCTGTGTAGAATTGTGTAATGTGTGTTTCTTTGTATCTTGGTTTCTTTTCAATATGCTGCAGTCCTTTTTTAGTCTCCCAATGAAGAAAATACCATAAATGATCATGCTGTGTGTAAGTCTGAAACTACGATGAAATCAGTTATTGCTAGCATACCAAAAACAGTTGCTGCTTAAGCAGCACGGCCTCTATAGTCTTTTCCAGCTGTCTGGACAAGTCTTTGTAGTTCATTTCTCGCTGTCTGTTCACATTGCTTCAAAATACATATACTCCTAAAAAAAAAAAAAAAATGCAGCAGCAAGACTTATTTAGTTTTACTTTTAGCTTAACAAGAAACATGATTACAAACCTGTGGTCTTCTGACTCTCCACCAACTGTTAATATCTACACAAAAAAAACACACAACAAAAAAGAAAAATTGCTCTGTTACAAGAAAAGAACAAAGAAGAGACTTGTTAATCTGTTCTTGAGCAACCAGTTTCTAAACAATGAAAGAAGATGCACATGACACAACATTTTGGCATACTACAACAACATGAGTGTGTGTGTGTGTGTGTGTGTGTGTGTGTGCGTGCGTTTGTACCGTCTCTTTGTCTATCACTAGGTGTGTGAATGGATCTGTCTGTGCGGGCGTGCATGTATATGTTCCCTCCAATTGAGAAAGCAGAACACCAACAACAAACATTTCCACTTAACTTCATTTTTCACTTACATCCGTTTTAAAAACCTGATATATGCATACTGTCAACAATGATGGAACAGATGACTGCCTCAGACAGTTCTTTTCCCTTTTGAACACATCCTGTACAGATGTGTACATGTACAATGCTCTGGTACACCCAGGGACGCCAGCTCCTGTGCACCATGTCACTGAGTGTGATGAAGAGGACCCACAGTATGCAGACACACCAGGGGAGAAGATAGGATATGAACAGGATCAACAACTCAGCCTTCTGTCACTGCACCTCTTGCCCCCAGGTCAATGTGAAATGAAAATAAACAAAACAAATGAAAAAAATAAATGACCTTGGCTAGCTGATATTGTTTCCAAGCAGTCACCTGATCCCTGGAGTAGCCCTACACAGGACATCACTGTGTGAGCATCTGAACTGCTTTATTTATTATTGCTTTATTTATGTTCAAGAAACGTGTCCAGCATGGCCTTTTTCCTTTGTTAAGTCTTGTGCATAGCTTGACTTGTGCTTTTTTTTCTCTCTCTTTTTTTTCTTTTTCTATTTTAAAAAAAAATTCTTTTTTGTTGTTGTTGCTTGCTCATCTTCCATGCTACTTCAGTGGAACTGCTCATTCCAGATGTGGGCATCTACTGGGCGCAGACAACCTCAAATTGTCATGAGGCATCCTACCAGAGAAGACGCTGCACTGCTGCCGAGTCACTTTGGTGGAGTCTACTGGTGCCTGTTCTGATCTAGCTTACACAGGACACCACCTACTAAGCCCCCTACTGATGACAATTATTGAGCTACTCCCTCCTTCCTTCCCCCCCCCCCCCCCCCCCCCCCCTCCCCCAACAAAGAAAAAGAAAACAAGCCATGCTCCCTCAACTTCCTAGATTGGCTCTTTGGTCTGGCTGGCTAAATCTCGGCACTGGAAGCGATGCAGAACGACTCTCCAGCATTGGACATGGAGACTGTATACGGAAATAACACTAGTGAACAGATAAGCAAGACAACAACACAGACTGCAAAAAACATGGGGGGTTGAAAAAAAAAGGGGGGAGAAAAACAAAGCACAACAGTACTGGAAAATACACAGGGACTGAGCTGTTGACATATAACTAGGAGGCACATTTAAAAGTAGGGCGCTTCAAAACATGAAGGCATCAAGTACGTTTCTGTCCATGACAAAACAATCCGACATCACACCATTTACCTGTGGATACAGATCAGCCTTCTGTGAATCGGGAACAGCTACAATTGCATTGTGGGACAGGTCCAACCACTCCAGCATAGGGAGAGCCACAGGCACCTGACGCAGTTTGTTTTGGGCCAGAGACAGGAACTTCAGGCCAGGCATCTGCACAAACATGCCTTGAGGAATGATGGTGACCTCATTACCTGACAGATCCAGATACTTCAATGTGTGAAACTTCTCAAACAGTCTGGGGTGCAGGGACTGAATGGCATTGTCAGCCAGAGACAGGTACTGGGCGTTGTGAAAGCAGTCCAGCATCCCCGGATCGACCGAAGTCAACTTGTTCCCCACGCAGCGACACTTCTCGGATTCGTTGCAAAGGTCGGAAAGGGCAGACTCCCACCGCCACACTCTTCTCTGGTGACCCCTCGCTGCAGGTGAGGGTTGTCAGGTCGTTCCACTCCAAGTGCAACACCCTCAGATTCTCAAGCCCTTTCAAGCGGTCCATGCAGAACTGGTGAATCTCATTCCTACTCAACTTGAGCACCTGCAAGGATGACGGGAACACAAAATGCACATCTGACAGAGGTTGCTGGTCAGGTTCAGCGTGTGCAGGTCCACAAACTGCTCCCCACTAAACGTGTGGACGGGGATGGAGGAAATCCGGTTGAAGCTCAGGTCGAGGGCTAGTCTGGGACACGGGGAACTTGTCCAGGTCATCCAGGGAGGTCAGGCTGTTCGAGCTGAAGTTGACAATCAGCGCCGACGCCTGGCGCCGGACATGGGGCACGGCAGACAGCTGGCTGTGGGAGCAGTCGATGGTGGTATGGTCGCAGTGGCAGTGGGATGGGCAGTGCAGGGCCTGCAGGACACCGCAGCTCAGGATGCTGACCGCTGCCGTCAGTGTCCAGCAGGGGCGCCGCGGCTCCGTCCGTGAGGCATTCTTCAGTCAGCAGTCCTGAATCTGTGATAGGAGACAGTGTGTTCAGGTTTCATTTATAGTTTCAGAGCAGCGAATAAATTATTGTGTGAATGTCATGACCAAATTGGCATAGTGTTGTGTTGCCTGTCACTGTTCTATAATGTGTTGCGTTTTGCTGTAGCTTGTGTTATGTGATACAACTTTTTATTTGGTAATCACAATAGATTCCTGCGAGTCATATTCTGGCTCCAGTACACTGCTGTATATCCAAGTCCCAAACCTTCATGTGTGTGTGTGTGTGTGTGTGTGTGTGTGTGTGTGTGTGTGTGTGTGTGTGTGTGTGTGTGTGTGTGTGTGTGTGTGCGTGCATGTGCGTGTGCGTGTGTGTGTGTGCTTTTATCATTTGCTATTTTTATCTTCCCATTAATCACTTTATGCTGATCAATCAAAGATATCCATAGCAGACTGGTTCATTTACCTGTAGTCTGTTCATCTACATATATGATTATGGACTACATAACTTTAATTATAGTACAGTCCTTAGAACAGTCATTATCAACAGAACAACAACAACAGATAAAGGGGGAGGAAGGGGGAAGAGAGTAACAAATAAGTGAGTCTGGGGATGGGAAAAGGTCTACAACAAATAATCTAATGGACTATACATAAGATAACTGACTCGTTTTAAAACAGAAAATGTTGAAATAAAAAAAAAAGACTTATGCAATATGACTGAATTTTTTTGCACCTGTAACATATTTTTTACTGACTCCAATGAAACAAATTTCTCCTTTTTTGTGAACAGCAATGTAAAGAGCAATCAACTGCCGATTTCACAATGATCACATCTTGGCTATATTTTGTATAATTTCAAAATAACTTGAACACTGAGTGCTTCACCATAATGTTACAAATTATTTCCCACTGTTTCGATCACATTTGAAACACTTCTTGCTCTCTATGTGGCAATTCAGCAGTCTCATAAAGCTTCAGCCAGTGACATCAGTGACACAGCTTCACCCACAATGACACACATCACAGCAGATCCCCTGGAGCCACTGGTTCATACCATCTATTGTATGACAGCCTCTGTCCAAAGAAATGGCATCTCCGTCGGAATCCCTGATCTTATAATGTGGCAAGAGATGCTCTCCTTCCACCACTTGAATAATGAACTGTTGTGGATCAGCCTAGTGATCTGATTGATCTATGGCACAGAACAACACAAATCAAATGACAGGGCAAATGTACCTCTGGAGCTAATTTTGTTAATGGTTGTGGCCAGTCCTGCTCAGGACATGTCTGTCTCTGAATCGGTGATGTCATAGAATGGGGGAAAATGGTTTTGACATCAGGCTTCATCAACGTTTCACACGCTAAGGAATATCATTCTTACATTGCTAAATGCTAAAAATAAAAATGTCAACATGTGTGACTCTACTGATGGTCATGGTGGAGATGGTGTGGTGGTAAAGGGTGTGTGTGCGTGTGTGTGTGTGTGTGTGTGTGTGTGTGTGTGTGTGTGTGTGTGTGTGTGTGTGTGTGTGTGCGACTCTGTGTGTGTGTGTGTGCGTGACTCTGTGTGTGTGTGTGTGTGCGCGACTCTGTGTATGTGTGTGTGTGACTGTGTGTGTGTGTGTGTGTGTGTGTGTGTGTGTGTGTGTGTGTTTGTGTGCGTGCGTGCGCGTGTGAGTGTGTGTGTGTTTGTGTATTGTGTGTGCATGTCCCACACGTGCGCATGGGTATGTGTGAGTGTGTCTATGTGTGTTCGTGTCTCTCTGTGTGTCTGTGTGTGCACGTGGGCATGGACGTTATCATTTTTCTGACTTGACTTTTTTTAACTATCCCAGGCAACACTGCCTGCCTGTCAGTCAGCAAAAACACTTAAATTCTGTACAGTACTGAGCGATGAAATACAGCACACTGCCTCAGCAGATACTATGCCAACCACCTCCATCAAAGTCTGTCTCCGACTGACACTTCACCGTCTGCCAGTTTAGTCTATATGTGGCCAGAACGAGACAACATGTTCCACTCTGGTTCCTTTCCCCCATGCCTTCTGACTCAGCCTATCTCTTGGCGCCATGCATCCAGACACTGATGTCATAAAAAGATAACTTACCATGCTTACTTTTATACAGTGAAATTTCCAGCTGTGACGATTACCGTGATAGACATGTTCCCTCCTCCTGCCACTTTTCTTCAAAAACTTAACCCATTTCTTTCATTCATTTCTTGCTCATCCGATTCATCTCTCAGTGATGCTCTCTCTCTCTCTCTCTCTCTCTCTCTCTACAATGCTCACTCACTGGCTCACTGCTCTCTCTCTCTCTGTCTCTCTCTCTCTCTCTCTCAACAACTGATGAACCCTTCATGGTGAAAATTCCTGGTATCATGATTTCCCTTTCCTTTGCCTCCTTTCTTCAAACCCTATCAACCTATTTCAGTCGATTCCCTCATCACCTCAATGATTTCTGCAACAAAAAATGTTCCCTCTCCCCCCCCTCTCTCTCTCTCTCTCTTCTCACTGCTAATTGTATGGCTTTACATCCAAATGAAAGCTGACCAAACAAAATATGCCCAAGACCGGTTCACTTTTCTTTTCACATAGTTTCAAGCTAAAAGTTTCCTGTTTTGATGAGGGAGACGGGTGGTACTGAGTAGGAGTTTGGGTAGGGGTGGGGGGAATAAGATCTGCCTTAGAAGTAAGAAAATTATACTTAATTCAGCTGTTCTCTCTCCTCTCTCTCTCTCTCTCTCCATACCCTACCCACCTCACCCCCCTTCTCTCTAAGTTACATGTTTATTGCCCGATCTTCACATTTGACAACTGTTATAGTATTATAGTAGAATCCACCTACTTCGACGACAACACATACAGACAAATAATGCTTTGATGATCTGAATGCAAAAAGGCAGTGCTCTGATCCCTGCTGTGCTAATATCATTTATGTCATCAAGAATACCAAGACAGTCATTTGTTCCTACTACTGCTGCCTTTATAATGATTATTATGATTCTCACACATTACGATTATCAACACATAGTTATCATCATCATGATTATCATGTTCCTGTTACTGTTGTCGCTTTTGCAGTTATGTTATCCTGTCATCATTTTTATCATAATTATCATTATCACTGTAACAGCTTCTTATTGTTACTGTTGTATTCCACAAATCAAACCCAAAACTCCAATTAACAGCCAGAAAATGATCAACAAGATGGCATGAGGCAGCAGTAGTGTTCTGTTCACTGATGAATCTCAAGGTAACTGTTAGAGCATGCATGTTTTCAAACTCAGTAACTCTGAATGGGTATGATTTAATTCTGACAACTACCCGACAACTTGAATGCCTACAGCCACCTGTGTCCGGCCCACTGAGAGAGCACTCTGAAGCTATTTCCTTCTTATATCATGTGCTCTTTGACTCACTTTGAGTGAGTAAATTTTGTTCTTAATTATTTGGTCTTTTTTCTCATTTTTCTCTTCCTACACTAGGAACTAATGAAGCAATGTTCCAGTGCGGCAAGCATTCGATGAAATCTTAGCAAAAGATCAACAAATGATTTTAAAACTATTAATACAAAAGTACTCCCAGATGCTCTTCTACTGCCAACTTTTTTTTTCCCCCAGAGTCATAACCTGGATGCCGCCCGGCCCCTTTAAAGTGTTCAGGGCCAAAACACTTGCCTGAGGGAGGAAGGGGGGGGGGGGGGGGGTTCTCTTTGAAGACCTTCTGATGTCAAGCTTGCCCTAGGGTTTCTTCCAACCAAAATCCATACATTTACACAACTACAGATACTATATATGGACTATGAGACCGTCAAGTTTTATATTCATCAGTCACAGTTGTACTAAATTAAGCTATTGGAGCAAGAAATATTGATAAGGTGATGAAGAATCTGTTTAGCCTTTATTCATTACAGGACCATGCATTCACAGCATAATTCATGCATTCACAGCATAATTCAATCACAATGAAAACGTAATGTTTTAAGGAACATTTATGTTTCTCTGGCTGTGTGCCCTTTTCCATGCATTGATCCGGAACTATAACAGTATGAGTAAAACAGCTCTGGTCTTCAAACGGAACGTGCAAAACAGGCTGGAAAGGTTACACAACCAGCCACTATGTCAGGGATGAAAAAAGGATGAAAACAGACAAAGAACTAAACATGACACTTTGATATTATTCTCTGTTTCCGGGAAAGAGCTAATACACCACGCCCATCCTGCTAAAATCAATAAAAACAGTTTCTGGTTTAGAGGTCGTTTGCCTGGATATGTGCAACAACCGGAAACACAAGTTTGGTTTTATTTTGGTTCTTATTTTCTATACCAAAAAAATGACTGATCTGTTTTATTTACAAACCCCTCTCTTGTTATGTCACAGAGTGTGTGCAGATTATCATAAATGGAAAAAAAAACAGGAAAAAAACAGAATCACACACACACACACACACACACACACACACACACAAACACCACTGTGTATCAGGTGAACAACTATTCTACACAGGCAGAAATACCCCTGAGTAGACCAATGGACACAGCACTACTTTGCCACGAGTTGTCACTGTATACACAAACAACCCCAACACGTTGTCACTGTATACACAAACCAACCAGCACAACAGAAAACAAAGCAAAGCTGATAAATCCTCACAAAGCATCCATTCAAAGACATTCCACTTATTGAGTTACTGTCCCCCACCCACTTCAGGTACTCTAAGAGACAAAGATAGTCATTCAGGAGGTAAGCAAAGCTAAGGCACACACAACACACACAAGCTGCACACACACACACACACACACACACACACACATACACACACACCCACATAGAATGACACCATGTTATGACATACCCCAATAGAATGACACCATGTTATGAGAAGATATATATGCTAATTTTGTGTGGTGTTGAAATTCAGTAAGCTTAATGGTCTAGCCAGCGGTAGCAAACAATACAGGTTGATTGCTTTTAACACATTATCAGTTTGGGCTGGAAGACAACTGCAATTAAAGCTGTTTTGAGTTAAATAATCAAAAATGAACAATCACACTTCATTATTAACTTGAAAGTTTAACCATCATATGTTTGATAATGAGGAATGGAAGCACATGACAAAAATGTACAATCAATAGTATTAATCATCTCCAGTCACTCACAGAGACAGACAGGCAGGTTGAAGGGGAATGGGGGGGGGGGGGGGGGGGGGGGGGGGGGGGGGGGGGGGGCGGGGGGGGGGCGAGAGAGAGAGAGAGAGAGAGAGAGAGAGAGAGAGAGAGAGAGAGAGAGAGAGAGAGAGAGAGAGAGAGAGAGAGAGAGAGAGAGAGAGAGAGAGAGAGAGAGAGAGAGAGAGAGAGAGAGAATACAAGTAATTTATTGTTTCAAGCTTTTCAGCCTATTCACAATATGGGGTTGGGGAAAGGGAAGTTAACCGAAACAATCCACCGGGATTAACATGAACATGAAATAACATATTAAACTTCTCCATGACAAGGAAACTATATCAAGGATGTATGACAAAGGAACACACAAACTTCAAGAGACCGAGAGAGGTTGAGACCTCTGCAGTTTTGAACAACTTTTATTTCCTGATCATGGAAAATGGCACATTCTTGACTTACAACTTACTAAGAGTTCTTTACCGCTTCTGCGACTTTCAAAAATGGGACAGAACCCCTCCTCCACTTCTCCATTCCCACCATCCCTCCCAACAAAACTTGATCATGCTAGTCCCCTCCCATCTCCCCTGGTTTTATTTGGATGGTTTGGATTATTCAAGTTTTCATAATCCTCTCTGAACCATATGGTCCAGCTTCAGCTTCAGCAAGACAAAGTTTGTGTCAGATAAACACAGACTGTAGCACTGTTTTACTGCACATTTATACACTTTCATTTCTTTTAAGTTTACAGTGAAAAACATACACATGCTAAAAGGCACTAAACAGAACATCTCTCTGTTGCCTATGATTCAGTCTTGTTTTAGTTACTATTACAGATGTAATGCACACTGGCTGAAAGATTTTGAAAAATGAGTAACTTTTTCTCTAATATAACTTAAAAGTGCTAAAACATTTCACAAAATAACCATTTAAAAAATGGCTATGACCATGAATGTCTCAAATTATGCACACATAAAATCACATATTCATGCAAATGCTTGCATGTGCACACACACACAGACACCAACACATGTATACAAGCATACACACACAAACACATGTATACACACACACACACATTTCACTTCTCTATCATTTCTATTGTAAAAAAAAAAAAAAAGAAAAGAAGGAAAAAAAGAAAGGAAGGAACACACACACACACACACACACACACACACACACACACACACACACACACACACACACATGCACATGCATGCATGCATGGACATGCATGCATACTAAGCACACACACAGAGACACATACACACACACACACATACACACACACATGTTCACCACTACTTAACAACCATCTGTCATTTCTTCAAGAGGTTCTATTTCACTTCTCTATTATTTGTATTTTGAAAAGAAAGAACGAAACACACATTTTAAAAAGAAAGAAAGAAAGGAATACACACACACACACACACACACACACACACACACACACACACGAATAAAAGTGTAGATGATGTACACACCAACACTTACACTTACAGACATGACATGCTCAGTGATTCATTCACAAACTTGTCTGATACGTGTTTAAAAAAAAAAGTCACATCATTGGAAAATGAACAGATATTAAAGTAATGAACAAGTGGAGAATCACAGACACAGACACAACCATTATTTATGATACAGTGCAACATATGATGCACCTAAATTGATAGAAATAAATACATCAATTAATTAGCAGTAATCCCTTAACTATGTTTACTTGGTCCACTCCTTACCAGAAAGAATTTTACATATAAAAAGATTGGTACCAAAAAGCATACTGATCTCTTCTGACTCCTCAAGTTACATCACTTGTAAGAGTTATAAAGATCAAACAAAGAGCATCACTAAATGTTGCTCAAGCCTATAAAATAGTATAATTTTCACATTCACACCCAAATACTCTTGGAGCACATCATTCAAATGTTACCAGTCTGGGGTCAGGTTTTTCCCCCCCACATGTTCTGTGTGTGTGTGTGTGTGTGTGTGTGTGTGTGTGTGATCAGCCATTCTTTGATCTAATCTGGTCACTAATGTTGTGACTGCTGACATCGTCATCAGAATAAATCAGCTTTAAATTTAGAATAAATCTGAAGCGAAAGTCCACAGCTTTGATCAGCTGTTGAACCCAAAATAGCAGATCATGAATAGGCAGGGCGTTTATCTCCTCTCCAACACCACCACCACCGCTACCACCCCTAAAAACACACTCTCCTCCCCCCACCCCCATCCCCACCACCAGCCATCTTTCCTGCAATCTGTAGTGATATTTATCAAATATGAGTGTCGTGCGATCTGAACAATATTAACAAATGTCCAAACTGTCTACCAATCTGCTGGGTCAAACAATAAATGAATCAATAAATTATGTGCGATAACCGGGAGTCAGTCCCAGTTCTCATGTCGACCGATCAATTCAAATCTTGCCCTCTGCCACACACAAGACAAGCTGCAACCAGATCCCCAGTTTGGTTTTGTACTCTCAATTCGTTCACAAATCGCCCAATTCACCAACTGGTGTCAATCACTGACTCTGTGATTGTGTGAATCATCAGATGCAATCACAGGCCAGCTCCTGGATTAAGAATTGCTATGATTTAATATCTAATCAAATTCTCTTTATCGACGAGTGCTTGGCGTCGGTTAACTTTAAATTGCTTAAATCCATTCATTGAAAGAATTCCATCCTTCTTTGTCAGCTGTTTTTTAACTATTGCATAATAAAATGATACAACGAGTAATGTATCACAAACCATTTCTGCCCAGATTTGTTATGCCTAGAGGTACTGGTAAGCAGCAGCATTAGCAGCAGACATTTTCCGGGGAGCTAACTGGATTTTCAGGTAATCATGGGAGGCTACTTTCAGCCCAGCAGTGGAAAACTTACCAAAGCGATGTTACGGTGTCAGAGTGTATGTCAATGTCTCATGAACCTACCTCCGCATAAGAGGCTATGTTTTCATTAACGTTTGTTGATTGGTTGGTTGGTTTGCTTATCCTTTAGAAAGATCATGCAAATGATCTTGCATGCGATGATAATGCAACTGGACAATGGATAGAGAGGGATGGAGAAAGAGACGGAGCGCGGCTGGGAAGGGACAAAGGAAGACACTAAACGATAATAGTGAGCATGTTTAAGGCAGCCATTACAACAAATATGACTGACTCTTTCTTCCTTTTCTTCTTCTTCTCCTTGTTTCATCCGTGGGGAGTCACTGAGACACCACACTGAGAAACAATTCACCATGTTCCTCCAGGTCTGTTGGGTGTGTGGCAAAGTGTGGGTCGCGGTGAAATGATTTCCCTGTCCATTCTATAATGTTATTAGTTCACTTTTTTTCTGTATTCCCATCCCTCTCCCTCCCTTGATCGACAGTCCCCTGGAAGACTATTGTAGCAAGAGCCATAGGTCTTGTTGCATGGATATACCAATGTCCAGTTTACTTTCTTTAACCGATGTCAATGGACAGTCAAATGGCACGATGTCCCGTTTAAGGGCTTGACGTATAAGGTCGTAGATGATATGACCAGTATATCTGATGCTGATTGATTTGCGGTGACTTCTCATTCCTATGGCATGGATTCTCCCTTTCAGACCCCCTGTGAGGTACCATGTCTTGAATGCACTCCACTGCACGCAGAAGCCTGATCTTGTGTTGTCTTTGCTGCCCATGCTTCAGAGGACTGGCTCCTCATCGTTAATGATGGAGCCCAGGTAAACGAAGAGTTGAACAGACTGTAGCCTCTGTCCAAAAGCAATGATGTCGACATGTCAGTATTGATGGTGGTGCTGTGGCTGACCATCAACCTGGTCATCTCGGCGCTGAGTTCGATGTCTGATCTTGTCGGTGTTTCATCCAGTCTTTAACAAGCCTTGACGACTTCTCGTTCTCTGTATGCCAGGCCATTGATGTCAGCTGCAATGCTGAGATTTGTTATAGTTCTTCCTGCAATGCTGACTGAGCTGAAATGACCTTCAAGTGCATCAGTCATCAGGAATATGTTGAAAACTGCAGGGGACAGAAGGCAGCCCTGACGAATTATGGAACCCTTCTCTAACAGCACCGTGTATGAGTAAGGCACTGCACTAGTCGCTTTGGAGTACAGATGCCGGATGGTCTTGATTAGCTTTGGCCTGATATCAGATTTCTTCTTCTTCATTGTTGCCTACAGAGCCTCCTGCCAGATTCTGTCGAACATATTTTGGAAGTGTATAAAGACGTGGCCAACTCCGTCTGACATTGAAGATGCTTTTCGCAGAGTGAGTGCATGTTAAAGTTCTGTTCGAATATACTTCTGCCTTTGTAGAATCCATCCGGTTCTTAAGCAGCTTATGGTATCTGCCTGTGCTTGCGATCTATTCAGAATGACTTTGAGCATGACTTTGCTGGCATGGCGGCGTCAAACTGATGGTGCGGTAGTTCTGTCAGCGTGTTGTGGAAACGGTGACGATTAGTGATGGAGTCCATGGCGTGGGGAACTTCCCAGTTTGCCAGATTTTGTTGCAGATGACAGGATGTCAATGACTGCCTTTCCACCATGTTCAAGAGTTCTGCAGAGATATTGTTGATGCCTGCAGCCCTCCGCCATTTCAGCGAGTCCACGCTGGCCGTGACATTTTCATGGAGTATTGGAAAGTCATCATTTGAGAAATCCTGTACTTTTAGTACATCTGGATCTCTTTCGCTCTGTTGTAGAGTTCAGAGCAATATTCAGTCCACATTTTCATGATGTCACGTGTCTTCGCCCTGTGTGACACAGTCGCCGTCATTCTCCTCAACGGTTCTTGAAAGAGATTAACATTTTTCATCGGATCTGAGTTTTAAGAAAATGTCAGATGGTTTTTTTTAGAAGATGTATTTTAAAGAGTTGTGTGAATGAATGACTTGTGAATTGACTTCAACGCGGTGACAGCCCTGATATGGCTCTTTGCGGTCGGCTGGGCTATAGGCAACATTGCCTTACCTTACCTTGTTCTCGACGGTGTTGACTTTACATCGCGGCCATCTTTTGTTTAGTCAAGACTCTCACCGTCTTAACGGCTTAGTGTTTGTCATTGTTGTCTAGGTTTTTCTCAATGTCTTCACACTGTTGTGTAGTCCAGTCATTCTTCGTATTCTTCTTTTTTTCCCCTGATCCTCCTCTTTACAGCGCTCTTTGACAAATTACACTGGTAATTGAGATGAGAGCGCGCGCGCGCGCGCGAGAGAGAGAGAGAGAGAGAGAGAGAGAGAGAGAGAGAGAGAGAGAGAGAGAGAGAGAGAGAGAGAGAGAGGAGACGAGAAGGAGGAGGGGGATAAAGACAACCGGGAAAATACCAATATGTAATATCAGTGTAATGGAACATATAAACAAAAGAGAACATGTGATACAAAAGATCGTGCATACATAGTACTCATAGACAGCTATAAGCCTATGAAAGAGAATGATTGAATGAATGATATTGACTGATTGACTCGGGAAACGACTAAGTGAAGCGTCAGCAGGCAGATCTTCAGTCGGCTCTACCCAGGTAGGCAGCCCGTTGTGTAAACGAGAATGCGGATTGTACAGCGCTTAGAGTTTGGTCTCTGGCCGGGGATAGGCGCTACATAAGTACTCTCTTTAAAAAAATGTATACGATTTATCTATAGTTATCTACACAGAGTGAGAGAGAAAAAAACAAAATCATAGTAAGGCTACAGTTAAGAATGAAGTAAAGGCAATATTGCAGTTCGAATACACGCAAATCACGAGTGTGTCAATATGCAAGGACTGTAAGCCCATGTGACATGTACTACAGACAGAGGGCGGTGGGTGGGAGGTGGAGGGGGATTATCGGCTAAAGAGAGAGAGAGAGAGAGAGAGAGAGAGAGAGAGAGAGAGAGAGAGAGAGAGAGAGAGAGAGAGAGAGAGAGATTTCTGATAAGAATTCCGTAGCACACAGTCGAAACGGTAGTACGAACGTACGGAGAGAAGTCCTTGTCATTTCTGTCCCAACCAGAGCCGCACACATCAGGTAGGCTAGCCAACACCCAGCCCTCGGCTGTAGGGGGTACCGATTAAGGATTTGCAAATAGTTCATGCTATCCCCTCGCAATACAAAAACATGTCACTGGATAGTCACAGCACACACACACACACACACACACACACACACACACACACACACACACACACACACGCACGCACACACACACACACACACACACACACACACACACACACACACACACACACAGCACATGCACAGACACACACACACACTATGTAAAATTCCGTGCTCTCAAATAATCAAGGACGTGTGAATACATAATCACCATACCCCACACAATAGTTGTGTAACAGCACAAATAGCAGAAAACACGAAGTACTTACTTTTAAAGTGAAGTGACTACTGGCGGAAACTGAAACATATTTTAAAAAGACATTATGTTGATTCCGCGGGACAAAAAGTACAAAAAAGACTACAAGGCAAAACACGACGCGTTTCGACCTCTTGGGTCTTCTTCAGGCAAGTTAAACAACACATTCAGGACGATGAGAAAGAAGAACGAGCAATCATTTACCTTCTCAAACTGGGCGCAGGATGGATGCTGAATCATAATTGGATACATGAAAACAGACTCTAGAGAGGAAGGTGCATTAATCCTACAGAAGATGCAAATTTATAACTATTATGTCACAAAGCTCAACATTGCTCAGGTTTGTCTAATTATGGCAGTTGTGTGGTCGCATCTGTGGCTAAGCTGACTGGAATGAATTGGTACTTTTTTTTACGATTTTAATTTACGAGATTAGTTATAATGGGGAAATATCGAAATTTGAAGGAAAAAAGAAAACCAGTTTGTGTTCTCATTTGGCGCTCAATTTTCAAATTAGATCAACAATGTTACGGGTAACTTCTACGTTGAAAGAATTTCTGTCATGATTATTGAACGCACGCAGCTTTCTAGCGTCTGTGGGTTTGTCTGCCTGTTAATACGACATTAAGCAAAAACTGCAAATCCCATTTCAACAAAATCTGATGGAAAGCTGGAATGTGGCCAGAGGATGAATTTAGCCATAAAATGTTGATCCAGCGACGAACCCATTGGATTTTGCCTCAAGGACAAGCCCAATCAATGTTGACTTCAGGACGAACCCTTTGATTTTGGCTCAAGGACAAGCCCAATCAATGTTGACCTCAGGACGAACCCGTTCAATTTTGGCTCAAGGACAAGCCCAATCAATGTTGACCTCAGGACGAACCCATTCAATTTTGGCTCAAGGACAAGCCCTATCAATGTTGACCTCAGGACGAACCCATTAAATTTGGGCCCAAAGACAAGTCCATTCAATGTTGATCCAATGACGAACCCATCGAATTTTTGCCTCAAGGACAAGCCTAATCAATGTTGACTCACGTACGAACCTATTAGTTTTGGCCCAAGGACAAGCAAATTCTATGCTGACCCGAAGATGAATCCATTAAATGTTGGCTTAAGGACAAACCTATTCAATGTTGACCCTCAGAGGAACTTATTAAATTTGGACCCACGGGACAAGCCATTCAATTATGACCCAAGCTGGGATGAACACATTAAATTCTGGCCGAAGGACAAGCCCATTCAACGTTGACCAAAGTACGAACCCATGGAATATTTACCCAAGGCCAAGCCTATCCAATGTTGACCCTTGACGACCCATTAAATTTTAGCCCTAGGAGGAGCCCATTCAATGCTGACCCAAAGACGAACCCATTAAATTTTGGCCCAAAGTCAAACCCATTCAATGTTGACGTAAGATTCAACCCATTAAATTTTGGCCTGAGGACAAACCCATTCAATATTGACCCGTGGACGAACCTAGTAAGTTTGGGCCAAGGACAAGCCCATTCAAAGTTGACCAAAGGACGACGAACCCATTAATTTCTTTTGCCCAAAGACAAGCTCGTTCAAAGTTGACCAAAGGACGACGACGAATCTATCAAATTTTGGCCCCGGGACAAGCTCCTTCAATGTGGACCCAGGACGACGAACCCATGAAATTTGGGGCAGATCCGGGCAATGATGATCCAAGTTTTGATGGTAATGGTAATATTTGCCGATGATAGCGCCCAGCATAAAAATGGCCACTTTTGCCCGTCATTCTGGTGGCTGAGTTTAGTATACTATAGGCTCGTATCTACAATAAAGTCACACAACCTCGCTGAACACTTTGACACTACTCTCCACCATCTCCTTGACACTTATGCCCCAGCTACAACTCGTCTTTTACCCAATCGCCTCCCGGCCCACTGGCTAACTCCAGAGATTGCCCATGCTAAGCGTGCCCGTCGCAGAGCTGAGCGCCGCTGGCGTAAATCCAAACTCACTATTTACAAGCAACTCTTCCACAATACAAGAACTTGTATCCACGCTTATCGCATCTGCCAAAAGCAGCTACTTTCAAAACAAAATTGTGACCTCCTCTTCCTCTAAAGAACTCTTCACGACTATGAATCATCTTCTTGGCGCACAAAAAAGTTCACCTCTCCCAACAACACACCCTTACGAAGAACCCCCAGCTGTATTTCCTAATTACTTCATCACCAAAATACAAACTCTCCATGAAAAGCTTGACGCAACACCTTGTCAACCCTGCCCACCCGACCTACCCTTCTCTGGTTCACCCCTTAGCACTTTCATCCCAGTCTCACAGGAAGAACTTCTCAATACAACCAGATCCATGTCTCTCACAACTTGTGAACTTGATCCTCTTCCAGCTTCTCTATACTCCGACTGTCTTCCTACTCTCCTCCCATTCATCACTGACATTATCAACACTTCCCTGGAAACTGGAACTGTCCCTGATTCTTTTAAGTCTGTCATTGTTCGCCCTCTTCTCACGAAACACAACCTTGATCCAAGCGAACTGAAAAACTACCGACCTATCTCTAACCTCTCTTTCCTGTCAAAACTTTTAGAAAAAGTCGTCCTCAATCAGTTGAACTCTCACCTCTCTGCCAACAACCTCTAAATGCTTCTCAGTCAGCCTATCGCCAGTTCCATAGTACTGAAACAGCCCTGTTCCACATTCTGAATGACCTCCTCATTGCAACCGATTCTGGAAGGGTCTCTCTTGTCACTCTCCTTGACCTGTCTACAGCCTTTGATACTATTGACCATACTATTCTCCTCACTAGACTCCAGCACACTTTTGGTATCTCTGACATGGCCCTCTCTTGGTTCACTTCTTACCTCTCAGACAGAAAACAGACTGTACTCATCAATGGCACTCATTCTAGGCCTGCAAACCTGACCTGTGGTGTTCCACAAGGATCTGTCCTTGGCCCTGTTCTCTTCACTCTTTACACCTCTCCCCTGTCTACCATCATCAAATCCCACTCCCTTAAACACCACTTCTACGCTGATGACACCCAACTTTATGACAGTGTCTCATCCGACAATGTACAGACCCCCTTGACTCGCACATTTGACTGTTACTCTGACGTTAAGAACTGGATGACAAACAACAAACTTCAGCTCAATGACGACAAGACAGAAGCAATTCTGATCAGCACACGTCAAAAGCAGCTCTCTCAACTACCCCCCTCTCTAACTCTTCAACAATGCAACACATCCATTCCAATTTTCGACTCCACCAAGAATCTGGGTATCCACCTTGATTCTACCCTTTCCATGCAAAACAACGTGACCAAAACCGCCAAATATTGCTACTACCACCTTCATCGCATCAACCTGATCAGAAAACATCTTTCTACCGAAGCAACTGTCAAACTTGTCCTCTGTTTCATTATGTCTCGTATCGACTACTGCAACTCACTCCTTTCTGGTGTCAATGAATCCTCTATTCACACCCTACAACGCATTTAAAAAAAAAAATGCCGCACGCCTTGTACTCCAGAAGAAAAAGACTGACCACATCTCCCCTCTTCTGTCACAGCTTCACTGGCTTCCTGTATCCAAACGCATACACTATAAACTCACACTATATATTACGAGTCCCTCAACAATGCAGCCCCTGACTATCTAACCAGTTTACTCAATATCTACACACCCTCACGCACCCTCCGGTCTTTCCTCTGATCCTCTCACTTTCCGGATTCCACGTACCAAACTCAGTACTTTGGCCCACGTGCCTTCTCTTTTCTGGCCCACTCTCCTGGAACAAACTTCCCTCTCTCTGTCCGTCAACTGCTTACTTTCTCTTCCTTTAAGACTGCTCTTAAAACTCATCTCTTTTCTTCTTCCTAATTGTCCTCTCCACGACTACTCAACTGCTCCCACTGCAGCCTGTACCTACTCGGCATGGGAACCTGAAATGCATACATTTCCCCTCTCTTTCGATAGTTTTGGTTAGATTTATGACACGTGTGTGTGTGTGTGTGTGTGTGTGTGTGTGTGTGTGTGTGTGTGTGTGTGTGTGTGTGTGTGTGTGTGTGTGTGTGTGGTGTGCGCGCGCGCGCTGTGTGAGCGCGTTGTGTGTGTGAGTGTGTGTGTGTGTGTGTGTGTGTGTGTGTGTGTGTGTGTGTGTGTGTGTGTGTGTGTGTGTGTGTGGTGTGTGGTGTATCCATCAATATGTGTACATAATGTGTGTGTGTGTGTGTTTTTTTTTCTTTTTGAATAATGGTTTTCTTGTGTTTAGAGCCATATGGCCCACAGCGTGCGCGCGTGTGTGTGCATTAATATTTGTGGTTTAATATTTATTTTGTACGTGATTTTCCTTTCCACTCTTTGTTTAGAGCCATAACACATGTGCAGTTGCGTGTAGGTGTGTCTGCGTGAGTGTGTGTGTGTGTGTGTGTGCAGATTTTTTTCCCTTTGCGCTTATACTTGATTTATCAAGATTTTGCGTATTACAAATACCATGATTATTATTTTATTATTATTATTATTATTATTATCTCTCCCGTTCTTGGGGTGGTGATTTGCATCTGCCGTGTCACCGTACGAAGGTGTGGGCATTAAGCCTGAATAGAAATAACTCTGTCCGACTTTGGCAGAGGCTATAGTGCGCTAGGCTCAAGGCCCTTCTAGTTCGAGGTGTTATTAGCAGGAATGAAAACTCTGTGTGTGTGTGTGTGTGTGTGTGTGTGTGTGTGTGTGTGTGTGCGTGCGTGCGTGCGTGCGTGCGTGTGTGTGTGTGTGTGTGTGTGTGTGTGAGTATGTGTGCTGTGTGTGCGCGCGCTTGCCGTAAAAGCGCGTGCGTGCGAGCACTGGCAAGCTCGTGCTGTGTGCAGGCTGTGTGAGCGCATGTGTGCGTGCGTGCGTGCGTGCGTGCATGTACGCATGCGTGTGCGCGCGCTCTGTGCGTGCGTGCGTGCGTGTGTGTGTGTGTGTGTGAAATGGTATTCGTTCAAATCCAAACACTCTCGCAGACTCGGCTGGTCGACCGTCTGAAAAAGGTAATGTTTAGCTACTGTACCACCGCAACAGACACACGTATGTGATGAGCACGAACAGCGGGGGGAAGCTGGACCACAGGCAAATTTGAGTGAAACTGGGGGCGTTTTTTTTTTTTTTTTTTTTTTTTTTTCGTACAACCTGCAGCAGACCTAACGGCCTTCAACAGTTTTCAAGCACGAGATTGCGGTCGTGGAGTGGTTAGTCCATCGCTGCGAGTTTCGGGCAGGGACGATTGTATGTTTGAGTGGCATCAGAGAGGGAAGAAGTACAGTTGTGTTCGGGATTTTTTTTTTTTTTCCGTAGGTTGGCTCCTAGGCAAAGCAGTTGAGATGTGACTGGGATTTTTCTCCCCTTAGGCTGGTTATTATCCAGAGTGGCTCTTTACGTTTGAAAAGTATACAATAAATAATGTCAACAGCATATTTGTTGACGACACAATGGCTTAGTGTCAGCACATGGCATCATGCCAAGCCGATGACTTGAATGCATATTTTCACAGTTGTAAATGCAGATCAGTAATGCATGCACACCGCTTATCGAAAAAAAAAAAAAAAAAAAGAAGAAGAGTCCTGGATGTGACTAGACAGCGAAACTGGAAAAGGAAAAAAAAAAAAAAAAAAAAAAAAAAAAAAGGGGGGGGGGGGGGGGGGAAGAAGACCTTAATGTTAGATTAAATAATCTACTGATTGTTGCCGCATATAATTCAAAGGCAGTCAACCAAGCAAATCACATTGCTGACAATAATTAAAAGAACATTTACTCACGAAAATGAGGAAACACTTTCATTGTGATGTATATCGGTCCTTCGTTCGCATCGAGGATATGAAAATGCAGAGAATTCAACATAGCACTGACACACACATGTTGTGCCGGGGCATAAAGGGAAACGGCATGTTGTTGAGCCGTCCAACACAAACAAACACTACTTTGACTCCTGGCATGAAGGAGGGAGGACAGTGAAACCCTCCTACTCAGGATCCTCCGACCTGATACTCTTTCCACCAAGCACCTGCTTCTGCGTCTCTTAGAACGTTTCTTTGACAGTACTACACTGATCTCCAAATTACCACTCCCACTCTTTCAAGATGCTTTTTTTTTTCCTTTTTTAAATTCTGGAATGTTCTGTTTTGGTATATATATATATATATATATATATATATATATATATATATATATATATATATATATATATTATCTAATACTACGTTGACCTTCAAGTTTGTTTCTTTGTTTTTTTTTCGGGGTGGGGGGGGGGGGCTGGAGGGAGGGTGGTGGTAATATTTTTGACTAATACTACACTGACCTCCCAACAACCTCTCTCTCTCTCTCTCTTTAAATATGTTTCTCTTTAATATCCTGTCTTTGTCTATATTATAGCATTGACGTCAGAATGACCCTCTTTCTTTTTTTTTCTCTGTAATGTTTTGTGTCTAATACTATACTGACCTACAAACAACCACTCCTTCTCTTTAAAGATTCCCGCCCCCCTCCCCCGTGACATTCTGTTTTTGTTTAATGCTACACTGACCTCAGAAAAAAAAAAAAAAACTGTCTTAGTCTATGCTGTATTGAACTCTTCACAACGATCGACTAACTCTCTTTTTCTGAATTTTATTCTGTTTTCATTTATTCATTGATTGATTTATTCATTTGTTTATTCATATATTTATTTACTTTTTTGTCCAGTACTACACTAACCTCCCAGCAAACATTCCTGTCTTTCTAAAAATGTTCTTCGCTAAAATATTCCGTTTTTGGTCTGCACCACGCTGACTTCAGGATGACTCACTCTCTAAGGGTTTTTGTTTTGTTTTTAGTCCAATACAGTGCTGACCTCCCAACAACCACTCCTATCTTTAAAGACTTTTTTCCTGCAATATTCGTCGTTGTCAGTATTACATTGACCTCAGAACAGTGATTCTCTCCTTTTTCATGTATGATTGTGTCTTTGACGATTAATACGAGTTCACATTTTCAACAGTGATTCCCTCCCTTTTTCATGTATCATTGTGTCTTTGACGATAATACAACGAGTTCACATTTTCTTCTATCATATTTTGTCTTTGTCCATACTGCATTTACCTCGGAACGACGATTCAATATCTTTAAAGATTAATTTTGTGCAATATTTGTTAAGTCTATGCTACACTGATCTAGAAATGACGACTCCCTCTCTATAAAGTGGTTTTTTTTTTTTTCTCTCTCTCCTTTAGTAAGATTTTGTCTTTGTCGGCATCCCACAGACCTTCCAACAACGAATCTCTCCCCCTCAAACGGACCCGGTCTATCAGGCTATTTGGGAGTCGTTTTAGAGAGGTTTCACTGTGTGTTCCCATTGTTGGGGCATGTGGCATCAAAAAAAAAAAAAAAAAAAAGACAAAAACATCATGGAGAAAATCAACAAATCTATTCAGACTGAAAATATATAAAGCAAAACACTCAGACCAAACTCGGACAAGTTGTGATGGGTGAAAACAAATCTCACCTCGGACATTATAGCAACAACAAAGCAAAATGGTTACACATGCTCACAGGGGGGAAACTGTCTACGATCACCCTATGTCCGAACGTTTTGACCGCGTGCTGGGCCTCCGTTGATTTGAATACAGGCTGGTCCAGCGATGCCTCATGCTTTGCAGAAGCCTGCTGAGCCGGTGCTTCGAGATCTGCCACTCCTCCTGCAAGAAGACTCCCAGTATTTCAAGGTTCTGTGGAGGAGGGTCGCGGGAATTATGACTCCGAAGATGTCCTACAAATGCCTCACAAATGTCCAGTGGGGAACAGGTCCGGATACCTCACTGGCCGTGGATGATGAGTTTTGACAGAGATGTCCCACCTGATGTGATCTTTGAATTTCTGAAAAGATATTAACACTTTTTCATTCATCTGACCAAAGATTTCATGGAGGAAAGGTTTTTTTTAACAAAATTTTCGGGTGTGTTTTTAGAAGGTTTGTGTGAATGAGGTGTGTGTGTGTGGGGGGGGGGGGGGGGGGGGGGTGTTGTTTGTTTGTTTTACTTTAAAAAAAATAAAAAAAAGACTTGAGTTGATTTCAACAGAGTGACAGCCCTGATATGGCCCTTTGCGGTTGGCTGGGCTATAAGCAACATTACCTTACCATAATCTTACCTCGTGACACGATCCTGAACGATGCTCTTTTGACCCATCAAACTAGGCCGTGTGAAAAATGCTCTCGGGGACACCTATAGTATCTGTCGCTTCTATTCCCCCCCCCCCCCCCCCCCCCCCCCCCCCCCCCAAAACAAAAAAAAAAAAAACAAAAAAAAAAACGGTTCTCACGAGTAGCCGTTCTCAAAGTTTACACTGCTTACAAGTGGATCACTGAGAGAGGATATACACCACTTTTCGGTTTCCAAATGTGTGTTACTACTTTTACAAAAACTTCATAGTACTGATGGTTTTGCCATATCAAGCAGCTGCACCTTTTCTTTCCTTAAAAAAAAAAAAAGAAAGAAAAGAATCAGCACGACGGGACATTTTGAATGTTACGTAGCTGAGTTTGGACGGTGGCTTAATATGAGTCTGAAGCTATATGTATTGCTCCTTGCTATTCCTCGAAGTTGGAGTATGGCGGGGAAAAAAAAAAAAACGGTCGTACACACAAAAAACTCCACTCCCTATACAGGGGATGTCCGCAGGAGTATCAGCCTGCGTACGCAGAAAAAGAAGAAGAAGAAGAAGCTCTTTGCTATATTGCCTGTCTCATTATTTATGCATCTATTACAAGATGAAGAAAGTGACTTGCTTGATGATGATGTATATCATTGAAATGTACGGCCAAATGTACATTCTTAAGTGCTGACTAAGAAAAAATGGTTGGGAAAAAAGTCCTTAGAACATGAATATCCCATCCCTGGGTTTTTTTTTTTTTTTTCTTTTCTTTTCTTTTTTTTTTTTTTATCCTGAACATTTTAGCGTGGCTGCTGTGTCCGCTAGTCGATCCGGAATTTTCAGTCAGAAGATATCCCGTTCAGTTGTTCTCTCCGGCTGCTGCTGCAATCCCGACACCTTGCATTCGTTCGCTCGAGTGTGTAGGTGGGTTATGTCTCCTGCAGAGAATGCCATCGAGCAGTTCAGCCTCATGTGTGTGGGGGCTAACTGCCTCAAAATTCGCCTCAAGCACCTCACTACCATTGCTCGGAACCCGCCGATTGATCGCTTTATGTGTCGTGTCGTTCTCCCTAAATAAGAAGAGCGTAGGCCGATACTGTCCATGTTCACACCCCCCCCCCCCCCCCCCCCCCCCCCTCTTTTCCCTTCGTCATTTTGCTTCCCTCCCAATAGACTACACTCTCGCCACCAGCGGCGGATGAGGGGGAAAGAAAGAGGGACGGGTGCAGAGCTGGTTACAATGTTATGGGCTCTTGGCCCTGTTCCGACAGAAATTAACAAAATGATAAAATTGACAGCTATAGTTCGATCTCTGAAATCCAGCAGCGCCTTGGGGGGGGGGGGGGGGGGGGGGGGGGGGGGGAGGGGGGAGGGGGGAGGCTCAGCAGGAGTGAAGCTGATAGTCGGTTATTCATTTGTTTTGTCAGGAGGAAAGGGACCGATCGATCGATCATCTGTCAGTGCAGATAGAGAGAGAGAGAGAGAGAGAGAGAGAGAGAGGCCACAATGTTTTAGAGAGTGTGAGAGATGAGAGTGTGTGTGTGTGTGTGTGTGTGTGTGTGTGTGTGTGTGTGTGTGTGTGTGTGTGACCTTTTGAAATTGCTTGCTCGTAACAACTTCACAGACGTTGCCAAGACTCTACAGATCACATTCGCCCCCGTCCCATCTCCACCCCACTCCTCGCTGCCTTAAGAATATTTCCATCCATCTTAGACTTTCATCTATTTCCGGGAAGGCATAGGGGAGCTGGGGGGGGGGGGGGGGGGGGGGGGAGGGGGGCGGGGGAACTGGAGGGGTGGGGGTAGGGTCCTGGTAGGCCTCGTGGATAAGGCGTTGGACTTGTGAAAAGGTTCTGGGTTCAATTCCCCACTCAAGGTGACCAGGTTAGAAGAGGCCGGCTTTCTCATCGGAGTTAACGGCCCAGTTTTATGCAGACAATCCGTTCTCCCTCATGGTCTTCCGGGTGAGACCTTAACCAGAAGTCCAGAGTAAAATGCATATATTACTTACTGTGTGTGTGTGTGTGTGTGTGTGGGGGGGGGGGGGGGGGGGGGGGGGGGGGGGGGGGGCGGAAGGGGTGGTCCTATTTTCTCTTCCTCATCAGTGGCATTGCACCCACGCCGCTCATTCCGACCCCCACCCCGCTCCCCCGTCCACAGCTGCAGCCTGACCCAGCGCGCCGCAGCCCCCGGCACTGGCAATCCACAGGGAGCAGTCAGTGCCAAGTCGTCAAGAGGCAACCCACCGGAAGAGACACTGCACTGCTGCCGAGTCACTTCGATGGTGTTGAGCGGCGCCCATTCAGAAAAAACAACAACAACAACAACAACAAAAAAAGAAAAAACCGTCTTGGGCTGGTGTAACCGTTAGTAATTGCTATTCTGGTAAACATCGGCCATCATCTGTGACCTATAATGAACATACTTACAAATTTTCAGAAAGATCGGCCAAGAACTTTCTGAGATTTTTCCATCAAAAGAAAGAAAACCATTATGGGCCCTTAGTAACGGCTATAACGGTAAACTTAAACATCGGGCATTCTCTGTGACCCATAATGAACATACCTACAAATTTTCAGAAAGATCGGCCACTTACTTTCTGAGACATTCCATAAAAAAAAAAAAAACTATTATGGGCCGTTACAGCCGTCAGTAACGGCTACAACGGTAAACTAAAACGTCGGGCATCATCCGTCGCCCATAATGGACATACCTACAAATTTTCAGAAAGTTCGGCCCCAATTTTCTTTCTGAGATATTCGATAAAGAAGAAAAACCATTATGAGCCAATATAGCCGTTAGTAACGGCTATAACGGTAAACTAAAACATCGGGCATCATCCGTAAGCCATAGTGAACATACCTGCTAATTTTCACAAAGATCGGCCAAGTACTTTCTGAGATATTCCATAAAGAAGAAAAACCGTTACAGGCCGTTACAGCCGTTAGTAACGGCTATAACGTTAAACTAAAACTTCGGGCATCATCATCCATGACCATAATGAAGATACCTGCTAATTTTCACAAAGATCGGTCGGCCAAGTACTTTCTGAGATATTCCATGAAGAAGAAAAAAAACCGTTACAGGCCGTTACAGCCGTTAGTCGACTATAACGGGGTAAACTAAAACATCGGGCATCATCCGTGACCCATAATGAATATACCTGCTAATTTTTACAAAGATCGGCCAAGTAGGCCTACTTTCTGAGATATTCCATAAAGAAGAAAAAACCGTTACAGGCCGTTACAGCCGTTAGTAAGGGCTACAACGGTAAACTAAAACATCGACATTATTCGTGACCCATAATGAACATACATACAAATTTTCGGAAAGATCAGCCAAGTACTTTCTGAGAGATATTCCATAAGAAGAAAAACCGTTACAGGCCGTTACAGTCGTTAGTAACGGCTATAATGGGCTAAACTAAAACATCAGGCATCATCCGTGACGCATAATGAACATACCTGCTAAATTTTCACAAAGATCGGCCAAGTACTTTCTGAGATAATCCATAAGGAAAAAAAAAAACCCGTCACAGGCCGTTACAGCCGTTAGTAACGGCTACAACGGTAAACTAAAACATCCGACATTATTCGTGACCCATAATGAAGATACCTGCTAATTTTCACAAAGATCGGCCAAGTACTTTCTGAGATATTCCATAAAGAAGAAAAACCGTTACAGGCCGTTACAGAGGTTAGTAACAGCTATAACGATGCAAACTAAAACATCAGGCATCATCCATGACCCCTAATGAACATACCTGCTAATTTTCACAAAGATTGGCCAAGTATTTTCTGAGATATGCCATAAAAAGAAAAAAAACCGTTACAGCCGTTAGTAACGGCTATAACGCTAAACTAAAACATCGCTCATTATTCGTGACCCATGATGAACATACCTACAAATTTTCAGAAAGATCGGCCAAGTACTTTCTGAGATATTCCATAAAGAAAAAAACCGTACAGGCCGTTAGTAGTAACGGCTATAAGGGTAAAATAAAACATCGGGCATCATCCGTGACCATTAATGAACATACACACAATTTCTCAGAAAGATCGGCCAAGTACTTTCTGAGATATTCCATAAAGAAGAAAAAAAACCGTTACAGCCGTTAGTAACGGCTATAAACGGGGTAAACTAAAACATCGGGGCATCATCTGTGACCCATAATGAACATACCTGCTAATTTTCATAAAGGTCGGTCAAGTACTTTCTGAGATATTCCATAAAGAAGAAAAACCGTTACAGCCTGCTACAGCCGTTAGTAACGGTTATAACGGTAAATTAAAAAATCGGGCATTATTCGTGACCCACAATGAACATACCTACACAATTTTCAGAAAGACCGGTCAAGTACTTTCTGAGATATTCGATAAAGAAGAAAAACCGTTACAGGCCGTTACAGCCGTTAGTAATGGCTATAACGGGGTAAACTAAAACATCGGGCATCATAGACTATGGCCCATAATGAACGTACCTGCTCATTTTTACAAAGATTGGCCAAGTACTTTCCGAGATATATACCATGAAGAAGAAAACCGTTACAGGCCGTTACAGCCGTTAGTAACGGTTATTGCGGTAAACTGAAACTTCGGGCATCATCCGTGGCCCATAATGAAACACACCTACAAATTTTCAGAAAGATAGGCCCAGCAGTTTTGTCTGGAGCGAGTGGAACACATTTTGACCACGGACACACAGACAGCATTTCTTCGTTCCCATTCTAAAGTACTCCCTGTTCTATAAGAACTGGGAGTACAAACAAACAAAAACACACACAACAACAACAACAAAAACCACACAAGAAACGAACGTTTGCATGAGCAGTAATCTTACCGATGGTGGTGGGCCTCGGCGTTCTAGACAGGGAACGAAGAAAAAAAGGACAGAAGAAACAGAATCCGGCTCCGGGGAGTGTATAGTAGAAGTGGTGTGTGACACACTGGTCATTCTCATCTTTCCAAAAACTAGAAACTGCTCAACACTCAACTTTTTTTCCTTTGTGTGTGTGTGTGTGCGTGTGTGTGTGTGTATGTGTGTTGGGGCGTGTATGATCAAAGGCACAAGCAGTTCACTGCCGATTCTACGCAGATTTTGTTCCGAGTTGTCAGAGTCAATAAACTGTTATTTGACCGGAATCAGTATAGGCTTACTTCTTTTTCATTTGACTGACGTGATTCCAGCATCTCTTGTTGAAAAGGACTGACGCGTGCAGGTAGACTATGAGTTAAAGTATTCACAACTCACTGAATTTCACTTAATAAGTGAATAAGGCGAACAGAGAGCTAGTTTGAGTTTTTAGATTATGCATCAATGAGGATTTTGTTTCCTGCGCTAAGGCAGATCACGACTTCAGCAATGTGGTGTGGTGTCCTCATTTTGAAAAATACAAGCTTAGAATGTATAACTTTCGGAAAGCGTGCTTCCAAGTGCCGGAAAACTCGTCCGTGGATTGAAGAATCTAACATGTGAACTGGCAAATATTCCAAGTATGGTGTACACAACACTGCGAGGTGATGTAATTGAGACCTAAGTAAACTCGTGGGGTCATCAAAGCCCAGAACAATGTTTTCACTCTACGAATTGAAGACTTGAAATCGAGATACCTAAAGTTACGCTACGGCTGTTCTCACAACCAGTGATTGAACGGCGTTGGAACCAGCTGACAGCAGTTGCTGACACGCCAACCAGTTCATGTAAGAAGAGAGTCGATGCCTTGCTGAGAATTACATGTTTAGAGTTGAGGAACCTTCCAACACCAAATTTTGAATAACAGATCAATAGATTTTTCATTTATTTTATTTATTTATTTGCTCTTGCTTTTTTAAACACCAGCTTTCAGTGTTCTCTGTCCGAGAAGAACGAACTACTGACCAAATATCGGCGACAAGCCTCAGGTTGGCCAAACATCAAGCCCGTGCCACTTACACCTTATACACCCCACCTCCTCCCACAGCCCCCCTCTCCCATCACCTCCCCCCTCGCCTCCCACCATACTGTGAATGGGTAGCAGATTGTCGAGTAGTCGACGTCTTGTCGGCCCTGGAGGAACAGAGAGGCGACGCGGTAAAGATATGAAGTTCGGAGACAGCCAATTAATATCACGGTGCAAGATATGCCAACAAGTGCACAAACAGTCCTTGACGGACAGGACAGCGAAGGAGCAGGGCAGCAGAAATGGCAGGGTGGATGGGAGAGGGGGGCATCATCTGTGCACGAGGTTACCATCAGCCGCGTGAGTGGAGGATGGGGACGGGAGGAGGGGGAAAGGGAGAGTGCAACACACTCTTTGTCCATGCGTGCGTGCGTGTGTGTGTGTGTGTGTGTGTGTGTGTGTGTGTGTGTGTGTGTGTGTGTGTGCGCGCGCGCGCGCGCGCGCATATGTGTGTTCTTCAACTTGATTTAAACGTCTGTCGCTTTATCCATGTTTGTTGTTTGTTTTTTTCCAGATTCAGATCTGGTCAAAAAACCAGCTTCGAGTGTTACTGATGTTAGGGGGAAGAAACGCCATTCAAGCCATGGACAAGGTAACTCGGGCAGGCTTAACATCAAGCCGGAGTCACGTCAATAATGCATATACAATTAAAAGCATCCCCTCCGCCCCCCTCTCTCACCTCTATTCTGTTAATTAGGGGTGGATCACAGACTACGCCTTGGGCGACCTAGAGGAGATCCAAGACAGGCGATAATTGTGCAATATGCAAGCAAAACGCACAGACAGCTCCACTGACAAAGACGACCAGAGGAACTGAGAGAAGGAACAAAAGAGACAGCAAGGATGATGGGTGGATGGAAGAGGAGACCTTAACGTTGATCGTGTGCACTATGAGTGTGAAACTGTGTGTGCATGCGTGCGTGTGCGTGCATGCGCGCGCGCGCGCGCGCGTGTATGTGTGTATTTTGGTGTGTCTTTGTTCTGCAATTTAAAGTCTATCAGTTTTACGCACAACATGTTTTCTGTTCTTGCACCTTGCACCTCCCATGTCACGTATGGTACCGTTTTGATTCTCGCCACTGCCCATGTGCATGCTGTCTGCGCATGATTTTAATGTTGGAGCAATGCAAAACCGTAACCGTTTTCCGCTTTGTTAAGGAATGTTGAAGAGGGGGGAGAGGGGAAGGTGATCGGAATGCAAGGCAAGCAGTCTCAATGAAATCATTTACACACACACACACACAGAGCCTGACTCCACCGGTGTGCAAGTTCGGTGTGTGTGTGTGTGTGTGTGTGTGTGTGTTCCCGCGCGCGTGTGTGCGTAGGCCTATGTGTGTGAAGGTGTGTGTGCGGCTCAGAAAAAGTATAAACATAGAAGCGAAGTAGGTTTATGTGTACGGAGATGGGGCTGTGGGTAGAAATTAGGACAGCACACCCCCCCCCCTCCCACACACTTCCGCAAAACTAAACTTATACAGCCCGCCAGTATGTTTATACAAGCGTATCACGGGTGACAACAGATGTTACTCGACATCAGTTTGTCGGAGGCAACTACAAGCATGCTTCAGACGGATCGTTTTTTTCGTTGAGGCTGTTCGTTAGGTAAAGACACTGACTGAGACACACAAATATCATTCATGATGATCAGTGTTTTGCCGACTTTGCTGAACGCTGCACATGTGTGCGTGCGTGCGTGCATGTGTGTGTGTACGAGCAGAGAGAGAGAGAGAGAGAGAGAGAGAGAGAGAGAGAGAGAGGGGGAGGAAGGGGGCAGGCCGCAGAATGAAAAGCAAACATTTGCGCGCGCGTGCGTGTGTGAATTCTATAGCGACAATAAAATTTTGGTTTTGTAATTACTGTGTAGTTTTGTAGTTCTCCACTGACAATCCAGCCACGAGAACCTGACTGATGTTTTCACTGTTTGCCTTTGGCAACGTCTGTAAAGGTTTACTGGTCTAGATAGTTAATCTAAATTGACGACCTTTGTACCAGAGATTGAGGTTTTACTATAGGCCTATAGCACTGTCTGTCCCTCCTGTTGAATTTGCACATGATCAGGAATGACCACGATGTTTGTGTGGAACTGCCACTGTGTGGAAGGGACTGGGGAAGGAAGGGGGTGGGGGGTGAAGTGGGGTGAAGGGTAGGGAGAGAGAGAGAGAGAGAGAGAGAGAGAGAGAGAGAGAGAGGGGGGGTGTGTGTTCGACGTTCCCTTACTTTACATACTACCTGTACGAGTCGAGTTCTTGGCAATGATGTGTTCGTCGTGTGCAAATACGCGAGTCATGTGTGCCAGTGTTCGTCTATGCATGAATGTGTCACGGGTGTGTCTGTGTCACTCTGTGTTGTGTGTGAACCAACCCGTGTGTTTCTCAAAACGTCCGTGTATACATGTGTGTGTGTGTGCGCGCGTGTGTGTGTGTGTGTGTGTGTGTGTGAGAGAGAGAGAGAGAGAGAGAGAGAGAGAGAGAGAGAGAGAGAGAGAGAGAGAGAGAGTGCAAATGTGAATATTTGTGTGTGTGTGTGTGTGTGTGTGAGAGAGAGAGAGAGAGAGAGAGAGAGAGAGAGAGAGAGAGAGTGAGAGATGTGAGAGAGAGAGTGCACATGTGAATATTGTGTGTGTGTGTGTGTGTGTGTAAAAAGCGGCGTGTGTGCGCAGTAAATGTGTGCGTGTGTGTGAGTGCGTGTGTGTGAGAGAGAGAGAGAGAGAGAGAGAGAGAGAGAGAGAGAGAGAGAGAGAGAGAGAGAGTGTGAGTGTGTGTTTGGCATGTGGGACGCGTTTGCGCGTGATACTTGCTGTGCCAATATTTTATTCCGCGTCCTTAGGCACCGAGTTTGTTGACGGCTATAATTATGTGGATGTGGATGGATATCCTTCTCATGGTCATTTCATTCATGGTCGTACAATTACAGGTGGCAAACATTTTAACAAACGCTTGTACGCACATTGCTATGGGCACAGGTACGTTTGCTGTAGCGAATTCCTGTTAGCTTACTGACGCAGACCTCGCGTGGTAGGTCGGATTTGCAAGAGAAGCGCGACCTGTGGAAATGATCGCTGAATCTAACCGCTTTCTTCCAGATGAGACTTGCAACAGGAGGCTCGAGTGAAAAATAGCCATCATCTGATTCACACAACTAGATCACGACCCACAAAACAGTTGTATACTTTTTTGCATAGGCTCAACACAAGAGTGAAGGACTGTTCTATATTTAGATCATTTCCTTTCCTCTACCCAACCCATAGGCTACGTCACACGTCAATTGTAAACACAATTTCCGTAGTTAGCAACTTTTTTCTTCATTAAAACATATTTCATGTTTTATGTCCGGGTAAACGTTTCTGTCGATGCCAGCATGAATACACACCCTTCGTATTCGAGTTAACAAAAAGTCTCAAGAAAAATGATCTTCAAACACGGAACTCTGGGTGTTGCTACATTTACACAAATCGGGGATCATTTCTGACAGAGCAAATTTTGCACTTACCGGAGCGCCATAACAATATAAATAGCGGAGAACATCGGTATACGTTTGGTCGATCACATAAAGGATACAACTGATGGGTTTCTAATGAAAAAGGCTCCAGGTTTTCGTTTATAAAATGCATCAACACTTTAACACAAACACTGATCCCCTTACACCATATTCGTCCAATCAGAATCTAATGGCGCTGAGGTCACGTGGACAGAATTCGTGGCGTTCAGCCTGCAAGTTTGGCCAGCCGTCAGACGTGCGCCATTGTTCGAAGGGGAAGAGATTGTAAAAAATTTTCGCAGTTTGCCGCCGTGTTTACGCGGTCGGTGTCGTCCTGCACAGTCAAATTGGTGCTTGGGGTGTTATGATGACAATCATTTTATTTTTGGTTGATACTAGTGCGTCTATGAACCAACGCACGTATCTTGGGACAACAATGCTTGATGTAGCCAAGGCTGCGGTTGAGACATTTATGAAGGTAAATTAAGTGCCAAGTTGCCTTCTGTTTATTCGGAACACGGATGGATATCCAGATTTTCTTCGTTCCACAGTTTTTTCATTGAAACTTAATGATTTTTTTCGTTTTCTTTTATTCAGATTAGAGGCCGCGATCCAAATAGCCGATGGGACAGGTACATGCTCCTGACATTCGAAGATCCTCCAGCGAATGTGAAGGTAAATAACCAAAACTGCGTCGAAATCGACCGCCAGAAGTCGACACTTCTGATAGATTGCAACTTGTAGAATCTTCGTAGCAAGAATTAGATCCGGGTGAAGCTGCAGGTGCGGTGCGTTGAACATTTAAGTCCAAGAGGCCGTTATTTGTTTTCACACCCGCCATCTTCTTCCCCGGTGTGGCGGAGGGGATTGTGGGAAGGTCAAAAATGTATGCTGGGCACCGGGTCACATTTGCATACGAAACAATCGAGGACCCGACCTTAAGGTGAAGGTCGATTAGACTGTAGGTTATGTTGCAGCAGACGATCAAGCTTATAAAGGATGCCATCACAGATTATTGGCCATTATTTATTATTTTTTTTTTTGTCAGTTGTCGTTGGGAAGTTTTTATTCAAGCTGAGAAGTTATGACTATTGTAAATCAACGGGCACGAGTTCGCTCAGGAAGATATGATCATCCCTTCGACCGACAAATTCATGTTTTAAAGAAGGAAAAAATGTACGAGAACTCGACCAAGTACACATTTCAGACTTCTTGCTTGAGGAAAGATCGCTTTTGTGTGTGTGTGTGTGTGTGTGTATCATCATGATGAGCTGAACAAATAAAAGGCGAAAGTCTCGCTCAAGAGGTAGTGAAGGTTGTAAGACCCTTGCCATATCACTATTATCAGGATTATAACATAATGGGAAATGAAACCCATTTCTCGTATTCCACCACCAATCCTTCCCTGACCAGAGTCAACTTCCTTTTCATAGCTTTGTTAATTCATAGAGTGGGGGAAGTAAGCCATAAAAACCCGACGCCACACTTAGTTTGAAACTGGCGACCCACGGCACAATTGTGGGTTCCTCAAGGGGATCTTTTATGAATCACGATGAGAGAGTATCTGAATTAGACTAAGAGTGTGACTCCACGCTTGTCTGCTAATATATATATATATATATATATATATATATATATTTGCTTCAGTTTTTTCTTGGTTTTTCTCTACTTTGCTCCTTCAAGAATGAAATAACCTTCCAAGTCAAAATTCTCCATAGAAAAGGGAAGAAGACTAATACAGTGGCATGACAACCCTTTAACTGCACTTGTTTCAAGTCTGCTGATGCTATTTGATTAATTCTTTTAGTTGAAAATGTGAGATGACTGCAGGTGGAAATCTAAACAAATCTTAAATAAATAGTAGCGAACCACCCAGAGAAATGTGGACAAATGAGTCACAAGACAAAAAACGCATTTTGACCTCTTAGGTCTTCTTCAGTTAAGACACAAATGAACAGAACAACGAAAATTCACTTAGCTTTGATCACTTCAGAGTTCAGCGCAAGGAAGAAGGCGTTGAATGAGCATCCAACGCGCTTTTTCCTTGCACTGAACTCTGAAGATTAATTTCTTTTAGATTTGCTAGGAAACAGTTCTTCTCACAGTCTTTGTCCAGTTCATTTTTAAAGCACGAAGTATTCCTGCCATAATGCTGGTGCTGGGTACAGAGTTTCAAGCATTAGGTGTATAATGAACATATTAATTTGTACGACACCTTTTTGTAATTATCTTAGCACTATTGGCGTACCTGGAGTTTTTGAACCCACTAACTTTCAACACATGCTGACGTTCAGGCATGCTGTTTTCTCAGGTTTCATTCAAGTCCTTGAAAGCCCTAAAGGTCCTTGAGTTTTGAGAACCCTGTTTCAAGGTCAAATAGGACATTAATGCTTATATAAGAGTGTTTGAGAGTGCTTGAAAATGAAGAATGTGATAGTAAAAGTTGCATTTTGATGAGGAAATAATTTCTTCATGTGTAAAATTGAATTCATATTCTTACACTTTTTTTAACAGTCGTCTGGTATTCAGTGGAATATGCTATAGTGACAGTATGAACAACCAAGATATGCATAAAGGCTTATATATTCAATATTGAAAATAATAGAATTTTGCATTCAAAGACTTTGGCAAAATAGAATTTGGATTCAAAGACTTTGAACAGCCCTTGAAATGTCTGAAGTGAATTTTTTTATAATTTGGAAGTCAGTACCCTGAGTTGAGTATTTTTTTCAAATGCCTTAATTGTTTTACAAAAGTCAAATAAACTAATCCATTTGCATATTTTAATTAATCAGGCATCACTATTGGTTGTGGAAAGGTGCTGTCTTGTGAAAGAAAGTTGCCTGTAGTATTGAAGTTTTGGGGGCCCATAACTCTAGGCATAGTGCCATTTATGTTCTACTTTAAGATACAAATTTTATATGCTTACAAATGTATGAGTGATGGAGGTATTAGAAGAGATCCCAGAATTACTTGTACAGAACCAGGAAACTAGCAGGAACATCATGTAACTGAAAATGTAAAATAAAGGAGGAGTGGCACACACACACACACACAAAAAGAAAGAAAATGCTTTGTGCATTGCCAGCGTCACATTGGGATGTGTGGGGGAAAAATGCAAACTTGTGAATAGGCAGATACAACACATTTCAACTTTTTGAATGTACCCAGCCCAGACTCAGAAAGGCAGCAAATAGGATAGATCTCTCTCTTCAGCTGGTGTACATTACATTAGCAATTCATTTTTATATATTCAATAATGAGTACTTCCAGTCTTACCATAAGACTTTTTAGATGATAGAAATATTTAAAGAACTCCACGCATCTGTACAAAATTTTGGGTCTCCAAAGTGTTGCATGTGTACCCCCCTACTCCCCCTCCACCTCTTTCGCAAAAAGAAACGAAAAGAAAAAAAAAAGAAGGAAAATCTTGAATATTTTATGCTACCTGCAAGCTGCAACCAGAGAATTTCATGTAAGGAAATAAGGAAGTCAGGACCTCAAACTTGACATTTTGACTGAAAAAGTACCCACCCCACCCCCACCCCTCCTTCCCAAGGTTGAAATGGGTCTGCAAGAGTCAAATCACAAGTCTGCAGTCTCTGCCCACAGTTGAAACAGAAACACTGAACAGTTTCTGGGTTTTTTTTTTTTCTTTGAGAGAGATTGATTTTTAATGGTCGCTAAAAGGCATACTAGGACATTTGGATCTCTTGTTATTGAGCCAGGTGTTTGACACCAGAGATGTATTCTGATGATTTAATAAAGAAATACTATGCATCTGTTTTAACTTTGTAAGAAATCTTTTAGTCATGATGGGCCATGTTACCAGGCTCTGTTCATTTTGACGACCCTGCACTTCATAAAGAAAGGTGCCCTTGGAGCATCTTGCGCTTCAGGCCCAGGCATGGAACCATTTCCACTTCCCTCATGCAAGGGTCAAAGCTGTCTTGCCTATGATTTTTTCATCTTCCCACATTAGTGATTTTGAAGAAATGATTAATGGGTTGCACACATGTTTGTATAGTAAATACAAACCCATTACATGGGGGAAAAAAAATTAGGATGATCAGGGGAGAAAGGGGAAGGAAGTGATTGTGTTGCCCAATTTATTGCTTTTTTTCCTGCATCATCATCATCAAAGTGAATTCTCCCCAAAATGTTGAAAAAAAAAAAAAAAAAAAAAACAAAAAACAACAACAACAAATAAAAAATACAACAAAAATAAAACCAACCAACCAACCAAAAAAAATCCCCTCTTAAAACAAAACAAAACAAAACCCAAAGAAAAATAGCCCACCACTTAAAAACAAATGAACCGAAACAGTTACTATTTAACAACAACAAATGAACCAAACAGTTACTATTTAACAAACAACAACAACAACAACAACAAAAAAAAAGGAAAGAAAGAATGTGACCACAGGCCCCCTTGCTGTACATGAAGGTTAAGGCAAGAGAACTGAAGCTGTAACTCCCAAGTCGGATTTCAGACTTTTCAGGTTTTAGCCTGAATTCAGATTCTTTAAGCTATTCTTGAGATGTGCATGAATTTGCTGAGAAAACGGAGGAGGGTGATTAATGGTATGTAACATCAAGACCATCAGGTTTCAAGTTCTCAAGCCAGTTGATTATTTTACACAAGTTTGGTTTGTCAAAGCATCCGTTGGCACCTTCAAATCTGAGTGGTAAAAAAAAAAAAAACCTGTTGGGCTCAAATTCAAAATGTTCCTTGGTGAAGAACAGAAGAATTAGCAAGAACATTGACAAGACTACAAGCATCAGACATTGTTGGGATGCACAATAGCCTGAGCATACCACTAATCTAACAATTGTTGAAATGTCAGAAAACAAAACAAAAACCAAAAACAGCTTCCCCTGAACCCTCAAGGCCATTGGCCCGGAGTCAACCTGGGGTTTGGACTCCAGGTCCTAGATCCTCTGGAATTTGTCAGGCTTCTTAGACTTGCTCAGTTTCATGTCTGCAATTGGCAGGACTAGTGATAGTTGCTTAACACCACCTTTCTGTCATTCGTTCATTCTTTGTCTGCCACACTATCTGCATACAAAGTAAATGTGGAATGTAGCATCAATCTGTTCATTTCTCAAATGAATGTCTTTGGGCGGGGATGAAGTGTGGGGTTTGGGGGTGCCTTTACTCTGGCTGTATACTATACATGCAAACAATGACTACAGCTGCACAAGACTTTCATGAGTCTGAATACCTACTGTGTCTGAACTCTCATATATTCTTGATGCTGATTTCCATGTATACAATGGCCACAGGTGTTCAAGACTTTTAAAAGTCCCCCAAACCCACTGTTGGATAAACTCCAAAGACAACAAAAACATTTAAAAGGGACATAATGACGGCTTATGTTCTGTCGCATTCTGCAGTTGAATATTTGCATTGTATACAATCCTTCCTTCCCAATTCACGTCAGTGTAAAGACATGACTATATTTCATAGAATGAGAGGAGGATATGGATAAACTCCAAAGATGACAAAATATTTAACTTTACCATGCTTCCTGGGTCTTCCATGACTCAGTGACTCAATAAAAACATCATATCTTATGAATGGATGGAGCTATGCTCATGAAATCTTAGGAATTTGTCAACAATCTTAATAGCCATTTGTCACAGAAATATCGCGCACAGGCACAATTAATTTCAGTGTAATTAGTTGCTGTTCCTCCAGGACATATACATTTAATGGGTCGCACATGACCCACGGCGTTGGGTGAGGAATAAGTTGCTGAACCGCTCTTTATCAGGTGTGGGTCTTACAAGACCCACGCGATCTGATAGGGATAAGCAATAGGAAAAGCCTCCACAAAATGTGTGGGTCTTGGGCGACCCATGCGATCGGGTCTGAGTAGTCAAAAACGTCATCCAGTAAAGGTTAGAAAGGATGTATTGCAGCTTGTGTTCTGTTGCATTCTCTAACTGATCATTTGCATTGTATGCATCTTTTCTTCCTGGTTCATGTCAAGGTAAGGATAGAGACTGCCTTTCATAGGATGAGAGGATTGTGATTAAGGATAAACTCCAAAGACAACAAAACACATATAAAAAAGGAAAAAGCAGTTTGTGTTCTGTTGCATTCTCTGACTGAACATTTGCATGGTATACAATCCTTCCAAATGTATGTCGGTGTAAAGGACAGAGACTGCATTGAGAGTATGGTTGTTTAAGACTGCTTTTCCTCAAAGGTCGCCATTCTCCACCTGTGCAGGATAAAACTCCCTTGCACCATAGTGAAAACTTCTCATGGCCCAAGGTAGTCCCCCAAATTCACAACACTGCGCCAAATACCAGTTTGATGTATATCAAAGCATCCAGCCATTGTAGACATGATTTCAGTTGGACAACCTCAAAGAGATCAGCCAGTTGAGTAAATAAGTAAAAAAAAAAAAACAAACAAACAAAAAAAAGGTTTTTTTGGACAAGCCTATACAATCTATTTTTGGCTGAGATCAAGAGCTGCTAAATCACAAAGAACATATCTTCCATCTTTGTAACCTGTAAAATGTACCGCTGCGCACTGCGTGTTGGGGATTGAGGGTGGGTGTATCATCTGATTGGGCCTCAAATCATGCATTCATGTTAGGTAGAACTATGGGATATGTCGGCTGACTCTGCTGCAGACTTGGTGCAATGCAGACGCAGGCTTATATGGCCTCTTTGTTAAAGATTATGAATGGTGGTTTTATTAGTTGTTACTGATTAACTGGTCAGAAATTTGTCCTGTTATGAAAAACAACCAAACCCAGTTCTGAAATATGAGGAGGAAAAATTTTGTGAAGGATCATTGTAATAAAGAGCATTTAGAAAAAAAAAAAAAAGACAAAGGGAAGAGGCCTGTTCAGTAAACCCTGATCTGTCCGTGTCGCCAGGCCCTCCCTCCAACCCTACCAGTCCCCCGCCTTCTTCAGGGAAGTAAGATGGGGAAAGAGGAGTTGGGGGAGGGAAGGAGGGTCTTTTACATTGAGTCTTCTTTGTAATTTTATGCTCCATTTTGAAAAAAATATTATCCTCTGCTATGTGCTATTTGTCTTCTGACAGTTTTTTTGACAGAAGTTACCAGTCAGGAAAACGCCGAGTTTTGTCAGACTTTTGCTATGTTTGTGTTTTTCGAATCACCTTGAACCAGCTGCATCAAAATTAGTTTCTAAAAATCATGATGATCACAATCCATGCAAAAAACAGTGCTACTACTGTGATGCTGTCCAGTGGTCATATGAGCCTCTGGAGTGTTTTGTTTTGAATTCTAGATACTGAATATTGATTCAGGATTTCAGTTCTGCAAATCTTCAAGATGGACCATGCCTTGATGCAGAAAGTGTATGTGGAATTTTTGTCTGTGTTGAAATACAAGCACACATGATATATAGAACTTCTGATAGCATGAACAAACAAAATCAACAGCATTATTGGAGAAAAATGCCCCAAGTTAAAAGTAGTACTTTGGTAAAATTAATCTGCCCATGAGCTGTCATATAAGCAAAATAGATAGATATATTTTAGCACGTAAAGTCTGAAGATCAGTGTTGCCTCTATAAACCTTGACTTGAGGATAATCTGTTCTCATTGTCACTCTCAAGATATTTGTAAGCAACCACTGAACCAGTGATGTGGGAAGACAAAACTTTTTGACCAAGGGTTTTAACTTGTATGATTGAAATTAATGAAAAGTACTGTTGATTCTGTCCTGATTGAAACAAAGATATTGCGTTTCTGATAGGCGCAGAATAGAGACTGGACTCTCCCATTGCATAGCTGCCATTTAGTGCTAACCCTCCAGAATTTTTTTTCTTCTGGAATTTCCCTGTTTCCCTGATATAGAAATTATTCTCCAAATGCTGAATTTGTCAAGGGAGAAATCCAGAATTTCAAAATATTGTTGAACATTGAAGAACATTTCTGAAAAAAAACAGCTTGTTAAGATAATGCAGAATAAAGCCCAAATACTAGTGAATATCTGCAATTAAAGCGACTTAAGATTGGAGTCTCTTAAAGGACACTGCTGGCTTGCAGGCTGGGTGGAAAGAGTCTGCGGTGACCTTCACAGCAGAGCTGAAGAATCTGAAGGCTGGGGGGCTTACCACAATGGGGCCTTCGATAAAGAATGCCTTTGACCTGCTCAATCTCTTCCGTATGCAAAGTGGGGTTGACACCTATGGGCAGGTAATTTTGTTTTTTTTCTTATCTGGTTTCTCTGTTATGAAGATTTGCAAGCTGTTTACATTTACTGTTAATGAAGGTTTATGTGTTGTGTGTTGCTGTGTGTGTGTGTGTGTGTGTGTGTGTGTGTGTGTGTGTGTGTGTGCTGTACATTGAAATTGTGAAAGCCTGTAAACTGCATGATAAAGATGAAACTGCAAATACATTTTCCAGACACAGAACCTAAGGTGAATTTTTCAAAAAATAACGGCCAGTACATGAATGAAAAGTTTATTGATTTTGAACAAGGTGTTGAAATCATGTTCATTTGCAGAAAGAGTTGTGCTGTAAATTTGATTTATGCAACTGACTGATCTCCTTTTTTTTTCATTAGATATTAGAAAAATAAAAACGGTGTGTGTTTTGTCTGACATTTGTTTGGGCTTTGAAAGCTTAGTAGTAAAAGGTTTTCTGCTTGTTTCAAAACTATTACTGAATGGTTTGTCATATTCTGACTTAGAAATCAAGTTAGGCTAAATTTTCTACTTTACATATCTATTGCCAGTCTTAAAAAATTTTTTTTACTTTATTTCTTTGATTTTCTTCCGAGCAGAAGTGGTTGAATAATGAATCTGGTTGTCTTAGGGTCGGTGTCCATTTTTCCTGGAATCAGCTGTGATCATTGTGATAACAGACGGGGGCACGCTGACATCCCATTCTTCTGTGTCTTCAGAGGTTAGTTCTCTGTCTTGTACACTCCACCATCTCACCCTCCTGTGCCCTAAGTGGTTACCTTTTTTTTTTTTAGTAGTCCGCATGTTTGCAGTTGTAGCCTTTGGTGCCATCTCCTTTTTCAGTTTTTGTCTTTTTTCATTTAGTATGCTTGTTTTTTTTTTTCAAGAGACTAGTGCTCTCATCCTAGTGGTTTTTGTTATTTACTTGGTTGCAGATGTCATCGAAGAAGTTATAATGTTTGATAACAGATCATTTATATTATCATTGTATTCTAATAGCAGGTATTGCATGTATTGTTTTAACTATTTTCAGCTATTGTATTCTTAACTGCCAAATTATTTGTTTGTTATAGCAGATGTTGTGTTCCTTTTATGCCATATGCACACTCTCTGATTTTCGTACCAGGTCACAAAGTTTGTGACTTGTGATTGCAAACAGGAGTTGTAAATTGCATGTTTTTTCTTCTATTCACCTAAGTGTTAGATAACTGATAAACCCGTGTTGTGATATGTTTTATGTCTACTGTGCTTTGTCTGTGATGGTAGCTAAATCTGCCCATGAACTCAGTGGTTCCTGGTTCGGAACTGACCAAAGAGCCGTTCCGATGGGACCAGCGGGTGTTTGGCCTGGTCCTGCGTCTGCCTGCCAGTGTGCCGCCAGACGTTGCCAATTTCCCCTTCATCCTGCAGCTGAGAAAGCCCCATCGACGTGATGTGTGAAGTCACCGGAGGTTAGTGAACTGAGCTGCCCTTTGCTATTGCCCTGTTCAGTCAGCTGCCCTCAGAAAGTGAATATGGTTTCTTACTAGCCCCATCTGCACTTCCACACCGGTGAATAAGGAAAAAAAAACAAAAAAAACCACCCCAAAACATAATGAAAAAATGAGCATGGTGTGAGTAATTTGCACAGTGTAAATGATAGTTTTGCTGTGACATGTTCTGTTTTCTTTGTATGCAGACCTTTTTTTTTTTTTTTTTCTCTTCGTTTGGTTCGTGTGCACATACACACACACACACACACACACACACACACGCACACACACACACACGCACATACACACACACACACACTACACACACACTTACACACACAACACACACACACACACACACTCTCTCTCTCTCTCTCTCTCTCTCTCTCTCTCTCTCTCGTACACTGGCACATTTTTTTTTTTTGTTTTCTCAAGTTGCAAGACACCAGGTGCAACAAACGTTCCTGTAAATCAGATGCATGGTGGTTGATGAAGATCATTGATGAATTTTGTAACAGAATTTAACAGGTTTGAATGAAGCATATAAAGCAACATAATGAAAAGTTTTTGTGTTGCCAGAACTGCTGTTCTGTTAAACACTGGAAGAATATCCACTGTCATCTCACATTCACATTCACATCCATGAACTTGTGTAGTCAAAAAATCTTCATAGTTAACACTGCTTGGTTGTAAGTAGTTCACCAATAAGTTGCCTGATTAGTAATATTTACTCTCCATAGCAAGTGATTTATTTGTGTAGAACAGGTGTGATGTATATGTTTGGTGTCATGTGGCTGTGACAAATGGAAGTTTCTGTCGTAGTTTTGCTGGTTGGTACTCCTGGTCTTTCTGCAGTTAAATAAACAGCCAGGTTGTTGGTCGGTATTGTGTCTGTGAAAGCCTCTTATCCTCTCTTATATTCCTTTCCCAGTATCGGTAGATCCTGATCCCTCTCTCTCTCTCTCTCTTGACTTTTCCATTATTCCACTCCCACCCCCCCACCTTCCCTGCTCTTCCTGATCAATTGGTTAAGGTTACTGTGTTTCCAGCGCGCGTGGTGTTGTCCAGCTTGTTCCTCACCCATGATGCAATGCTCTGTGTGCAGGCCGTTCCTACGCCGTGTACAGCCAGAAGATGATCAACGGAGCTCTGGAGTCGTTGGTGCAGAAGGTGCACAGCAGCGGGTGGTCATCAGCTTTGAGAAGATCGGCCCCGACCCCCCGCCCACTGCTGAAGGTAGGCTCAGGCTTAGGGGAGCAGGCGGGTGTGAGCGCTGCTGCTGACAAGGTGTGGTGGTGAGTCTGGGTGACCAGGCCTTCGAGGAGGAGATGGCTGTGGGTCTGGTGAGTTCGCTGGTGTGGGGCAAGTCTGGTACAGGGTATGAGGCTGGAGTCATGCTGAGATCGTGTACAAGGGCTAGGTGATAGTGGATGTGGTGAGTTTGGCAGTGTGTAGTGGGTTGAGATGATTGACTGACAGACCGATGTCTTGATGTGTAGGGAGGAGGCTAGGTGTGCACGCGTGGTGAGTTGAGGTGAGTGGGCAGTTCTGTGAACACCAGTGACAAGGTTTTGGTGAGTGTTAAAGACTGAATTGGTGAATGTTTTGAGGGTAGGTAGCACAGTGTTAAAGGGGGCTGGGAAAAGCCTAGTGGTAGAGTGCCGGACTCTTAATCTTTGGGGTTGAGGGTTTGAATCTCCATCGGGCCGTTTCGGTAAATGGGGATTTTCCCTTGGGGTTAACATTGTTTCTGACTCATTTCCCATACAGTCCTTCGAATGAGACTATAAACCGAGGTTCCGTGTGTGTGAACAAATGCATTGCATCTTGCGCACACGTCAAATCCCATCACCAACTTTTGGAAGAGAAGGCCAGTTTGGTCATTGGTATGGATGACACACATTACACATAGCATGCTCCTTCCCAGAGTTGGAGTATGGCTGCCGTAATGGCAGGATAAAAAACGGTCATACACACAAAACTCCATTCCCTTTGTTGGGTAGATTGGATTAATCCTTGCCTGTCTATACAGGGAGTGTCCGCTGGAGTATCAGCCTGCATACGTGGAAAAAAAAAAAAACAAAAACCAGTGTTAAAGATTGAATCAAATGTTTTGAGGGTATCTAAAGATTGAATCGGTGAATGTTTTGAGGGTAGGTAGCACAGTGCTAAAGATTGAATCGGTGAATGTTTTGAGGGTAGGTAGCACAGTTTTAAAGATTGAATCGGTGAATGTTTTTGAGAGTAGGTAGCACAGTGCTAAAGATTGAATCGGTGAATGTTTTGAGAGTAGGTAGCACAGTGCTAAAGATTGAATCGGTGAATTTTTTGAGAGTAGGTAGCACAGTGCTTAAGATTGAATCAGTGAATGTTTTGAGGGTGGTGAGCACAGCTGATTAATCCCTGTGGTGATGCGTTACTCCAGCTGAGCAGACTGGCACACCGATGAGACAAAGTTTGGTGATAACTTGAGCTGAGACTTGGTGCTTGGCTTACACTAATTAAAGTGGTCAAGGGAAAAAAAAAAACACTGTACTGTTCATTGTGCAAGGGTGCCCTCCCATTGGATCTGATATTCGTTCCTAGGAACATCCGAAAATATTTGGCAGATGAGTAATTTGTGTTTCTGGGAGAGTTTATTATTGGCGTTTGATCCAAGGGAAGAATATATGTAAGAATATGTTTGGGTTCAGACAAGAGTTGAAGAGAAGAGCTGGTATTAGGAGAACATGTACCCATGTGTGTGCTGAGGACTTTGAGGTGAGTCTGCAGTTAGGAAAAGAGGACTGTCAAGTTTCTTAAAGTGGGATATACAGAAAACAGATGTCATACTTGTTACACCTGTAATCAAGTCAGTTGAAAAGGGAGGGTTTTGTTGCTGGTTCTACTGTTGTCTGTTTGACAGACCATTGTTTATCATGCAGGGGTGGGGTTTTTCCTCAGAGCGCGGATTTCCGCGGTATATCCTTGTTCGTTCCGCATAAACTGTGTGTCAGTTCTGCGGGAGTGATCTGTGATTCATGTCTCAAAAACATCGGTGGGTGTCATTTATCCACAAACTATTCGAAATTCTTAAACGGTCTGGATTCGCGGTTAACTTGGTAACTTTCTCCTTCCAGTTTTGCGATCTTCAAAATGGTGACATGTCGAAGAGACGTCGTTTCACGCGGAAAAAATGTTTCCTGCGACAGTTCTTTGAAGAACAAGTGGGAGTGGGACTGGTTGGAGAGTGAGGTGGATGATGATGAAGTGATAGGCCAGTTCACAGCCAAACTTGATGCCTGTGGCCTTGCTTACTGCAGTCTTTGCTGGGTTCCATGTCAGGGCTTGGCATGTGGCACTGGATGCTGGGCTTTTTAAAGGAAAAAAGCCAGATTTTTTTTTTTTTTTTTTTTTTACACAATAAGCCATAAAAATCAACTGTACTTACTGTCTTTCACAACTGGGACCAAGTGTAGATGAGAGAGGAGTTCCTTTCAACCTAATGGCACACAAAGTCAGTGCAAGATGTGCAGGAAACATCTTGCATTAATTTTGTGTGCCATTAGGTTGAAAAGGAACTCCTCTCATCTACACTAGGTCCAAGTTGCGAAAGACAGTAAGTATAGTTGATTTTTATAGCTCTTTTTGTGTTAAAGAAAAAAAAAAGTTGGCTTTTTTCCCTTTAAAATTTGTTAATTTCAGTCTCAAAATGCACCAGATTGCACAGAATTGAATGTAGTAACCCAGAATTTTCCGGGGTGGCATGCCCCCGGACCCCCTAGACTGTTTCCTCTTGTTTTCTTTATGGAGAGTCCCACCCCTGATCATGCCATTGTTCTTGTGGAATCAACAGTAGGAAATATTTTTTCAGGTTTGATGATTGTACGCAGAATTTTCATGAAGACGAGAGATCAGCAAATTGAGTATTAACAGGGTTCATATGTTCCTTGGAAGCTCATTGATCATTGAAAGCTGTGAAATTGGAATGCCGCACACTTTATTGGCTTGAAAGTCATCATCAAGTTTTCTTGCTGACGGTGGAGAAAAAGAATGTGCAGAAGTTGAAAAACTTCCAAGACGGGATGGCAATGCTTCAAAGCCATCACAAAAACTTAAAGACCTCCAAGCTGGGCTGGCATTCCTCAAAGACCCTATTTGTTCGCAATTTTTTATTCAGGCTGCACTGTTGTTTCCTGCTCTGGAATGACTATATAACAAGCCTGTGAGAATGTTGGGTCTTATATATCTCTGGTAGCTTATGTCGGTTTGTGTAAATGTGAAGAATTTCAAGAAAACATGGAGTTGTGAACTGTCATTGACAGTTGATTGAAGGAAGTGTATGAACCCTGTCAATGAATCGGCTGTCAGACAGAAAGTAACCTGAGGTATCTGCTGTCGCTGACTGTTGTGGAGGGGTTGGCCAATGTCGTCAAGGTGAGTTTCACTTCACCCCTTCCTACTCCATCAGCAAGCAGAAGGCTGTCTTGTCTCTTAATCTCTATCAGATCTTGGGAGTTGTAAGTAAGCAAGCCAGAATGCAGAGCTCTGGCATCTTCCTTTCCAAAACTTGAACACTGGGGTTGTGTGAAATGCATTGGAAAACATAGCACATGTTGAACTGTTTGAACCCAACATGGTTTTGAAAATGTACGGAAGAGAACTGTCAGTGGATCTCGGTTTTGAATGAAATTTGACTAATGATAGTGAGAGGGGACGGGGGAGGAAAGTAACTTGTTTAGAGCCTTTGGTAATGGCAGTCATGTGTGGGCTGTCATCTGCCTTTGGGCTAGTGACTTGTTTGTTTGTAAGAAACAGACAAATCAAGCTTTGCTTCTTCATATTTTGGTTGTGACTCATATGTTGTGAGACTATGTGATGATGATTGAGTTGATCGTAGCAGATAAAAACATCATAGTATGGTTGGGTGGTTTTTTTTTTTTTTTTCAAATTCATTTTTGTTGTAATTATTAATGCATCTTATTACAGTTATTTTGTGTCAGTGATTTCATTCCTATTCTTTTTGGTGGTTATATGACTGCATCGTTCAGATTAGGACTGTTTTCTGTTTTATTTTGATTATTTCTAATTCATCATTTTGAATATTAAACTCTTCACTGTGCTGTTGACGAACGGGCGTGCGTCATAAAAAGCTGTTCGTCATGATTCAGCACTCTTTCTGTTTTGTCCAGCATGGGACTTAGCAAATATGATAGCAGTGAGGGGTTAATGACATTGACAGCAGAGGACTGTCAGTGTATGAAAGTTCATTAAGTGTTCTTCTGTGATGTACAGCAGCAGAAGAAGAATGACTGGTGATAAAGCAGTTAATGAATTACTGCTGAAAAGACTTCTGGAATTGTGGTGATACCACTACTACAGCAGCTGCTACTTTTTTTTCTTCCTTTTTTTATTTACTTGCCATTGCTAATGAATAATTTTGTGAAGTATGGCCACGATAAAACAGGAGATAACTGATGTGAGTCATAATCAGAGATGTAGCATCTTTCTACAGCCATGTCAGGCTGATCAGATTGATCAGTGTACGGCTGGAAGACATTTTTTTTTTGTAGTTGTTTTTGATTAGCTTGGATTGTGAACTTGAGTCAAGGGGGTGTTGTTGAAAGTTGATGAAATAAACAAAAAGAGGCTGACACTGGGGGTGCCTGTGGCAGACAGCTGAGCGCTGCTGCAGATGAGGTGTTGAGCTGAGAGTTGAAGCCCTGTACATAGTGCTACTCCTTTGTTGCTATGCACGGGGGCGAGTGTGGGCATGGATCTGATTGCTTTTTATGCTGGTGATGCCTGAGTGTTGGGGGTTTGGATAAAAGAGTGTTGCACAACCAGTCTTTGTTGTTCATTGCCCTCTTTGTTTAACTGCAGCTGCCACGACGTCTGAAGCGACGTTTTGGCCTGTGGCTGCGCTATGAAGGGTGAATACACGTTCATGTACGTCTGTGATAGCAGCGTGAACGTAGGTTTTCGTCTTTGTGTGTGTGTGTATGTTCGTTTGTTTGTTTGGTTTCCTGTTGTGTGCTCCAAGGTGACAACATGGCAAATTGACCTCAAAACATCCAGGGAATGAGTGTTTGAATGTTGCCGATTGATTTGGGGTCCAATGTAGATCAAAGTTTTTTTTTTAGTTTGTTTTTTTAATGATCTGTGATTGTTCTGATGTTGAAAGTGAATTTAATGCATTATATATGTACAAAAGGAATCCAGTGCTCGGGATATCTGTTTTAATCTGAAAACTTATATGTAAGGATGAAAAAACATACAGACATGCATGCATACACACAAGCACTATGTTCATGCTCACATGAGTTTGTCCATGCACAGACACACACACACACACACACACACACACACACACACACACACACACACACACACACACACACACACACACACACACACACACACACTCAACACACTTGCACAAACACTTGTATCTGTTTTTGCTCTGTTGTCTTGGGTGAAGGACAAACTTATTCTCTTTCTGTTTCATTCATTTCAGATTGCTGACAGCTTTTCAAGTCTGTATCATATCTAAGTGTACAAGATCATAGTGCAAATATGTTTATGTATGTATGTATGTATGTATGTTGCAATCAAAGACAAGAGTGAGATGGCAGATGAATTTAACCTGATATGGGAACAGTCGTCTGTCTGAAAGGGTATAATGTGGGGACATAATGTGACAAATGTTGAGGCTTCTCCTGTTCCATCCATCAAAGTCTGTCCACATCATTTTCGAGCTGTCGGCCTATTTAAGAATAGATTAAGGGGAGAGGAGGGACGTTTGCAACATAATTGGTCTCCAACAGACATCTGTGTGTGCATACACATGCACAGACAAATGGCAGCACTTGATAAGTTTGAAAAGCAAGCACACACACACACACACACACACACACACACACACACACACACACACACACACACACACACTGTGGCAGCATGTAAGTATCTGTATTGAGTTGCCTTCTGACGACTTGGAAGTTGATGGTTTCCTGTGGACTGCTGCACAGAGTTGTGACTAGTTGAAAACTGGGTGTACAGAGAACATGGGATGAGCAGCACAGGAAGAAAACTTTTGAGGGGGCCTGGAAATGGAGACAGAAAAAGAACAGGGGTTGGCTGTGTTAGGGCTCTGTTGTTTGAAAGCTTATCAAGATGGAAGCCAAACTGAAGGCAGATTATGAAGGATTTTTTAAGGTAGCATGGGTATGGTGAACTTGTCTGAAATGTTGTTGCCCGGACTTTGAAAAGTGGTCATGGAGCCTGATTTGCGTGAATCTGTGGAAGTGGTGTGCAATAACATAACATAGACATTACATAGCTGATGGTTGGTTCCATTTGTCACGTATGTTTCTCCAGTAGAAGAAGAAACTCCGGGGAGAGCTTGACAGCAGAAGGTTTTCAGAGATGAAACCCCCCTTTGTACTAGTGTTTCAGCCCTGACCTCTTTAGCAGTCTGAGGTGGCCAGGCTGCTCAAGGTCATAACTTACAGATGCCCTTCTTATGCCAACTTTTTTTTTTTTTTTTTTTAACCTGATGCTGCGGGAGTCAAACCCGCATTTTTTTTTTACTGAGTGGGCATCTCAAGGTGTGCCTTTTTAGATGGATGTTATCCCACTGCTAACAGGACACCTGCTCTAAGCTTGGAAATTTAAGCCTTATGAAGTTCATTTTTATTCCTCCTCGACCAGATTCAGCTGCCTCTGCAGTAAAAAACAATGGCATGGACAAACAAATATTGCTTCATTAAAAGAAAGAAAAGACAAGAAGGTAAACTCTCAATTACATTTTCAGGCTGGTTTTGTTAATTGACATTGTTGTGAAAAATTGCATTCAGTATTTCATAAAGGCGTGTGTCATGGGTGAAAATGTGGAAGTGCTCACGCTTGCCTGACATGATGGAGAGTGTTGCTCATGCTTGCACGTTTTTTCATGCTGTTTTGTGCGTACATGTCCCGACATTCACGCAAACACAAAATAACGGAGGAGGATATCACTTGCCTGTTGTTTGCTACCATCTTATTTTGTGTGTTAAGATGGAGTGTGGATGGTTTTGGAGGGATGTGAACAGTAATGTGCTATTTTGATCTTATTTTGATCTTTGCAGGCTTGAAGACTGAGAATGGTGAGCCTAACGGCAATGCCAAAGGTGAATTGGTTGTCTCTGTCGGTGCTTTCCCTTGTCCTGTCTGCCTGTCTGTGGTCAGTTTTGTGAGGGAGGGTGTAGACTTGTTTTTCTCCCAAGGAAAGATGTGCTGATGCAGTGATCACTGTTGCTCTGCCCTCTCTCCTGAACAGGTGATCTCATCTGGCGTGGAGTTAAAGGTGCCATTGTAAGGCTCCCACTTCTCCCCAAGAGTTGGCAGTCGCATTTTTTCTACCTAGTTGAAGGTTAAATCATATCATGCTCTGACTGTGTGTAGGGACAAGATGTGCCAGAAGTGAAAGGGATCAACAAAAAGTTGCAAACAAGCGGTTCTGGTTGTGGTTGCACTGAAGAGTGGATGATGACCTCTCGATGTTAGAATCTGCATCAGATTGCAGCGCTTGAAAGCAAGTTTCAAAAGTTTTCAGAGGGGGGAAGGAGGGGGGAGGGAATGTGCTCAGGCCCGTCTAGAATGTGAAAGATTTTGGTTTTCTCCGTTGGAGTCCTGGTACAGTTTTTCAAACCAGTCTGTGCATCCTCTGTCTTGCAAGATGCTTAAAAAATAAGTGGGTGGATCTTGATCCGGTGTTAGGTTTATTGATTGCAGGTCAGTATGGAGATTGATTGTGGAGTCAGTATTTACAATGATTTGGTGTTTGTAGGGTCAGCATCAGTGTGATCAGTATAGACATTGGTTGTAGGATCCATCTACTGAAGGTAGGGACAGTGTCCACATTGATTGACTGTATTTCAAGGGTTGACTGCCAGAACCCAGTATCTCATATACATATATTGTGTCCGTTTTGTAGGGTCAGTTTTTATCTTGATTGTAGGGTCAGTGTCTGTATTGATTATGGGGTCGGAGTGTACATTGATGGAATGATCAGTATTGACCCCACTGCATTTATAGAGTCCATTTTTTTCCATTGATGGCAAGGTTAGTGGGGCCGTTTTTGCATCACCCAAGACCTGGTGTTATATGGTATGGCCCAGTTTGGCATAGCACAGCTTGGAATGCTTGTTGCTTTGGATTTACAGACCTGTTTACACATATATGATTTTCCCGTATTTTGTACGTGTTTGGCAAAAACATGATGAATATGTCGATTGAGAAAAAAAAAGAAATGGTAAAAAATTTCTGGGGACAAAATTCTTGAGTGACATTTGTGCTTGCGGAATTAACCATGACGGAGTCTTTCACCTAAGAACGTCAACTCTGCGCAAAACGGCATTCGGAAATGTCTGTTGCTTCGACAGTATGCCCTAAAACATTAAAAAAAAAAAAAAAGAAATGGTTTAGAGAGCATGAGCTTGTGCCAAAATATGCTAATGAATCAGGTTTGAAAATAATTTGCATTTTAATTAATAAGAATCTACCTTTTCTGTAGTTAATGCAAGATCAGGTGGTTACTACCTGGAAGAAGCCTCTGTACTGTGATGGCAAGTGAAAAGGAAACAAATGCGCTCCATTCCCCCGTGATGCATGGCAAAGGGAATTACTTGTGACATTGGGTAGGAAGAATCTGCAAACCAGTGATGAAACTGGTCTCCAAGAAGGAAGGTTGCTTTCCTTTACGCAGGCAATAGATTAAGCAGGCAGAGGCTGTATCCCGTTTTTGAATGGTCTTGTCTTTTCTTTTGGTAAGTTTGGTCTGTGAGGGCTGGCTGTTGATATCAGTGGTGTTATGCCCTCTTGCTGTCCAGAAATGCATCGACTAAGTGTTGTCACCATTTCAGGCCATGTATAAATCCATTGAGAAGTGTCAGAGCAGTGTGGAGTGCTTGCCCAGGGGAGATTCTGCATTTACATACAGTGTTGTGTCATGGTATGTGTGATGGTGGGTCATGTGATGGTGTCTGATTGATAGTCATGTGATGGTGTCTGATTGATAATCATGTTATTATGTCTGGTTGATTGCCACGTTATGGAGTCTGGTTGATTGCCAGATTATGGAGTCTGGTTGATAGTCATGTCATGTATCTGATTGATAGTCAGGTTATGGTGTCTGATTGATAGTCAAGTTATGATGTCTGATTATAGTCAAGTTATGGTGTCTGATGATAATGATTGATAGTCATGGTGTCTGATGGATAGTCATGTCATGGTGTCTGATTGATAGATATTAGAAAATGTATTCAGTTAGTTTTGATACACCATACATAACATATTCTGAACATGTGTCTGCTGAGTTGCGGTCAGCGTTACATCCAGCTTTGACCAGACAGACTGTGCAGGAAAGTTATCTGACTTTAACCAGTGGTAATTGCCCTGAATGAACAGCTTGTAACGTCAAACTGATGCAGACCTGTTTTCAGAAACATTCCAGCTGGATCCAGCTGTCAGCATTGTTGTTCTTTTACAACTTGGAGTTTTCCTTGAGTTGACAGTTGTGTCTCTGGTAGAGATCCATAGCTGCAGGCGAACAGATGTCCCGCTAGACTTTGTGTGGAGATGACTATACCTTTTCTAACCTTTCACCTCTCTTTGTTACTTTCCTTCCCTCCCTCCCACTTCGCTCGTAGCCACATTTTACTTTCTGGTGAACTAGCCTCCATGATATCATCCTAATATTACTTGCCCTCGACTCTTCTGCCTTAGGTTATGTGTGGAGTTTTATGTGGGGTTGCTGTGTAAGTCAGAACCTTCACTGTTCCCCTCCTTTTGGTGAGTAGGCGATTGGTTAATGCCAAATGCATGTTTGGAGGAGTGTTGTAGCTCCTGTGGGCTATTGTTTGAAACTGTTCAAGCTGCACACATTTTCCTCGTTGGATTGGAAGTCTTGCCCAGCCTGGGTTTTTTTTTTTTTTTTTTTTTCCAGAGTAATAAAAATCAGTTTTCCACCTTGGGTGTGATCTGTTAGTCTTGTGCAGTATTTACAATATGACTGTACTTTTATTGCAGGTGAGATTGATTGTACATATTGCTAGACAGTGATTGCAGTTTGGTGGTAATGATGTTGGTGATGCAGTTCTGATTGTGAATGCAATTTTGTTGGTTCAGATTATATAATTCCTTTTTTTTTCTTTTTACAGACTTCCAAAGTCGTGGTGTTGTTCATTAATACTTTCAGACTTTCTGTTTGAACTTAACGCAATGTTAGAGATCGGTATCATTCTTGTCAAGTAGTTTGAGATACAGTTGTTATTACTTTACAAATGTTCAACTGTGATAAGCTGTTATGATAAGGACATCTATACTCAGAATTGCACTCTGTCACAGATATGATAATGGGTGTGAAATGTTTTAACAATGTTGCTAACAGCTGTGTTAAATGCTTTAGCTGTGTACCTAATAGTTTGTCACAAGCCGTTTCCAAGATTCAGTTGCTATCAGTATTATAGATCACTGGTATGACTGGTATTTTGAATCTCGTTTTGCAGAAAACCAGGACTCCAACAAGCAGAGCGTGGACTCCTTCCTGGAGGAGAAAAAGTTTGTGTCGTCGCCTATGGCCCAGCAGCCGTCCCTCAATAACTGCGCCTGGCACTCCTGTCGACGCCTTATCTACGTGCCGCGCTCTGCTGCCAAGGGACAGTTCACAGGTCACTGGCCCATCCTGAAGGATTCTGGCCCGATATGAGCAGTCCTACCTTGGTGAGTGCCTCAAGGGCTGCATCGAGCATTGTGGGCCTCTGAGTTTGAGATTCAGTGTGTGTGTGTGTGTTGTGTGTGTGTGTGTGTGTGTGTGTGTGCCCATGCGCACATGCGCTCACATCTCTGAGCACTACTGACCAGTAGTCTTGATTTGGTCAGTGCCTGTGTGGCAGCCTTTGGACTTTTGCCTGCCTGCCTTTGTGTTTGCCTGGGTTTGTTAAAGATTATTGTTATTCTCAGCTTGCATGGGTGTTGTATTTGGACTGAGGGAGAAGGTTTACCAGAGGAGACAGGCAGCTCAACAGCAGAAAAAAAAAACCTGGTATTTGATGGATGTGGAATATTCTGTGATGACCATTGTGAAAGGAACTGCGACAGGTGCCTGGCATTCAGCCCTGTGTTCTGCCGGCCAGTCTCTGTCAGCCTCCTGATCACTTGGTCTGAGATGGGCTGCATGTCCCAAACTACCTGATGTGGTTGCTTGGTCCTCATGGAGCTTGCTGACTTGCAAAACGAAATGGCGATGACTGAGGCTCAGGTCTGTTTGGGTGAGGGAACAAGACCCCATATTTTGACCAGTCGGAGCTTTGACAGTGCTGTGGGTGTGTACTGAGCAAGCTAAGTGACAGTGAACTGTATGGCACTGATGTTAAGCTCGAATAAATGCCAAGCAAATGCTTGGTCTGTGGTACATAGACAGGTCAGATCACAATGTTTGTGGACATATGCAGAGCCTGAATCTCGTATGATATTTTTGCTATTTTCCTCTCATACTATACAGGTGAAAAGTCGTTGACAATAACAATTTCATACATCTTTTGTTTCCCTGCAGACGCCCAGAATGGCCCACCCAGTTGTTCGTTTCTCCTGCACTCCAGCCGACCCCATGGTGATAGAGAACATTCCCTTTGACAAGTACGAGCTGGAGCCCTCCCCCTTGACCCAGTACATCCTGGAGAGGAGACAGCCCAACGTTTGCTGGCAGGTGAGAAAAAGACAGGTTTAATTCCCCCTTCCCTGGAGATCCTTCGTCAACCAGGAAGAATTAGAAAGTGGGTTTTGCTTTCCTTGATTACCAATTTCTTTGTTTTGACACTGGTATCCCTTTCAAGCTTTCCCTGCGCGTGATTTCTGATGTCCAGGTATGCTTTGCCATCTTTCCTGCAACTTTTCTTATTAGATAGGTCTGAAAAGACTTCACAATGTAGAATTTACTTAAATTCCATAGCTCTTATGCATTTTTGAAAATTGGAAGCACTTTTAGCAATCGTCAGATTTGAAAATGGTGAGTAAATTGTTTCTATGGCTCTTGTCCAATATAATTTAATTACTTAAGCTTATTACTTGACTTTGTTGCTGTTTTTTCAAAAGCCTGCATGATCTGATTTGATGTAGCTTTTAAATTGATTTTATTTCTCTCACTGGACTTTCAGTATATCATGGCACTGGTGTGACCATTTTAACTATGCACAGTTCTTTCCTTAAGATCTAGAACAGTGTGGTTTTCTGTTTGACTGTATTGTTCATGGATGAGTCGGAGGTTGCTCTTTCTCTAAAGACGCTGGCTGAACAGAAGCAGTCCTCATTTCAAGTTACTGATCTGTTGATTGGTAAAGAATCAGACTCTGAATGTGTTGACATGACTTGGACTACATTATGCTGATTGGAAGTTTGATTCTTTCCAGTGCATTTATGGACCGATTGTGTAAACGGTCTTGTTGCTCTAAAGGTAAAACATACGTACTTTAAGATATGTTAATATTGTAGAACCTTTCAAGAAACACTCATGAAAAATCTGTTTGTATACTTTAGAAACAAACTGTTAAATGTGTGTGTAGTTTTTTTTTTGCAGTGATCTTTTTTGTGCAAGTCAGCTGAACCAGATGGTGAGCCCTCCCTCTCATATTTCTTCATCATAGAGTGATAGTTTTTGTGTGACCCATTTTTCTTTGTATGGTGTACCAACAGACGTTTGTGGCCAGCAGTGGGCGTTACAATGAGCAGTCGTTTCCCTTTGGCTACCTCAAGGCCAGCAGTTCCCTGACCGCTGTTAACCTGTTTGTCATGCCCTACAACTACCCTGTGCTTCTGCCATTGCTCGGTCAGTGTGTGTGTGTGTGTGTGTGTGTGTGTGTGTGCATGTGTGTGTGTGTATGTGTGTGTGTGTGTGTGTGTGTGTGTGTGTGTGCATCTGTGTGTGTGTGTGTGTGTGTGTGTGTGTGTGTGTGTGTGTGCGCGTGCGTGTACGTGTGTGTTTGTGTGTATGCATGTCTGTAAAGAGAGAGTGACTGAGAGAGTCAGAAATAAAGTGTATGATATCACTTCTTTTTTTGTCAAAAGGATGTACTCTTTTTTTTTTTCGATCTGTGACATTACTCCATGTGTTCGTTCCAGCCAGTGACACACAGTCATGCCAAGGTTTGTCTAATGGCAGCTCGGTACTCGCAGTATACAGGGAGCAATTAGTATTGGTTTGTCTTGAAGCAACTTACCAGAGGAGAGACTGCTCTGCTGCAGAGACACTCTGGAGGTTGTGTGGTGCTTGTTATCCACCAATAGGTAGGATCACCTAGTGATGACAAGCATTGCTTAGTCACACAGAGCAGCTCCTCCGTGACCATCTAACAACTTCCTTGGCTGGGGGTATAGAAGAATAGGAATGCCACTGAGAGAACATGGAAGATGTTTGAAATAGGGAGCAAGAAGGAGGGAGAGAGGGAGAGAGAGAGAATAAGGGTGAAGGGTATTTGTGTGTTCGAGAATGCTTTCTGAAATGGAATGTCATTGTTGTTTGTTTTTCTTTGTCACAGATGAATTGTTCAAAGTGCACAAGTTGAAGCCCTCACCACAGTGGCGTGAGAAGTTTGAGAAGTACCTGAAGTCTATGCCTGGTTACTACGCTGTGGTGAGCTGAACTTTCTGTCCACACTTTGGACTGTAGTCTGCATACAGTGTCAGGGAAAAGATGTGTCGGCACCTGTTCACAAATGTTATGTCTGGGTGTGCACATGTCCATATGATTGGCTGTTGTTGGTTGTGTGGCCATCATGGGATAGCTCGTTTGAATCTGGTGCACTCTGTGCTGGGTGTTAATTTTTTCGCTGTAAGACTTCATTGAGCAAAGTTGAGAAATGAGAACTTTTGAAAAAAAAAAAAAAACAATGGGGAGTGGGGGGTGAGGAGGAAAAAGTGTTGGTGGAATCTGCAGACTGCTGGTAAATAAATTTTTTTTTTTTCATTAAATTTTTTTTGTTTGTTTTGTTTGCTAGCAGAGGACACTGATTGAGAAAATCTTGTGGAACTATCTTTTGGGAGAGCTGACAGTGGCCAACTGGTCATCAGGTTGAGGGCAAAAGAATATCACACTCTGACATTAGTAGGATGCTGTAAAAAGTGAGTCTGGCAGAAGGTAACATGGTTTGGTTGTAATGGGATGCACACTGTGACGATACATCACTTGATGATCATGTCAGATGGCATGCTTCAAAGCTTGGAAATGGGGGGGGGGGGGGGGGGGATCCTGGTGTAGGGGAGCAAGGGGAGGTGGAGGGGGGGGGGGGGGGGATGTCTGCTGACCCATGTAGCGTATTTCAGCGATTTCTGCTTTTCCTTGGTGGGAGCATTTGAAAAAAAATTGTCGAGAGAGCATGAGCTTGTGCCAAAGTATGATGAATCAGGTTCAGAGTGATTTGTTTTGGAAATTACCTCTTTTTGACTGTAGTTAATGCAGGATCAGGTGGTTAGTGCAGAGAAAGAACCTTGGACAGGTGAAAGAGAATCTATCTAATTACACACCCACACACACACACTCTTTATAGAAAATAAACTCATTTTTGTAGAAGAGTACATCAATGGCAGTTTCAGGTTCAACAGGCCAGTATTTAGATGATTTTCATTAGTTTTTGTTTTTAATTGTATTAATGTGGGGGGTGAAAAATTAAAGGGAAACTCTTGCACCCTCAGCTTGGCCTAGTTTGACAGTTATCACAGTTTAGATTTAATGTACCAATTATTGTTGAGCACAGATGTGTATGTGCCCCAGATAGTAACAGCCATGAAAAGGCTCTGTGTAGACTGAACTGAACAGTCTCATGTAGCCTCTGCTGTCAACCTGATGGTAAGCGCATAGCTGTCAGCTCTCATGAATTTTTCTGATTTTCTAATTTAGTGAAAAAAATCCAGATTTCCAAATTTTGTTTTTGAAAATAGGGTTTTGGGGGGGGGGGGGGGAGGGAGGGGGGGGTCAGGGATGATAAAGTATTGCAGAATTAAGTTCAAATGATGTTGTATGGATGTTGGCAGTTATGTTTGTATGGAAACTGCATATTCTTTTAAAGTCCACATTTGTTAGCTGAAAGGTAGGGGGGTTAGAACGCATTCAGTCAAGAGCCGCACTGCCCCCTCTTCAACCCACCCAAACCTGTTTATCCCCTGGCTGCTGAATTTTGACTCCAGACAGTTGGCAGCTGTGTAAAGCCGTGTGAAGCAAAGTGAAGAGACTTGTGGTTAGCTTGAGTTCATGAAGGCAGTGCTGTTCAGGGTTCAGACCGTATCCTACCTGTGTGTGCATTTCAGCCTCTGCGACGAGCCCTGGGTCGGATGGGGGCACCCAACTTAATACCTGACAACATCGACACCTGCCTGAGCTACTCCGTCATCACCTACCTCAAGAAGCTGAAGAACCAGGTGGGGGTTTTCTTCCCTGGTTTTCAGTGCTGGAGTTGATGAACAAATGTGACACTTTCTGGGTGTTTCGGGGTGGGTGGGAGGATAACCCAAAAGGAGGGAGAGGAAAGGAGGATAACCCAAAAGGAGGGAGAGGAAAATGTAGACTGTGTTTCAAGATCTGGCATTAAAATTTTTTTGATTCTTTTTAAAAGGGAAATCGGGTATTTGCAGAGTGTCTATTGAAAGATTCTTTGGTCCCGTTAAAATTGTGAACACCATCTCTCATGGATGTCAGAGACATTGTACAGTGCAACAAGTTACAGATGTCTGACTGACTGACTGAAACCAATTTATTGTCAGATTTAACCCATGGTTGTAACAGACGTTAGAGAGATTGTACAGTGCATTAAGTTACAGATGATAGACACATTTTACAGTGCATCATGTTAGAGACATTGTACAGTGCAACAAGTTACAGACATTAGATTGTACAGTGCGACTAGTTACAGAGGTTAGAGAGTGTACAGTGCCACAAATTACAGATGATAGACACATTTTACAGTGCATCATGTTAGAGACATTGCACAGTGCAACAAGATACAGACGTTAGATTGTACAGTGCGACAAGTTACAGAGGTTAGAGAGATTGTACAGTGCGACAAGTTACAGAGGTTAGAGAGATTGTACAGTGCGACAAGTTACAGAGGTTAGAGAGATTGTACAGTGCGACAAGTTTCAGACGTTAGAGACATTGTACAGTGCAACTAGTTACAGATGTTAGAGACATTGTCCAGTGCGACAAGTGACAGAACCATTGTTTCATATGTTTATGTCCACTTTTACAGGGATAGGTCTCTACAATTGTGCACAAAGTGCACTTAATCATCACAGGGACTGATCAGAACAGACTTGCTCAGGATGCATTATGTCAGCACAGGGACTTGTCATGACAGATGTGTTAATGCTCTGAATCAGTACAGGGATTGGTCGTATGATGTACAAAATGCAGTGTCAGCACAGGGACTGGTCAGGGCAGATGTGTTCAAAATGCGCTTTGGCAGCACAGGGGTTGATGATAGCAGACGTACAAAATGCACTCGGATCATCTTGCGCCCTAACATGCCATTGCATGTGCCAGGGATGATGAACAAAGTGTTGTCTGAGAACTTGCTAACTGTATGGAAACTGGAGGGTGTGCTTATGGAAACTGAGGGTATACTTCCATTTATTTAAAAGAGAGGAAAGGAAATAACGAAATGAAAATAATTTTAAAAATTCCTACGAATATATATGTTGCTATATCGTAAGTTTGAAGAATGTCACATGAGCCATTTACTCGGGAAAAAAAAAAAATCTTCTTCAGAACTTTCTTCCGAATTGTTTTGTCATCATACCTGGAACTTCATCCCAGTCGAAATCTAGTCACACTGTAAGCTTCATTACCCAGCACTTTCACTAAGTCTTATGCCGTAAATCCTACAAAAAACACAGTATCTCCATCACTAAATCTCATTATAGAACGGCAGAACTCAAGGTTAGCCACGGTGAAAAACGGCATTTCGACCTCAAAACTTTAAAAATTCGAACTCGAGAACCACGGCACGTATCGACTCGCGGTTTTTTTTGCAAACGGAAGTAAATTGCTACAGGAAGAAGGAAGTCACGTTCTCGCGAGACTTCCTTTTCTACTACAAGAAACATGGCGGCGCCCATTGTTGCCACGTGTTTTACGGGTGCTGGCGGGCGCTCAGTGTTTTGGCTGTGTGATTTCCGGCCGGGCGCTAGCATCAGTTGGTCAGAAAATTCCACTCAACGAAGGAATTGCTGTGAATCTGAGGTCAGTTTGGACGCCTTGCCAGTTATTGGTTGTCTTATTGCAGATTTGTTTCTCGGCTTGTATATTGCTAGTTGGTATGCAGTTCACGTTATTACCTGCTGATTTTTTTTTTTTGTTTTGTGATCAGTGGATGTGTGGGTTTGAAAGTGCTTTTTGAAAGATGTATTCAGATAGTTTTTGTATGTGAATCAGTGCTGTGAGGTTAGTTATGGAGCATTTTCAACCCTGATGCAAACCAAGCATTTTTTTTTTCATTCCCCTGTTTCCGTTGGGACGAAAACATTGACAAATTCATGGACATATACAAAAAGGCTTGCATTCTCAGCCTCCATATTTTTTTTTTCTCTATGTGAGAGCACATTTGTTTTTGTGCAAAACATATAACATATATTTTCCAACAGCGTTTTCTCTGTTACCAAAAAAAAAAGCGCTAAACGAAGTGGTTAGTGTTAGACTCCCGGCTGGAGGTCATGGGTTCGATTCCCATCAGAGTCATATGGATTTTTTTTTGCCCTAACTGGCTCCTACCCAGAGTTGAGTGTGCTACAGGCTCAGTTGGGAAGACTGGGACAACACAGTCGTGTTTCAACCACTTAAAGGAGTGTTCCTCAAATTTTCTGACCAACACTGCAGGTGTCTGTATCTCTCAGGCGTGGTTGATGCTGAGATATATTACAAAAGTAAGCATAGAGTACAGCCCTGTCATGCAGTCTCAAACTGGAATGGAAATCCATAGCATCATCCTCTTCATCTTCATTCTCATCGATCAGCATAAAAAAAAAAAAAAGTCTCGGATTCTATGGCCCTTCATGCCCTGCTGTCATGTGACCTCATTTTCGATGTCCTCACCACGTCTATGGCCTTGGTTTGATGCTGTCAGAGTCACCAGTATCAGCGAGTCCATGGGGACTGTTATTGGATGGACATGGTGGTGCCCTCCGGTAAGCAATTATTGTTGTCAGTAGGGGGCGTAGTGGGTGATGTCCTGCATGTGATGGATCAGAACAGACGCCACTGAACACTGGCGGGCTGTGGCAGTGGACAGGGTGTTGGAATGAGCGACCAGGGTGCGCTGCCACTGAGGTGGCACAGAAGATGGGAAATCAAAAAAAAAAAAAAAAAAAGAGAAAGAAAAAGAAGAAAAAAATCCCATGGAGAGTGTGGTTAAAGGGCTAAGTGGCATGCAGTGAACCAGCACCGTTTCTTTCCGTCTCACCACAGGACGAAGACCTCGGTTCTACAGCGGAGAGATTTCTCCCAGTTGCTGTCCAGTCTGGGGGGCAACCTGTCGGCGCTGAAGCAAGAACTGACCTCTGACTACTCTGCCTTCCATATCACCGTCCCTGATCCTTCTTTCCGACCCCAGTGTTACAGGTCAGTGTTTGGGTATCTGTTGTGTTTTTAAGAAAACAGAAATTTAGACCTAACATCACTGTGACTCCTGAGTACAGACTCCAGCTACGGTCTGATTTCCTGTCCTGTGAAAAACGCTAGTTCAGGATGAACTAAAAATTGAGTACCAAGAGCTAGTTACCTCCCTTTCTGTAGTTTCGTTTTGTGCCAGTTCAGAGCAAAATCATGTCATCTTGTTACATTCCTACCTGTATGTTCATGTAACGGTGAAGTACATGTTATTGATTTTCAGTATTGATCTGATTTTATTGCTTGATTTGCCTCTGCATGTATTGTATAAAAAAAAACAACAACAACAACAAAAAACATGTAAAACTGGTTTAGTGGCATTTTCTATTGTTTTTCGAAAGAATAAGAAGAAAAAGGAACAAATCACACAAAATCAATCTGAAAAAAAAAAATGTTGATGAAACTTTGATGTATTACACATTAGACATGTTTTTTGAAAGAATGAGAAAAAAGGAACAGAGGAACACAAAATAATTGTTTAAAAAATGTTGATAAAACTTTTTATGTATTACACATTATACATGTGTTAACAGATGTGGTTGCATTATTGATATTTATAATACAATATGAAGTAATGTAGTGTGACACAAATACAGTATAAGTCATAGAAACATGGGGCATATTTCACTTATATCAGAATGCTTTCTGAATAATGTTAAGTAAGCTATGTGCGTCAAGGGCAGGGAGAGAGACAGTTGGAGAGACTACAAACAAAAGATCAATAAGGATATGTACATTAAAAGAGAGATGAAGGGCAGGAGATAGATGGACACACCATGTTCGATGTTGGCAAGTTTGAAAATCTTATTGTCGACATATGCATTGTCAGGGAGCTGCGATAACAAAAAAGAAATGTGCTGTGAGTAGTAATCTTCATTTGGATTTTGTGAAACCCTCTTATCCCTAAGCTTTTTATTCTGTCCCCTGATCATGATATTGTTGCAGTTAAAGTGCTTCCATCAGCACTCGCCAGTCCCTCCATGCTGTGTGTGTCCTTTCTCTCTCTCCATAGCCTCATTTTCCCTGAATGCCCATCACATCTTGGGCCAAAGTAGGAGGATGTTTGCTCACAGTGAAGGTGTATGTCTGGTCGAGCCCTATAGCTGTTACCCAGTTACGTGTTGATTTTCAGAAACGCTTTTCGACATCCCTCGTAAAAACCTGCTGGATCAGGTGACTAGGATGAGGAAGAACTTGTTACAGACATCTCACACAGCCCAGACCATGATGGAGCAAGGTAATGGTGGGCGCTTTTATCATCTTTCAGTAGTAGGACTCGGGGAGGGAGGGGAGGAAGGCGTGGAAGGGGATGGGGGATGGAGTACAGGGAGGAGGATATGAGGCATATAGGTAAATAAACATGCAAATGAATTCAGGTAGGATACTACAATTTTGGGGGGGGTTAAGTACAGGGTTGTAGAAAAAATGTTGAAGAAAAAATGTGTGCAGTGACAAGAGTGAATCAACTGGAAGAGAATCTCTTTAGGTTCAAGGCGTGCCTGGTGTGGTGGGTAAATGTGGCCAGCAAGCATCATTCGGTTCTGGTCTGTGAGCCATGGCTCCCCGATGGCATCTTTTGTGCTGCATCTACTTTTCCATTTACCTGTATCCCATAAAAGCATCTGGGTTTGAATGGCTTAGCAAGCAAGATGTCAAGTTGCAAAATACAGAGCAGTTGTCTTCACCAGCAACATCGCTTGGGAACACACACTGATGTTTTGTTTCCACAGTTGTCTTGCAGACCTCTGTATCCATTCATTTCCATGCACTTTGTGCACATATGTTGTGAAGGTAACAAAATACAATGGATTAGAGAAAAAGTACATAGTAAAAAAAAAAAAATTAGACGTGAAGTACTTGAGCTGCGATCACACATGCAGAGTGTAACCTGGATGTTGTGTCTGTGTGCCAGTTCTAAGGGAATAGGGTGGTGGGTGCTGGTAGCACGGTTTTAATCAAAGAGCAACAGTTCATGCTAAGTCTCATGCATGAAATGGCATATGCTGTGCTGTATCTGCTTCTGCGACAGCATGCTGATATGTAGGCACAACTGATGACCACTGACCCCAAAATATTGAGAGGGAAAAAACCCATGAAAGAGCATAAACTTGCATGAAAATGTATCGATGAATCACGTATGAAAAACATGTATTGGAAGAACCTTTTTTTTGACACTGTATTTATTACTGTGTAATCATTATGCTTCGTAGTGGTAGGAAAAAATGACTCCATCCCCCTCCCTCAATTTTTACCAAAATCTGGAAGATTTATGCATACACTCTCTGAAGAAATGCTCTCATTTCTGTGGTCAGCAGGTCAGGTTAGTGTCAACAGAATATGTGTAGATGAGTGTGTAGCAACAAAGTGACCAGAGTGTATTCTGGTGTTCAGCATTTGCATCAGCTTGCTTTTTGTACTGCCAGCTCTCTATACCCACTGAGATGTAGAAAAACAAATCCTGTCCTAAAAGTTCATCTTTGGGGGACTGGTAAAAAAAAATAGCCTTTCAAATTTCCAGCATGGGTAACACTCAACCTGTAGGTAAAAAATAACGAGATAAAGTGTCTAAGGATGCCACTTGAAAAATGTGTTGTCTTTAATAGTGGTTACGATATTTTGTTGTTGAAGATAAGGTATGGTTCATGGATGATTTTGGAAATGGGACAGTAAAATATTGATAATCAGGATGAGGCACAAATCCATCAAGTCTGTGTTATGGAAGGCACTGTCCTTCAGTGGTCAACTCCTCATGCTGGAAGATCCTGTGATTTATGAAAGTGGGGTACTGTAGTTAAAAGAAATTACCAAAAAAGACTTCACATCCAAATAGCACCAATGTAAAATTTGTGATGTTTGTGGCTAGTCGTTATTCAAAATCGGCCAGATTACACCCAGGCTTAGAGCTTCCATGATAGGTAGGTGTGCCAACCATGATGAATGCAAGTGATGCGTGTGGTTGACTTTTCAGAGGAAAGACACAATGTGCCAGTGCAGCAGATGGGCAACTATCAGGAGCAGCTGAAGAAACAGCCACCTGCTTTACGCCCCATCGACAATCAGCCGGCCCGCCTCCACATGTTTGGCAATCCTTTCAAGGTTAACAAACAGGTAAAGGCCCGTACCCTGATTGTTCTTCATGTGGAAGATGTCGCGCTGGATGCAGTGAGGCTGGATGATGGCACGACAAATGTTTTTGTGGTTGCCTCAATGCCACATTTGTTAAAATGGGTTGAAGTTGTATGAAATTTATATGAAAATAAAACAAAACTTAAACATTGTGCAGCATAGATTGGATGCACTCCAAAGTAAACTTTAACTTTTTTTGGTTGAAAACTAAGTGCCAGAAAATGGCCAAAGCTGGGAAAATACTGGTGAAGGAAGTATGAATAACACTGTACTTCTGCAATGATACGTTATAAAGTCTATGTCATAATGTGCAAATTAATTCTTTAGAAATCTGTGCTATAGTATGGGGACTTGACACTTGCGATAGCTATGCCATAATAATTAACAGTTGTTATTTCCATGACCTGTGGCATGTTTCCATCACCATTTCTTGTTATGTTTCCATGACCTGTGACATGTTGCCATCACCATCTCTGTTATTTCCATGACCTTTGGCTTGTTGCCATCACCATCTCTGTCATTGTTACAGTGATTTTTGATGAGGAGTGATGTGTTTGCCATCACCATCTCTATCATTGTTATGGTGATTATTGACAACGAGCAAGTGTGTTGCAGAACATGATGGTGGACGAAGCAGAAGACGCCCTGTTTGGTAACCAGTCTCTGAAACGCAAAACGCCAGAAACACCAATGTCCCGGGACCGGACCGCAAGCGAAAACCTGGTCAGTGTCCCCATGTTTGGTTCTCTTCTCCGTGTCTTGATTCAGTCCTTGCCTCCCTCCCCCCAACACGCACACCTCTTACCTCCCTCTGCCCCCCCCCCCCCCCCTTCCAATCCACTTGGGATGCAGAAGTCTCTTTCAGTGCAAATTGTATTCTTGACAGTCTTTGCAGGTAATTTTTTCTTTCCCACTGCTGTGTTGTGACTGGCTGGCTGGCTGGGCTGTTTTCCCGCAATATGTTCTCTCTTTAGTCTCATCTACGAGGCACCTTAGTCTGACCTGACCACTAACAGATCACTGTCCGTGTGACCACCAGGCTGGAGGACCGTGAACGTTTTAGTTCCAAAGTGAAGTGACTGCAGGTGAAAACTGAAACAAATTTTAAAGTGATTTTAAGTGACTCTGCCGGTGAACATGGACAAACGAATTACAGGACAAAACATGATGCGTTCCACCTCATAGGTCTTCCTCATGCAAGAGAAACAACATTCAGGACAATGAAAATGAAGAACAAGCAGTCACTTTTCGAATTCGGCAGCAGATGGGCATTACACTGTGCTCCACTCAGAGCTGCCAAGTACAACAGTTCAGGCATAGTAGTTTGCTACGATTTCATCAACAGTGCTGTGCTGCAAAACTTTGCCAAAAACAATCCGTCACAAAAATGAGACAGTCTTCACAGACTTAACAGCCGCTTGAACAGAACCAAGATCTCTAGCCTGAGACTTGGTTGTTGTCAAAAAATGTTGTTATTCAATGAGAGGTAAGGAAAAAATCACCCAAGATGATGGCAAGTTGGGTGCCCTGTTTGAAAGGATGCATTGTTGGCCGTTTTGATTTCTCTTCCAAGTTGAGTCAGAACCAGAGAACAAGTAGCAAGATTTCCATAGTCTTAGTCTGCCTTAGCTACTGTATGAAGCGAAGTGCGAGTACTGAGTATTGAGAAAGTGTTGTTGCAGCTTACTTATGACAGTGCATAAAGCTGCTTTGCTAGAAATTAGAAACTCTACACTGGAAATGTCAAGATGCTGCACACTTTGTGCTTTGAGGGGTTCGTAGCCCTTTGCGCTGTTGCACCTTTGTGGCCCTGTCTCCAGTCTTTGTTCTAGAATCCAGTGTTTTTCTTTTGATACTGTTGAGGGCATGTTAGCTTTTTTGTTGTAACGAAAGTTAATATGAATTGAGGCTGGGAACAGTAAACAATAAACAATTAACAAGTAGGGCAACTCTTGCTCCCACAAGAAAGCATAACTCCAAAGGAATGCTGCTTACGACACCGAATCGCCTAGCAGACATGACAGCACAGAGCGCACAGAACAAGGAAACATCCCCAGAAAAGGATGGTGGGGGCATGGGGGAGGGTGTGGAGGCTTAGTCACCACAATAAGCACCAGAACAAAACAAGGAGTGACTGGATATGTAGGTGAGATCAAGGCAGTGATATTTTTTCATGGTTGAACATAGTTTGCCTTGTTTCAGACAGTGTAATGGATCAAACCAACATGATAAAGATGTCAAAATACTACGTGTCTGACAGTTACATTCTGTACATCTGTGTTTGGTGTTGCACATTTGTGAATGCATGGTTTTAGTTTTTTTGGTTCAGTCACTTTTTACATGAATTTGTTTGTTTGTTTGTGTGTTTGTTAAAGAACTCAAGGACAGTGGGATTGGTCAAAGAAAAAAAAAAACTGGAGCATTTGTTCATTTCATCAAAGAGCATATGTAAATATGTATGACTTTGACTTGTGTTCCTTTTCTCTGTGTGTGTGTGTGTGTGTGTGTGTGTGTGTGTGTGTGTGTGTGTGTTCTAAATTAGTAGCATGCCATAAATGTTTGCAGTTGAAGTACATTTCAATGTGGAACCGAACAGGATTGTTTTTAACTGTGATGTGCAGTCCCCTGCCTCGCCACGTTCCTTACAGAGTTCTGGCTTCACCTCGACGGTCCCCCCCCCCCCTCCTGACCTCTATTACCCTACAGATGATGAAGACAACACTTCAGTCTCTGATGGTAAGATGCCTTTCATCTCATTGTGGAGGCGTTAGGATTGAGGGACCCTGCTCATTACACTGTGCTTGTTTCACAGACCTGCCTGTTTACACGTATCTGGCATATTTTGTACACCCTTTTACACAGAATACAACAACACATCTCACATGAAAAATATGCCAAACAAAATTCTAGCTAAGTCTCATTTTTTTATACTACATTGGACATTGTTTGAATCTGGAATGTGTGGACACTTCCCACCGGATACTGTTTACAGGAACTGCTCATGATCAGTATTTATAGAAAGTGGGGGGGGGGGGGGGGTAGTAGTCAGGCAGGTTTCACAATGCATGCGGTTCAGCACAGCAACTTTCAGTCTCAAGTTTAACCCTTGAATCTGGCTTGCCTTGTTTGTGTTGGAGAAAGAAATAGAATGTGGCTTTCCTTGGTTGTCGTTTTCGTCATCCGACACTTCACCGTGAGTGAAGATGTACTCTTATGATCAGCCCTGTTCTTCATACAGTTGTCACCATTTCAGCAGTGCCAGGATTGCTGAACTGGTCTCTATTATGTTGAATTGACTGTCAGTTGTCACTGTCGTTCGCATTGACATTGGACATGAGCTGGAAAGTATGTGTTAAAAAGTTTTTAAAGGCAGATGGAAGCCTTGCGAGTGATCACCATTTTTGCCACAGCCACTGCCCTCAAAAGATGCGTCTGAGTGCTCGAAGCTTTACAAATAACCTACATAGTGAAGGGAGTATTGAACATTTGAAATCCATTGAAGAATTAGAAATTCTTAATGCATACATATGTGTGAAAGAACAGCAAACCAAACTGATCGTATTATTGAAAAGAAACTCAAATATAAAGAAGAACATTTCGGAAGAAAATATTTTTCTCCATTGTTTGGACATGTAAGAACCCACTTTCGTTCAGGCTTGGTTTCCGTGAGTAATCTTCCCTGACTTATGCATTCAGTAATTTCATTTTAAAAGTTTAATGCTTTTGCCTGCGATTGTTGTAGAGTGAAAAAAAAGTGAAACCACTGATCTTTTTTTCAGCAATTTGCAGCTATCTGTAATCATGGTACAGTAGTACCCAACCCTCCTCCATTTATCGCCTTAAAAATTTTACTTGCTTAAAAATGTTTTTTACCAGCTGCCATGGCAAAATGGTTACCATGGCGGACTTATGACTGGGAGGTTGGAGGTTTGATTCTGATCAGAGCCATATATTTTGAGATTTTTCTGCCCCAACCGGCTCCTTCCATGATTTTAGTTTGTTATGGGCTCATTTGAGAAGACTGGGACCACACAGTCAAGTTTCATCCATTTAATGGATGCGTCTCAGAGAATGTTGCTCAAATTTGCAGGTGTTCGTATCTCTTGGGCCTGGTTAACGCAGGAATATGATTTATAAGTAAGTGTAGAGTACAGCCCTGTCATGCAGCCTCAGACCGGAACGGAAATCCGAAGCATCATCATCATCATCCTCATCGATCAGCACATAAAACAATAAGTTAAATTCTGTTGCCCTTCCTGCCCTGCACTCATGGTGCGCATGCACGCACACACACATACGTCCACATGCACGCACGCACACACAAACACGCACGCACACTCGCACATGCACACACAATTCTAATCCTAAAGAAAAAAAAACCAATGGGGGTCGGGTGTGAAGCATGCTTTAAAAGTTTTTCATTCCAGCTTTCTGCACTACCGTTACGTTTTATTTTCAGATTGGTTGTATTCTTCTTTATAGATCCATTTTGTCAGAGTTACGTGCTAAGTGCCAGGAAACGCGGACGTAGGATGAATAAATGGTAAAAAAAGCTCTAGCTTCAGGGGGTGTTGTGTGCTGACCCACACATGTGTGCTGCCCCTTGGCACCATCAAGGGGGTCTGTGTGGCCACCCCTCCCTCTCCCCGGTCCTTCTTGCCCCAGTAAGACTTGGGACTTTCCTGCACTTTCATGCCTGATGCAGGTATCCTTTTAAGAGGGATCTGCCCCATTTTCAAAAGACAGTGATATATATAGAAACAAATGTTCAATTGGAGAATGAAATTAAATTTGGCTAGCAATGATAGACACAAATCTTTCACATATTTTCTTTGCTGACACTTTTGTTAAGAAACTGTGTCACATGTTATCAGGGGAAAGCCGACTGGCCATTGTAGTGGACGACAGCACAGACGATGAGAGAACGGAATCCAAAGGCAGCAACCCCCCTTCTTCCCATCGTTGTCGCTGTCGTCGTCGTCCCCACCGGCAGCTTCTCCAAGGGGGATAAACAGGCACTCAGCACCCCACTCTCACCTGACCAATCACAATCACAATGGAGATGGTGAGGGCCAGGAGCCCAGCAGCAACGGGGAGAGTGATTCGTTGGATGTGTTGAACAATGCCACAGGACTCCACAGGCCAGGGGTGCCTGGCAAGAATCATGTGACCTTGAACTCTAAGGAGATTTGGAAATTTAACAATCAGCTACGGGTCAGAGTGTGCAAGGAGGGTGAAGAAGCCAGGGAAAGGTGAGTGTGTGTTGTCGTGTGTTTCTCTGTGTTGGTGTACACGTTCATGTGTTTTATGTTTTGGTGTTTATGGATATGTGTGTATGTGTTTGTATGTGTTTATGGATGTGTGTTTGTGTCTTTTTGAGAGAGAGAGAGAGAGAGAGAGTGTGTGTGTGTGTGTGTGTGTGTGTGTGTCTTTTGAGTTTTGACTGTATGTATGTATGTGCATGTTGGAGTGTGTTCAGTGTTGTGGGTCTAGGACTTCCCATAAGTTTAAAAGTGGTACCTGTGCCTCCTGCTGTTGCGTCGTTGTTGTGCTGTCTCATGTATAATGATAACTCGGTATCATTATCCCCATACTGCTCATTCCCACTTGCATGTACATAGCCACAGCCACACCCAGGATGGCCCAGTAGCGGCATAAGCACTGGCTGTCCATAGGGAGCTGTTCTGAACAGGTCATGAGCCAACCCACCAGAGATGGTGTGCACTACTGCAATTCACTGTGGTGGTTGTCAGTGATGCCCTGGTTTGATCTGATACACACAGGAATCCACCTATGAAGCGCCACAAACATGACAAGTACTATTTAGTGGTAGAGTTTGGTGCGAGTTTGCATCCCTTTATGGAGGGCATTACCAGGTCGATCCAGTGACTGTCCCCTTGAAGCTGTTGACACAAACTCACCACCAGAGAGGATATATATATATATATATATATATATATATATATACATATATTTATTATATATACAGCCGAGGTCACCACTTGAGCAGGGCATGAAGAGCACTAGAATTAGTAGAAAGTTACCTCTAATGTCTTCTAATTTTCTGGATAGAGTCTGGTACACAACAGTCAGCAGTCCAGATGAATAAATTGCAAACACACATGCATGCACACTCACACACACACACACACACACACACACACACACACACACACACACACACACACACACACACACACACACACTCTCTCTCTCTCTCTCTCTCTCTCTCTCTCTCTCTCTCTCTCTCTCTCTCTCTCTTTCTGCATGCACAGATTATGCTTGTCTCATTAGGGCTGACTGATTTCATGATTGTGCAGAGCGTTACCGTATATAAATAGAGCTCTGCACATGTCATGATTCTGCAGTTTGCTTGAGCTGCGTTGAACTTGAAGTTGCTCAGAAATTGGCATTGAGCTTGAATTTTCGCAGTGTGTTGTTAGACATGGAAGAGAGAGTGTCATTGCCTTGGCATGCTTTCTGTCTGACCTTTCTGTGTGTTTTCATTGCAACTGTAGGAGTCTGTGCCAGCATGTGTGAAGGGTTCTTAGTTACAGACTACACAGAGTCAAGATTTGAAACCTGGAATTGTGTGTGGAGAAGTGAAGACGCCTTTTTATGTTGCCTGTGAAAATCATTGGGTTGTTACTGACCTTTTGAACTTTTTGAGCTGTATGTGCTTTTTTCTCCCCCACATGCTGAATAGATTTAACTAACTAACACTTGGAAATGCTGAATTTCAGAATGGATAAGTTATGAACTGAATTAAACAAAAAAGAAATGTAAGTAGTACAGATGCATAATGTCTGAAGTGCCTCCTTTGCTACAGGAGGTGACAAAAAAATGGAAAAAAACAGAATTATGATGATTAAAATTTATCGTCTCTTCTATTTCAGCACTTTCACCCAGTCCAGTTTCACTCAGAAGTGTTGTTTTATCTCCATTCAAATGGCCCTTGACAAGGATGGAAAGTCAGTACATTTCAAGGAAAAGCTAAATATTTCTAAAACCCTTTTTCTTCTTTTTGCAATTTTGACAAGCAGTGTCCATTTATAGACGGCTGGTGTATGCGATGGGGTCTTGGATACAGCATGGAGAAAGTATGAAATGGTGTTAGCTAGTTTGATGATAGGAGGTAGAGAACTCGGCAGGATCATAGGTCTACGTTGTTGAGGCTGTGTTAGTGCATGTCCTTGCCCATGGTGTAGTATGCATTTAGTTGCCTGGTATCTGATTAATACAAGATTCTTTTGGGATTGAGGGTGTGTGATGTCTCTCAGTCATTGAGTGATGTTGTGAAATCATTGAGGTTATAATTAAATTACTGCTACAGTGCTAGTGATAGTTGTTAAGATTGTAGTATGTTAACACCACCAGTGTTGAGGTTGTATGAATACTATGATGTCTGTCGTTGTTTGTAAAATGCTGCTGTTGGTGATTTTGAGGCTGTATGTATTGCATGTGCAGCATGTCTGTTTTTGACTCATTTGAGGTTGTGTTATGTGTCCATTGTGAGGTTGTATGATGCTGCTATCGACAGATGTTTAGGTTGTACTTGTATACTGGGTGCATTGGTATGACATTTTGTTGTTTAGATGTCTGATGCTGCAGTTGACAGTCGCTGAGGTTGTATTTATCTTGCATCTGTTTCAAGATTGTATTATGATCCGATAGCTTGGGATGTTTGATCATATGATGTCAACAGTTAAGATTTTGTGGCATCTCTATGGTTGAGGTAACATATGTCTGTTCCTTTGAGGTTGGTGATGTCTTTCAGTTTCTTTGAGTTTATATGAGTGTCTGTCAGTGAGTTTACGCAATGTGTTGGTAGTACTAGTGTGGTTTGTCACTATCATCAGGTTTGTGTGAAGTCTACAATTGAGGCTGTCAGCTGTCTCGGTCATTGAAGTTGTGTGATGTCTCTGTCATTGGGGTTGTGCAATGTGTCATGTCATTAGGGTTGTGTGATGTGTATGTGTGTGTCATTGAGATGTGTCATTGAGGTTGTGTGATGTCTCTGTCATTGGGGTTGTGCAATGTCATGTCATTGTCATGTGTCATTGAGGTGTGTGATGTCTCTGTCATTGAGGTTGTGTCATTGTTGTGTGATGTTTCTGTCACTGAGGTGTGTCACTGAGGTTGTGTGATCTCTCTGTCACTGTGGTTGTGTGATGTTTCTGTCACTGAGGTTGTGTGATGTCATTGTCACTGAGGTTGTGTGATGTTTCTGTCACTGAGGTTGTGTGATCTCTCTGTCACTGTGGTTGTGTGATGTTTCTGTCACTGATGAGGTTGTGATGTCTCTGTCACTGAGGTTGTGTGATGTTTCTGTCGCTGAGGTTGTGTGATGTCTCTGTCGCTGCACTGGAGTTATGTGATGTTTCTGTCACTGAGGTTGTGTGATGTTTCTGTCACTGAGGTTGTGTGTGATGTTTCTATCATTGAGGTTGTGTGATCTCTCTGTCACTGAGGTTGTGTGATGTTTCTGTCATTGAGGTTGTGTGATGTTTCTGTCACTGAGGTTGTGTGATGTTTCTGTCACTGAGGTTGTGTGATGTTTCTGTCATTGAGGTTGTGTGATGTTTCTGTCACTGAAGTTGTGTGATGTTTCTGTCACTGAGGTTGTGTGATGTTTCTATCATTGAGGTTGTGTGATCTCTCTGTCACTGAGGTTGTGTGATGTTTCTGTCATTGAGGTTGTGTGATGTTTCTGTCACTGTGGTTGTGTGATGTTTCTGTCTGTCACTGAGGTTGTGTGATGTTTCTGTCATTGAGGTTGTGTGCGATGTCTCTGTCATTGAGGTTGTGTGATGTCTCTGTCACTGAAGTTGTGTGTGTGATGTTTCTGTCATTGAGGTGTGCGATGTCTCTGTCATTGAGGTTGTGTGATGTCTCTGTCACTGCGCTGGAGTTGTGTGATGTTTCTGTCTTTGAGGTTGTGTGATGTCTCTACAGAGGAGGTTATACTATTCTCCCATCATGGCCGAATTAATCTCAAGTGGCATTTCGTCAGGATTTATTCCTTGGCTGACTGGATGCATCTTTCATTTCCACCTTCACATATGCACTCGCATGACACTTGCATTCGCACATGCGTCCATTTACAGTGTTGCGCTGCAGTCACACATTTGCGCATATATATGCACATTCGTCTGATATCACTTTAAGTTTAAGTGGGAAGACGTTAAACTGAAGAACAACATATATGCACACTGTGGCTGCAAGCTGTATACATCATACCAACACAACCAACACACAAGCCCATGTGCCAGCACCCATGGATAAAGTGCACAGTGTTGAAATGGTCTTTCACCAGTATCAGTGTTGGTTCTCTCAGGTGAGAGTGCCCGTACATAAAGAAAACACCAAGTGGAACACCGAGCATTTGGTATCTTTATCATGTTGTGAATCTTTGGCAAGCAGCCTGAGTAATTGATCTTCAGTGCATTCAACTTTATGTTAGGTCAGAATGCCATGGAAAAAAAAAATTATCGGGGTCCGGCAGTCTCCCAAAGGATGGATTTTCTGTGCTTTTAATTGGATGTTAGGTTGGACTGCCTTCAAAAAAGAAAAAAAAGAAAAGAAATAAGCGTGGTCTGAATTTGATGGAAAGATAAAGACGAGGGACTGAAGGGTATTGAATATATAGGACAAAGGATAAAGCTAGCATTGTTTTCAAGAAAATTATTTTCATCATTTTGAAATTCTTTTTTTTCTCTATTTGTGAAGTATTCTACTCCTTAAGAATTTGTTTTACATGTGTGTCATTGCTGTTACACACTGTTTACGGAAGACCTGGTGTTGGTGTGCTGTTGATCAGATTTCTAATGCTGTTTTCTGTGAGTGTGTCCAGAGTTGTTTGCAGTATTCTGGCCATGACCTCAGTAGGGAGGCACTCTTCTTTTTCATCTGTGTCCCAGTCGAATTGATACGAGGGTCATGTGGATTGGGCTCTTTAGAAAGTGCTGCCTGACTTGCATGCAACTGAGGCATAACTCCCCCCCCCAACAAAAAAAAAAACACCACCACCACCACCACAACCAGATGATTGGTGTTGCTTCCAAATGATGTTGTCAGGGGTCTCAGCATGTTTCTTTTGAACACAGTGTTACAGAGGAAAAGCACCCCCAAACCCATCATCTAGGTGTTGTGTATGGAATCTGTAAAGAGAAGTGGACTGTAAGGCCTGAGAGAGGTTTCCTGCCTGACAAGGCGAAGACCGTGCTCTTCTGCAGGGAGGTCATGGGTTCAGATTTCCATCAGGAGAATTTGTGTGTGTGTGTGTGTGTGTGTGTGTGTGTGTGTTTGACCTGATAGGCTCTTACCTAGACTAGAGCTGAGCTTTCTGTGGGCTCGAATGGAAAGACTGAAACCAAAGGATATATGTGTGTCAAGATTCGTCAGAAAAGTGAAGAGGGTCTCTGATGATGGATGACATAAAGTTTCCTGTCTCTCTTGGGCCTGGTTGACCTTGGGATTGTCATGTTATTACAGGAGAAAAAGAAAACAAAGAAAAGAAGGAAAAAGATGAAAAGAATAGCTGTGGTTATGATAACACAGCCCTCCCTGGGTAGGGTTAGGGTAGGTAGGTAGTTTTGCACCTTAAAAAAAATTTATGATGGCTAATACTGTAATAGTAATACCTGTGACAGCTGACACTCCATGACGCAGTGTTTTTTTTTTTGTATCTGACCTTTTCACTCATAATCAACACATCAAGTGTATATTTTCACATTCTGTGTGCAGCAGTCTACACAGGTAAATGGTAGTAGTATGGCCAAAAAGGGCTCCCCCCCTCCCCCAAAGTTCAGTGAAGGAAGTTGAATTACTGGAGATCACACACGACTATACCTCACCTTGAATATTGATAATATCAGACAGCCAGCAGTTCATTCTCTCTTGCACTTTCAAACTTAAAAAAATTTTTTTTTTTTTTTTTTTTTTTTTTTTACATTGTGAAAAAAAAAGGTCAGGATCAACAGGGAAAAAGGGTTGGTTGGGGTTACCATGATCACAACTATTTTATTTTTACCCGTACGAATAATGGTCAGCTCTTGTCGTGTAGTCACAGATAATAATGGAACTCCATAGCATCATCCTCACCTTCCTTTTTCTTCATTGATTGTCTTAAGTCTTATATGATTCTGTGGCCCTTTAAGTTTATGTCCTGCTCTCCTGCATTTCTGATGGATTTCTTCTCAATATGCATGGATGCCTGCATTCAGTTCATGTCAAGGTCGTTAGTATGGGCAAGCTAACAGGAATTGTCATTATGTGGACATGGTGGTGCCCTCGAGAAGGGCTCGCTCACACATGTACATACTGACTCTCTGACTAGACAGTTATTGTCATGGCTAGGGGCTAGGCGGCTTAGTGGGCAGTGTCCTGAGATTGTGGATCAGAACAGGCACAACTGCACACCACTGAAACAACAGCTTTGTAGTGTCTCCTCTGATGGGCACAGGCACAACTAGCACACCACTGAAAAAAACAGCTTTGTAGCGTCTCCTCTGATGGGCACAGGCACAACTGCACACCACTGAAACAACAGCTTTGTAGTGTCTCCTCTGATGGGCACAGGCACAACTAGCACACCACTGAAACAACAGCTTTGTAGCGTCTCCTCTGATGGGCACAGGCACAACTGCACACCACTGAAACAACGGCTTTGTAGTGTCTCCTCTGATGGCACAGGCACAACTGCACACCACTGAAACAACGGCTTTGTAGTGTCTCCTCTGATGGGCACAGGCACAACTGCACACCACCAAAACAACAGCTTTGTAGCGTCTCCTCTGATGGGGCACAGGCACAACTGCACACCACTGAAACAACAGCCTTGTAGTGTCTCCTCTGATGGGCACAGGCACAACTGCACACCACTGAAACAACAGTTTTGTAGTGTCTCCTCTGATGGGCTGCTTTATGACAACCTGACGAAGTCTGCTCCATGGGGTTGGAAGATGAGCAGGGAAAGGGGGAGGGGGGAAGTGGGCGAAGTCCATGCTTCAGTGTGCAGATGATACGGGCATGGAAGGATTAGCGTGATGATGGATAATCACTTGTTTCCTTCCTGTTTGCAGCCAGTTCGTCTATGACCAACCTTTGTGTGACCCCTATTGGTTGGCGGAGCTATAAACAACTTGAAGGGAATTCTCTGTATTCTCCAGGAAAGTGTTGAATGTTGATAATACATATGTATGTACAGGTTGGCCAACGTGGTGTTGGAGACAAGGATGCCATAAACTCTAAAAGCCCGCTTGAGGAGAACAAAATGAGTAGAGTCAGAACCCTTTCACTCATGAAGTGTGTAGGCATTGCCCTGTTTTGGTCTGTTGGTTATGTAAGACATGGAGATTCTCTTTGGAGTTTGGCTTGCCGGTTACTCACACCTTCTGTCTGCCTTATTAACTTACAGTAATTTGTATAATTGATAGTAATACTGTTAGAATAGATTAGGTTCTGCAGTGAGATGACCGTCATTTTTATGAAATATTTCCTTGCTTAAATCAAAAAGGTAGATCTTGATCAAACTAGTGGTCAGTCAGTCTTTTGTGAGTGCCAGCAGAAGAAACGCATCTACTTCAGCTTCAGAGTTAGAGATTGGTTGTGTATCACTGTTACTAAATACTAGGCCGTCCTTTCATTTAGTGCCAGGAATTAAATTGCAAGTGAGGGAGATGATCTATGTGGATGATAATTGATATACATTGTGAGATCTTGATCAAACTAATGATTAATCTTCTGTGAGTGACGGCAGAAGAAATGCGTGGACTTCAGCTTCAGAGGTAGAGACTGGTTGTGCAGTACTGTCACTAAATACTAGGCTGTCCTTTTAGTTAGTGCCAGGAATTAATTGCAAGTGAGGGAGAGGATCATATGTGGATGATGCCTTAAAGATTGTGAAGGTACTCTAATAAAGTGATCTGTTGTTTAGGCTGAAAAGCATGTCAAAGCATTTTTTTTGTTTGTTGAGTTTCAAACAGATTAATCGGTTTCATGTGATTAGCTTGTGGATCCAGTATATTGCACACATCAAAGAAAAAAAAAGTGAGGGGGAGGGGAGAAAAGGGAGAAAACTCATTCCAACAGCATCAGGTTGTGTGATGTGTGCATACTGTAGTAAAATATTTGTACCTGTTAATAGATTAGGCTTGAGACGAGAGTCTGCATTTTATAAATAAACATCTGGTCTAATAGTTCTGTCTCAGAGAATGGTCGTACTGATAAGACTGCTGCCCCAAACTGGTGCAGTTTTCCAAGAGAGCTGTAAAGTTGATCAGTTTTAAACTTTATGCCCTGCTTTTGATAGCTATCAGAATCTAACAATGCAGAAATGTTTATAATCTAATAAGGATATATGTGACAGCTCATGCTTTCTCCTTTCCCTCCCCCCCCCCCCCCCCCCCCCCATGTTTCTAATGGTCCCATTCTGAACACCGTGCCTGTATCCCATTTTCTGTTGCTGCCAATGTGCATGGTGGCAGTGTTTCATGTCATGATGTACATCATGTGTTTGTGTGTCCCCTGGGTTTCAGATTTCACCAGCTTGTTTAAACAGCTGTCCACCGTGCAAGGCAATCTGGATGTCCGTCGAGCCTTTGTGCGTGACATTACCCATGAGGCTCTGCGGTTCAAGCGTAAAGGATTGGTGGCTCTGCTCAAAAAGTTTGAGGACTCCATGGTGAGGGGAGAGAACAAGAACAGGGGCCGATCGTGTGTCAGTTGATGGGAGCAGTGAGACCAGAGACAAACGAGGCGCAGGAGCCGAAGAGGTGTGTTGTCGGCAGATCAAAATCAGGGGGTTCTGTCTTTCAGTGTGTGTCTTCGAGAGCTTGTGCTAGCAGGCAGCAGAGGAGTGCGAGAGGAGAGGTCTGGGGAGGTGCTGTTCATGGCCTGACACTGGTCTTGTGTCCAGGAGCTCAGAGATAGAGAGCTGGCCGCGTCCCTAGAGTACCACACCTCGCCAGAGCTTCACAGGGAGAGAGAGGATGGTGTCGCTTCATCATTCTGCAAGTCCTCCTGTGAGAAGATGGCTTTTCCCAAAGCCAGTTCCAAGTGTGTGACTCGATCCACAACACAAACTGTGGACAGTCTTCAGTGATGCATGATTATTCTGCCTTGCTGTGTCAGTGTGGGTGTGGGAGTTTGATTTATATGCATTGGAGCTTGAGGATGTGTGTACACGTGTGCTTGATGGAGTGTGAAGTCAGTAAGGATGATGTGTTGATAGACAGATCAATGAAGGTCGCCTGGTGTCCAACTCCGTATACATCATGTGTCAAGTACTTCAATTCATTATGTATTCAGGGAATCAGTGTGTGTGTGTGTGTGTGTGTGTGTGTGTGTGTGTGTGTGTGTGTGTGTGTGTGTGCATGTGTGTGTGTGTGTGTGTGTGTGTGTGTGTGTGTGTGTGTGTGTGTGTGTGTGTGTGTGTGTGTGTGTGTGTATATGTGTGTGTGTGTGTGTGTGTGTGTGTGTGTGTGTGTGTGTGTGTGTGTGATGATGTTGAATATTTTTTAGATCGTTTAAGTGAAGAAGGATGTTCTGATCTCTTGTTTTGACCTCATGATTGTGTTTTGTTTGCTTTTTCATATGTTCAATCAGACACTTAGCACAGATGACGTTGACCTAGAATTTCACTCATAAGATCTCTTGTTACCAGTTTCAGACACAAACTGCTGTGTCTTACAACAGGTACTGTATGCCTGTGGTCTGTCATTTCTTTTTTGCAGACTAAAAAATGAAAAAGAAAAAAAATATGAGGACAAAATGATTTGATAGGATGGCAGAACATGTCTCTTTACAAATCTGCATGCCCAGTGTCATAATTTTATGGAAGTGTGAATTTTACATTGTTGTCCGTTACTTGACATAGACTAGCATTGAGTAACTTAATGGACTAGCATTGAGTAACTTAATGCACAATTGAGTTTATTTTAAATGAAAATGATCAGTCAGAAGAAATTAATACACAACAGAAAACAAAACCAGTCACCTTTAGCTACCAAAACTATTGACATGTCAACAGGCTGGTGTACAGAATGGAGAAAATAGAATATAATAATGTTTGCAAACCTGCTAATATAATAAATATTGAAACCTGTAGAGATGAGAAAGATCTGTGAAATTGTCTGCCAAACCAGTGCTTCAAAATCCAAAGCAAATTGTTCACTATTGGTGATAAAATGACTTTTCTGTCAGGGATGATTTTGGAATGTGCTTTAAGACAGAAAGTGGGTTAAAAAAAGAAAAAAAAAATTGGTTCCTAGCCGATCAGTCTGTTGTGGTCAGGCTGGTCTACTGAGGCAGGTTGAATGACAAAGAGCTGGGTGAGACTTAAGGGCTGTCAAAAATATGAAAATATTCACATCAATGTCAGTCAGGACATTCATTGCCCACCCAGCTACAGAGGCCTAGTGTGAATGAAGAAGTGGAGAAAAGGGCACTAGGCACCCAAGCTGATAGACAAGGAAGTAACGGTCAGTTTACTTAGTTTTACTACCATGAATATCAACTAGCAAATGGAATTATGTTCATGAAATGAACAAAGAATTATTAGCATAGTGCGCTGAATCAGGCCAGGCTCAGCAGCTTTAATTTTCTTTTTTTTTAAATTTAATTTTTTATTTGATTGACTGACTTCTTGTCTGGTTTGATATATTTTTATGATCAAAGAAACTTCTAATGGCCAGCTACACCTCAGTCTTGAGTTGTTGTCGAGCCTGACATAGTTAAAATAGCTGGAAGTAAACAGTTGGTTTGAGTGAAATTTAAAGCAGCTGCACATCAGTTTCATTGAATCCTGTTGCCAGTGGAGTAGTAATTTGTTTGCAGCTCTGCTTGGTCTTGGCCAGAAAATGTGGACACTGATGACATGAAAAAAGACAACTTTTTTTTTCTGCTGTGGATAGCATATCAGATGGTTTCCTCACACAACTGCAATTTCTGACAGTTCTGTCTTGAGCAAACGCCCTTTTCAGTACGGCTGAAAAACAGACATGTAATTATGATAATGAACATGCAAATTTACAAACATGATAATAAACCAGACAAACTTGTCTGAATCAAGGTTCCCTCCCTTTCATATCAGTTTTTTTTTTTTTTTCCTGCTACATTTTTGCCCTTGTCTGTCGGCTGAACTCTAGATCGACTACCTAGTAAAGACATCATCTTCTGAAAGACTTGGTTTTTTAAGCCACATTTTTTTTGTTTTGTCTTTGCAGACTATACAAGGCTGACCTCATAGTGAAGCTTTCTTCTGAAACACTAGTGGTTTTTTTTTTTTTTGTTTTTTGTTGTTTTTTTTTTTTCTGCCACAGTTCTATCCTTGTTTTTGTGTACAGGGCAAAACTTGACTGATCTTCCCTGTAAAGACTTCCTCTCCTGAGAGACTTGTTGTTCTGCCACATTATTGTCTTTGTTTGTCTATGGGCTGTACTCTGTATCTCAGTTAAAAAGGCCTCCCAGACATTGTTTTATTTTCAGGAAACTGTTTGTCTTTCTGTAAGCTAGATTCTAGATTCTAGATTCTGTCTTCTCGGTAAAAACTTGCCTTCCATTCCCCGCTCCTCTGCCATTGAAGGCCTGTTTTCGGGAACCTTTTTGTCATTAAGCTTTACCAGATTGACTATCCCAACAAAGGCTCCAGATTGACTATCCCAATAGAAGCTCCAGATTGACTATGCCAATAAAGGCTCCTTCCCTTTAATCCTTTGGCGATTGACATTGTATAAACGCTCTTTGCATGGTGCTAACCTGCCCAGATTTGCCTGGAGTGTCCCAGTTTTTTAATATATAGTTATACCCCAAATTCTGAATTTAGTGTAAAAATCAAGAATTAATAGCACCAGCTGCTGTGGCGAAGTGGTTAGTGTCGCAGACTCCTGGCTGGGAGGTTGTGGGTTCGAATCCCATCAGTTCCTGCCCCGACAGGCTCCTACCCGGAGTTGAGTTTGCTGCGGACTCAGTTGGGAAGACTGGGACCACACAATCGAGTTTCATCCACTTAAAAGATGCGTTTCTGAGAGTGTTGCTCAAATTTCTTGACCAACACTGCAGGTGCCTGTATCTCTCGGGCCGGTTGATGCCGGGATATATTATGAAAGGAAGCGTAGAGTACAACCCTGTCATGTAGTCTCAGACCGAAATGGAAATCCGTAACATCATCTTAATGATCATCATTCTCATTGATCAGCATAAAAAAAAAAAAAACCGTCTCAAGTTCTGTGGCCCTTCATGCCCAGCTGACCTCAATTTCGATGTCCTCTCCACGTCTGTGGCCTTGGTTTGGTTCCATTGGGGTCACCGGTATCGGCGAGTCCATTGGGGCTGTCGTTGGACGGACGTGGTGGCGCCCTCCAGAGGGAGAGCTCACTCACGCCGCTCCACGACTAAAGCATTATTGTCGTCAGTAGGGGGCTTAGTAGGTGGTGTCCTGCGTATGTTAGATCAGAACAGGCGCCTCTGAACACCACCGAAGTGACTCAGCAGCAGTGCAGTGTGTCTCCTCCGGTGGGTTGTCTCTTGACGACTTGACATTGACTGCTCCCTGTGGATTGCTGGTGCTGGGGCTGCGGCGGGGCCGACTGGGCTGTGGCTGTGGACGGGATGTTGGAATGGGCGGTAGTGGTTGCACTGCCTCTGAGGTGACGCAGAGGTTGGGACAGGAAAAAAAAAAAAAAGAATTAATAGCAAACATGAGGTTTAGTGTAGTCATTTATTTTTGACAGGACTGATAAAGTACTGCAAAATAAATCCCAAATGATGAAGCTGTTGTGGGATCAAAAGTGCGTTCAGTCAGAAGCCAGTCTGACCTCTGTTCAGCCCATATCCCCTCACCCCTTCATTCCCTGTTGCCAGATTTTGAGTCTACAACTGGTAGAAAGTAGGCAGCCGTTCTGTTGTATCAGTGGAAAGGGTAGAGCATGAACTTTGCTCCCAGTATGCTTCTAAATACTTCTGGCTGTTAACACCAAAACTGGTGATAAGTTAAAAAAAAAAAAAAAAAAAAAAAAAAAAAAGAAAAAAAAGAAAAGAAATTGTGACCTCCAGACATTCCTCGGTTTAAGCTCTTTGTGTAAAAACTGCTATCTCTATCATTCCAAAAAAAAAAGTCTGTTAGCAAACACCAAAAAATAAACAAGTGCAAAATGTGATTACATCCATTAATCTAAAGGAGAAATAGGAGAATTGCTTTTAGACTACTGTTAACCAACAAAGGTCATGGCAGTTAGGAACAGCTGGCTTTCCGTCACCAACGCTCATCGAGTGTTGCTGGAATGTAAAGTTTTGTTTTCATAGAACGCTTGTATTTCTCTGTTTTCTTTTTGTCTGCAGTCTACACTGGATTTACCTCCTTACAAAATAAACACTGAATTCTTCTAAAGATTTGTTTATCTAGAGCTTAAAATTCTTTTTTTGCCTGTTTTACTATATGACTAGATTTCCCCTCCTAATACAGCTCCCCCCCCCCCCCCACCCCAACCCCCATCCCCCCTTCCCCTCCTTTAAAGACTTGTGTTTATGGAACAACATCTTTGTCTGTGCACATAGGCAGTGTTTGAGATTCCCTCCCCTGTGCAAGCAGCCGTTAGGGGATTAATGCTGGGTGCGTTTTTTGTGTCGTTTATTTCTGACATCTGTTGAAGACATATTAAACTGAAATTCACTGGTCTGTTTGGTGAACATGTAGTAAGCGTTGCTTTGCACCTTATGTTGTGTGTGTATTTGTAGTTTGCCGCATCTTCAGTAGCTCTGCAGTCTGATCCATTGTCCTCTGGAATACCTTTAAAAGAACTTTTTGTTTTGACTGTTTTTACATTTTTCTTGTCTATTTGACAGTACTTGATTCCTGCCTCCACCTTTGTCTTGCTCCCTCCCCCTCTTCCCCCTCCAACCCCTACCCCCTTATAAAGCCTTTGATGACAAAAGTTTTAAGGATATGTGAAAGTTGCGAGTGACAGGTTCTGTCCTTAAATGGATACTTAGATTTTTTGGTGGCTCTTTCAAAGAATGAGACAGTGGTTATATTGATATACTTGTTTTATCTTTGCTGTAATCAGTTTGTATCAGTTTTTGACAGCAGTGATCATATCTGTGATTTCGTTTTAGTAGTATCTTTGATTTATTGCTTTCTTAAGAAAAAAAATTTTCAGTTGGTTACTGTGCTTGGTTATCTGTTCATGTTTTTTTTTTTTTTTTTTTTTTTTTTTTTTTTTTTTCAAGATCATCATGTTTTTTTCCCCTGACAAAAGCTATTTTTGAACTGGAAGTGTGCATAACAATACTTTACAATGCTTTCACTTTTTTTTTTTTTTTTTTTTTGGTGGTAATTTAGGAACTCACAAAGTATCAAGGCTTCCAAAGTGGCATATTGGATGTTGGGCAGGGTCCCTCTTTGTTCATCACTAATTGACACAGTTTCAAGCATCACAGAAAATATGACTTGGAAGTGCACATAACAATACTTTACCATGCTTTTATGTTGGTTTTTTTTTTTTTTTTTGTAATTTAGGAACTCGCAGAACATCAAGGTTTCCAAAGATGCGATAGAAAATGGCATATTGGATGTTGGGCAGGATCGGTCTTTGTTCATCACTGATTGACAATTCCAAGCATCCCAGAAAATATGACTGGTAGTGTGCATAACAGTACTTTACAGTGCTTTCATATTTTGTTTGTTTTGTAATTTAAGAACTCAAAAAACATCATCAGGTTTCCAAAGATGTGATCAAAAGTGGCTTTTTGGTTATTGGGCAGGGTCAGTCTTTGTTCATCACTAATTGATGCAGTACCAAGCATCCCATAAACTATGAATCGTTGTTGATTTATAATGCTCTTGTTTGTTCTGTACCTTTGTACTTTTCTCAGAGTTCATCTGTCCCATCTCATATAAGTCTGCTTCAGACGTATTTTGATTCTTAAGTATGGTATAGTGATTCAGAATTATTAACATGTTCAGCATGAAATGTAGTATGTATGAGTGATAAGAGATTCCAGAATACCGTTTGAGGTTCAAAGGGCTTACCTTTTCAGCCTCTCTTCATTCTTCTGTCAGTGATATCCTTAACAATTAAAAAAAAAAAAATTCCCATGATCAGTATGTCAGACTCGAAAGGATGCACAATGTTGCAGGATTAGTGTTCATCACAGCACTTTGTGTGGTGTTGGGGAATGATTGGTGGGGCCCCGTCTTTTTTCTAAGTACCTTGATGTATGTTTGTTGGGTGTTGTAGGGGTTCCGTAACTCAACAGCTGTGATCACAGGTAAATACGGATCACAGGATCTTCAATGGGCGTATCGGATCTTCTGCCTGTCTGCTCACACAAAAGCAGGGTCATCCACCTGTAGCATGCATGTCTGCGAATATGATCTGAGAGATAAAGCAAAAAAAATCCCACCCCACACTTCTACCTAACCGGCACTGCTGGCTGGGGCTCGAACCATTCTTACAGACACACACACACACACACACACACACACACACACACACACACACACACACACACACACACACACACACACACACACACACACACACACACACACACACACACACACACACACACACACACACACACACATGACATTTCACACTCATGGGGGACATAGAGTGGCAGATGAAGCCAATGATGTGGTTCCTTTATGGACACATGGCCATCAGTACTTCCAGCCTGTCTCTGGCTCTCTCGTAACATATGAATTTATAATAGTTTCAGTTTTTTCCCCCTTTCCTGCTGCGTTCAGTGTGGAATTTCTAATGAGCTCTTTATGTTTGTGTTACCTCGGTCTTTTCTGCTGCCTTAAGAATGAAACATGAGTTCTTTACATTAATGTCATGTCCTTTTCTGCTGTCTCTGATTTGAAACATTGTATGTTCTTTATGATAATCTTATTTCTTCCTTTTGTGTTGTGTTTCCTTTAGTATGAAACATTATGATCGTCTTATGGTTGTTTGCTCGTTTTCTGCTGTATTCTGTCAGTAGGAAACAGTTTGAGTTTTTTATGTTAATCTCCTTTTTCTGCTGTATTTTCTTGTAGTATCAGACATCAGGTGTGCTTTATGATTGTGTTACTTCCTTGCCAGCGGTGTGGGTGTGGCGGCTGAATGAAAGTGATGTGTACTGATGGCTGCGTGTTGCTGACTGCCAGTTTAAAACCGAACACGCTCTGCGCAGAGAAAGAGATCAACGATCAGGCCTTAGAAATTCAGGGTTCTGTGATGTCTTGACCAGCGGCCACAAAATCTACCTGTCCAGCCGTTTTACCCCTGCATCCAAAGCCTGCGTGAATTCAGGCTGAGGTTCAGTGTTTTTTTTTTAAGCAAAGCTTTCAGGCGTTAAGTGGTCACCCCCGGAAAACAGGTGGCCTTGTTTAAAGGATGTAAAGTAAGAGCTGGAAAAAGGCTGGTGAACTTGTGACCTTCCCACAGGTCCTTTTGGTGAAATATAATGGCAGTGCTGCTCCATTGATAAATGGTTTACCATTGTTTGAAATGTTTTTAAACCTCTGTGAAATGTGGAAACGAACTGTTCAGTCTTATGTTGCCCTCTCTGTCTCTCTCTCTCTCTGTCTGTCTCTCTCTCTCTCTCTCTCTCTCTCTCTCTCTCTCTGTGTCTGTCTCTCTCTCTCTCTCTCTCTCTCTCTCTCTCTCTCTCTCTCACACCTGCTCACCGTGTCCTGGTTTGTTTTGATTTAGAATTAAACTGACTCATCTGATTCTGATGTGTTGTTTCTCTGGGTTTTGGATATTGTTAGTACCTCTTTTGAACAATGAGTTTTTTTGAGAGAGAGAGAGAGAGAGAGGCGTGTGTGTGTGTGTGTGTGTGTGTGCGTGGGTGCCTGCTGTTCAGAATCATGAATCCTGTCTTCACTGGTAAGGAATGCTATAGTTTATGGTTGCATTTCAAGTAAACAGCACTTAAAATTCTCATGTGCTTGACTTTAAGTGCTGTGAGGTCAAAAGTTATTTGTATCATTTGGCATAAAACATCTGGAAAAAAAAGAGTGTGTGATTGACTTGTAGAAGGGGTAGAAACAATACAAAGTAGGAGGAGAGGGGGGGGGGGGGGGGGGGGGTGAGAGTCCCCAGAGCACTTTTCATTGCTGCCCATCTGCCAGCTGTTTCCATCCTCCCCTCTCTCTCTCTCTCTATCTCTCTCTCTTTTTTTTTTTTTTTTAACTTTTGCGCGCACGGCTCCATGCATTGCGTAGAGCTCTGCTGCCTACGGCATGCATGGTGTCATGTGCCGACAGAGCTCCATTGTCTACGGTGTGCACACATCCATGCATTCTTATTTCGAAAAATTCTAGTATACAAACTCTTACAGTCTAAGAGAAATAACTCCCGCCAGAACTTAGTAGAGGATTCCTGGTAGCGCTATCTGCGGCTAAAACAGGGAAGATGAAGAACGTCTATGGGAAGATGTTCTTGATGACAATGGCAAAACTATCTGAATTGACTGAATTAGTAACACGCAACACAGGTGCTTGACTCGCAAAATCTCTGTTGTCCGAATTCTGTGAAATTGTTTAAAAATGGATAATAACTGATAGTGAAAAGCATCATAACCATGAGTGTATTAGGTGTGTGCTTTTTTGGTATCAATTTGTCTTCATGCCATTACTAAAAATTTATTGTCAAACTCTGCTCTTGTTTTTATTTCTGTGTGTGTTTGGTTACTTTATTTATCCTTGCATTGCCTCAATGCAGGATCTCTTAGAGTTCTGAAAGTACATTCATCTAAAAGTCCCTGATTTCTTCTTTTTTAGACATACCAAACATGATGTTAACATGGACCAAACATAACTCGTAAAAATAAGTTCCAACGTAGACAGGGTGTTTAGCGTGAGCAGCTGTGTGTGGGGGGGGGGGGGGGGGAACTCATGCTGCACGCATATAAAGGGATAGTGTAAGTCATCGCATGTCAGTCTTTGTCTTCTCTTTTTACTGCTCTACCGTTCGATATTCAAGACACTTCATGATGTATTCACATTACAGCAGTTTTCTCCTTTCTTTTGCTTTCCTTTTGAAATCTGGCACAAAGCTCTTCATTATTTTCAATAAAGATACTCCATTTAAGATGAGCATTGAATATTTGCTATGTACTTCTGGGTAAACGATGAAACTCCGGAAGTCAGCAGTGGTTCCATCTTTGTGTTTCAGGGTTTTTATACTGGCTGACTTAGAGCATCTTTTGATTTGATATGGTACAGGTGAGATAGATGCAAAGCGCAGCCAGAGATCTGCTGTAAACATGCAACTTTAGAATGATTGAGATCAATATGTACTATAGGTATAGGTTAGAGATCATATGCACACAGACACAGACACACAAGCATATGCAGATAAACATGCACACACATTCCAACTAGACTAACACCACTCCACATGTGTTTGCATGCGCATGCACATGCACTCACTGCACTACACTGCTCTGCTTTGCTCTGCTGTACTCTACTCCATTCATTCCACCCCACTCTTGTCTTGGGGATACACTACACTGCACGAGCACAGGCACACATGTACACACACACACACACACACACACACACACACACGCCGCACACACACCACACACATACACAAGCTCTCTCTCTCTCTCTCTCTCTCTCTCTCTCTCTCACATTCACATTCTGAGCTCCCTCTGCAACCACAAAGTTACCAGCTGGGACACAAGGCCTGATTGGCAAAATGCCTCATACTACAGAAAGATTCTGCCACTTTCCTTGAAGGCCATTGACACAGTGTTGGAAAGAAACTGCTCTGGCAATTTGATTAGTCCAGCTTGTCTCCATAATACTAGAAAACAATACATACATCGTAATGTGTGAAGGGTTTTGAAATGGAAATATGACGTGGTGTAAACTGACTTCAGGCTTGTGCATCGAAAATAATGCGATACATACATTGTTATTTCTGATGGGAATTAGAAATGAAAATGTACCATAGTGTAATGTGGCTTCAGACATTTCTGTCCGTATGTTAGTGGTTTGGAAATATGGTCAGCATGCTCACCCTAATCTCTTGACCCTCTCCCCACTCCACCCCCTTACTCACCTGTCTGTCCCTGTTTGCACTTTCCTCCCACGCTACAGGTGTTGTCTGTGTGTACTGTTCTCATATATCTGTCATGGTGGTGAGTTGAAAGGAGTGGCTGGGAACCGGGGTGGACTTGGATCTATAGTTTGGTGACTCGTGGGCCGACTGGCTGAGTTCTGATATGGCCCTTGCAGTTGGCTGAGCTTGAAACAGTGTGATTTGTCCCCCCTGTTCTCCGCCGGTCTCTTACACCTTCTCAAAATCCAAAGAATTAATACACATTTTTTGACACCCCCCCCCCCCCCCCCCCCCCCCCCCCCCCCCCCAGCCCTATTTGGGTACAGTACACATCACTTAACTGAACATTGGATCATGGCTACCATTACCATTACTTCCATGTGGAAAACTTCTTTCAAAAGGGAAACTTGTAAACATGCTTTTTCATATAAAACATGAACACACTTTGAGACTCATGAGCACAGATGGACACAAACGTACACACACAAAGTGCGAGCACACACACAGACAGACAGACACACACACATACACACACACACTCTCTCTCTCTCTCTCTCTCTTGCTCACTCTCCTTTGTTGCATTGATATTAACAGTGACCATGAGTTGAAGAGGTAAGCAGTTTCACTCGTACTGCATTCTCCAGGCTGGGTTTTGTTTCTTTGTTAGCTGGGTTTTGTTGGCCAGCTTGGCTTCGACTAGTGCAGCAGAGCTCCAGTTTGTTGATTTGAGGAACCTGAATTCTGGCCACAGTAAGGTTTTTTTCTTCTTGCTCCAAGATCCCTCTGACATCACTTTGTGTAGAACAGTTGCTGGGGTGTTGACTGTCCATCAACAAACTGCTGACAACGAATGGCAAAAGACAGGCTGATCTAAGCACCCACCCTTTCTAACTTCTCTATGAAATCATCGATGTCAAGTCAGTGGAAGCTGTGTTTGTTGGGAGGAGGATGTTCTGTTAGGCAATGGAGCCGTTTGTCCAGATATGCAGAGAGAAGGAAGGTCTCAAGTCTCCTTTAAATAGTATTTTTCTTCAAACTTATCCACCTCAAGCTGCAGCCAGAAAAACAACAACAGCAAAACAAACAAAACAAAACAAAACAAAACAGGAAAATCTGCTCCATATAGATAAAACAGTGGTTTATTGTGACTTGTATAATGTACTCGGTGCTGTATGTAATTCTGTTTTCCTCTTCAGTCCCTCAACTTTTCCAAGGTTGCACATTGGGACTGCGTACATTGTCATGACCTGACATGACACGTTGCCATTTGTCAGCTTTTGTTGTTGCATCATCTGCTTGAATGGAGGGTGGTGTGGCAGAAAGGGGGAGGGGGGGTGATTAGGAGATGGTGCTTCATGTATTCTGTGCTTGTTTCCCTCCCTGCGACAATCTACCAGAGGTGAAAGTTGAGACTGGGTTTGTTGTGATGCCTAGTCAGATGTCTTCTTCGGTTCCTTAGTCGGCACAGAATCCAGTTTTAAATGGCATATATCTATTTCACATTTAATCCATTTTAAACTGGCATATATGTATTTCTCGTTGTAATCCGTTTTAAACTGGCATATATGTATTTCTCGTTGTAATCCGTTTTAAACTGGCATATATCTATTTCACAGTGTAATCCATTTTAAACTGGCATTTATCTATTTCTCATTGTAATCCATTTTAAACTGGCATATATCTATTTCTCATTGTAATCCATTTTAAACTGGCATATATCTATATGTAATCTATTTCTCATTGTAATCCATTTTAGACTGGCATTTATCTATTTCTCATTGTAATCCATTTTAGACTGGCATATATCTATTTCTCATTGTAATCCATTTTAGACTGGCATATATCTATTTCTCATTGTAATCCATTTTAGACTGGCATATATCTATTTCTCATTGTAATCCATTTTAGACTGGCATTTATATCTATTTTTCTCATTGTAATCCATTTTAGACTGGCATTTATCTATTTCTCATTGTAATCCATTGTAATTTTAGACTGGCATTTATCTATTTCTCATTGTAATCCATTTTAGACTGGCATTTATCTATTTCTCATTGTAATCCATTTTAGACTGGCATTTATCTATTTCTCATTGTAATCCATTTTAGACTGGCATATATCTATTTTCTCATTGTAATCCATTTTTAGACTGGCATATATCTATTTCTCATTGTAATCCATTTTTAAACTGGCATATATCCGTTCCTTGTCAGGATCCATTTTAAACTGCCATGTATCGGTTTCTCATCTTTTGCTGGTACTGATCCAGATTATCTTTCAGATATCCTGCATGTATATATATTTCTTCACTTTTCTTCCAATACTCGCCGCTTTCACGTTCCTACCATGGCAACTGTTTGTGCATATTTGTTTTTCAGAGACTGACTGTGCAGAACAAGCTCCATATGAATATTAGGCATTTTTTCTTCTTCCAACGCGTTCAACTTGTCCACAAAATCTGACAATTTGAAACTGATTCTGCACACTGTATTTCCTGCAATTAATGTTAAAAAGAAAGAGTAAAAATCAATGCTTTGATTGGGTGTGTGGGGAGGAGTGGAGGGAGATGGTATTGGAAGATGGATGTAGGGGGCATGAGTGATTTGAAACAAGTCATGGAAGTTGTACTGTGTCATGATGAATATATAATGAAAGTAGATATGTCTAGAACTGTTTTGCGAAGGGTTTAGAGCCCCTCTCAGTGAATAGGTGCTGTTATAGCTCATTATTATGATTTCTTCCTTATTGTCTCCTCCCTCTTTCAACTAGCACTGGCTTATACATGAAAAGAAGTCAATAATTGTCATCACAAGGAAGTAAAGAAAACAGAAAAGACTTTTATGTGCCTGATATTGTGTGATAATTTTTGCAACCATTTTTCACCCAGAATGAAAAAAAAAAGTATTTTGATAGTTGGTGATCAACCTGTCCAGAGAATATGGTGTATATTTTGTTATATTGAAAACCCAACATCTTCACAGCATTCGTTTCTAACTCCTACTGAAAACAAGTGGAAATAAAGAAAAGGGCAGTCTTGTAAGCTTGTTCTCAGATGGCACGGAGCATGCTTGTCCTGCATTATCAAATCCTTCACTAAAATTGTGACAACCTGATCAAAATTGAACAAAATGAACTTATCCCTCCTATTCACCCACTTCTGTGCTTGCTATTTTTCTTGCATATTTCAAACTTTGTGTCTTTTAATTCCAGTGCTCACACATGCATGTGCACGCATGCGCGCGCGCGCGCACACACACACACACACACACACACATTATTTACACACCATGTACATAATGATAAATCAAACAAGTATATTATGTACGCAGCATGTACACTGCAATAAATTGGACAAGTCTATACTGATCATGTACACAGCGTGTACATGATAACAGATTGGACAAGTCGGCCTCTCCGGAAGCGTGACAGACTGCAGATCTGGGCTAATGGCAATGACAAAGGTGAAAGGTGAAACAGCACAACAAATTGTTAACGAGCATATGGATGGAGCCAAATCGACAGCACCCAAGACGACATGTCATCAGAGCCTGGCTCTGCTAGGGTGTGGCTGGCCTGCTGTGCTCTAAACCATGACTGCAACATCAAATGGTGGCTAGTAACACATTGTTCAAAATCATCCAGCTGTGTCTTCCCCCTTCTCACCCTGTTCTCTTCATTCTTTTCTCTGTGATGTCCCACTTTGAGTGTTGCGTATGTAGTTCTGAATTTGAGGATGAGCCCAATTCATCTCGGTCATGGTGAAAGGAATGATTAACCGCTACCCAACTCACTATTATGTCTGTCTGCCTGTGCTTCACGCCTGGTCTATTGCAGCAGTCGCAGTGAATGAAGAATGTCTTTTCTTGCCCTCTTTTTACACCCAATCTAAACACCACGCACCTACCTTTCACAGTCCGACACTTGTTCGTTTTGTGTTTTTTTTTTTAATTGAATAATAGATCTCCACTACCACCCCCCCCCCCCCCCCCCCCTTTTTTTTTTTTTTTTTTTTTTCTTTTTGTGGTCTTTATCGCCATTCTTCTCCCTGTGTTGAGACTTTCCTACTTCTCATCTACTTCCCTCCCATATTTGTGAGTCGCTGAGTGTATGAGAGAGAGACATGAATAGGCCCACATTCCTGTGGAAGAAAGGTGTCTTGCGCTGTGTGGGGTGGAGAGAAACGGGACGGACAAACGCACACTCGCTCACTTCGTAGTGGTTTTCCTTTCATGTGTATGTGGCCATAACATTTGAAATAAGTACTGGAAAGTACTTCTCTCTCTCTCTCTCTCTGCCTCATCCCAGGAAAAAAAAACACACAGAAAAACGCTTCGTGCCCACAATAATGAAGTGAACAATGGCTGTATTTAGGAGAGAGGGATGGGGAAGTGTACTGACGGCGAAGGCCCACAATAAGCAGCGAAAAGGGAAATAAATCTTGGCTCGAAGCGAGGAGGCTGAGCGACGACGGAAGGGGAAAATCAATATTTTACCAACCGGGTTTTTATTTTCATCTCGCTGTTTACTTGGCCTGTTTCTTCGTGCGAGATCTGTATCGCAAGCCGGCACGACAGAGAGACATGGTCATACAGATGTGCGCATCTTGCAAATATGCGTCCGTGCATGTGTACACGTGCGAAACACCTACGACCAAGCATACACCCTTGCTGCATTCATATTTTTCATATTTTGTGCACACGTTGTATATATATATATATATATATATATATATATATATATATATATGCACGCACGCATCTCATATGCACACACCTCTTTTGTGCAGGCAGGTACAAATGTAACCACATGAATATGTACGCATTGATAAAGCACGTAAGCACACGTATGCCGGTAGGCACGCATTAAACACGTATCCACACACACACACACACACACACACACACTTAAACAGATCTCATGAATGCGAGAATAATGTTTGGAACGAGGATGGAAAGAAGAAAACGTCAATTTTTCATTCCAGTTCTCAGCTTTTCTATTCATAGGCACAAGACTACATGGGAACCTTCGTTTTTGTCCTAGTTGGCACAAGGCATTATTATTTTCTGTCATCTGTGTTTTAATTAAATCGTATTCTTTTTATGCTCACAGGCACAGGGCATTAAGCCATTCTGTCCTTTTTTGATGAAACCTCAGGTTTTTCGTTTTTTTTTTTTTTTTGTTGTTGTTGTTGTTGTTGTTGTTGTTGTTTTACTCATAGGCACATTATATATTTCTGTCATCTGTTTTCATGAAAAATCCCACAGTTTCTGCTCTCATTGGCACAAAGCAAATCTTTATTCATAGCCTGCAGACACAACGATGACCAAATTAGAGTCCATGACATTTGATATTGCTCGATCCCTCTTTGGAGCGTTTCCAAGTATATCTTGCGCTTACAGGCGCATGGAATAGTTTCCCCTTTTACACACAATAGAAATTCCAAGGTTCTGAACTAGCATGGAATCTTACAGGCGCAGGAAACTCTCCTTTGGTCAAACTGCGAGACGGGTGCGTGTGGGTATAAAAAGTAAGCAGTGTGGAAACAAATGTTTTTTTCTTCTTTTTTGAACACGTACCGGTGTGTCTCACCCCATAGAGGATATTTGATGGGGGTGTTGGTGGGTGTGATTTTCCTGGAACAAATGCTCACTTCCTCCAGAAATTTCCCCCGTTCTGGTGCATGGTTTAGAATGTGTGCATTTCTGCCTTTCCCCTCTTTTTTGCCTTTGCCTTGTTTCTGCTTTCCAAGTTCTTCTTCATGTATATTTCACGTAAAAAAAAAAAAAAAGGAAACAAAAAAAAAAAAAACAAAAAAAAAACACCAACCCGCACATTTCCTCTGACTTGTTTTCACGACTACAATAACACTGATGGTTCAAACTATGGGATGACTTTTTATAATTGAAAAAAAATCTTTAGTGATTCCGCAAGACAATTTGTACAGATTACACGACAAAACACGACATGTTTTGACTTCTTGGGTTTTCTTCAGGTAAAAGGGACAACATTCAGGACATTGAAAACGAAGAACGAGCGATCACGTATCTTTTCATATTCAGCGCAAGATGGATGCCGAATGAATCCGTTCTTAGTTTTCCTTGTCCTGAATGTTGTCTGTTTTGCCTGGAGGAGACCTACGAGGTCGAAACGCGTCATGTGTTTTATCGTGTCATCTGTGTGTTCACATTGTGTCGCGGAGTCACTAAGAATTCTTTTTAAAATTTTGTTTCAATTTCTGCTTTCAGTCACCTCGCTTTGAAACAAACGTGGGACGACTGTTTGGGGGGAATGGATAGAGCAGTTTGTTCTCCTGTCTCAGATCGTGTGTGCAGGCTGACAGTGCTTTGAGCCCCATCGTGTGTCTGTATGGACAGGGAGGAAATGGGTTAGGGTGTTGGGGGAGATTTTGTGGTAAACAGTCTGCGGGTTGTAGTAAACGCTACACCACTGCTGCTGAGTGGAGAGAGGGGTGGGCTGCGCCAATCCTTCACCTGGCAGTGCCATCTGGATTGGGACAGAGCCTCAGCAGCCACCATGCTGGGTGTTGATGACTACGGACATGCTACCATTCTGTGGCAATTAGGGGGTTGGTGGTGGGGGGGGGGGGGGGGGGGGGCACGCTTGGCTGTTCACCGCTGCTTAGAACACAAAATGTCATGTCGCACAACTGCCACCCAGATCCACAAAGCAAACTGTTCCGTGGAATGCGGAGGAAGAGTTGTGAAAGGATGTCGGGAGCATCCGGGATCTGAAAACTATGTGAAAAAAAATGGACATGCATTTTTGTTTATTAATACTTTTTTGATAGGCAAAAAGAAAAAAAAACCTCACTTTTGCTTTCCATTGGCATTGATGGTGATCACTGAAGAGAAAGTGGAGGAATAGCAGTTCACACGTTTTACTTGGCTTTGTGTGTGTGTGTGTGTGTGTGTGTGTGTGTGTGTGTGTTTGTGTGTCTCTGTGTGTGTGTGTGTAAGCTTCCTTTTTGGTTGCCTGGTTGTGACCACTCTGGCTGTGTGCAATAATTTGGCGTTTGTGAGGGACATGAAGTATCGTGAAGAGTCTACAGGGTACGAACTATGTCGAAATGGAAGAAGCTGATAAAGACCATGGCTAGACTTTATCGTACAATGTTTTTAAACGGATGAATTAGCCGATTACATGGGATAGTAAGCCCCCCCTCCCCACCCACCCACCAACCCCCCTTCCCCACTCACACCCCGACGCTTCTCACATCCCGGGAGGATGGACTGTTGGCATAACATCGATCAGTGGAACCTGAGATGCGTTTCAAAGAAGCAACAGGCCGGGAAGTTTTGCTCACACTAGTTGCGAGTGGGACAAGACATTGGCACGAGCTAGAGATCTGTGGGTTCTCTTGCATGCGAGAGAAAATAGACGACATATATAGCGTCCTCTGATTGGTGCATGAAAAGCAGTGATGTACTCTGGTGCATGAAAAGCAGTGATGTACTCTGATTGGTGCATGAAAAGGATGATTTTCTCCGATTGGAGCAAGAAAGAGCAGTGATGTTCCCTGATTGGTGCAAGAAAAAGCAGTGATGTTCCCTGATTGGTGCTTGAAAAGCAGTGACGTTCTGTCAATTGGTGTATGAAACGATCGGCAATCTAACTCTCCAACACCCAGAAGAGCTGGAAGAAGTAGCATATTGTTAATTTTTTTCTACCACCCCCATTTCTATGTTCCTGTTTCCGCTGGCTCCACTTGATGCTGGCCAACGCTAACAGCTTGGGAATTCTTGCGTCTGTGAGGCCCAGCCACTGATAGCGGCCATGGGAGGTGCGTTCGAAAATGAACTGGTACCGCACCCTTTAACAGAAACAGTACACTCATCCCGCGGCCCGTACGGCCATGGGCCAAAGTTCTTGATCTCTCCACGTAGTATCATGATACATGTTTTTAAACTAATCCCCCAGGTTG